>JANAVB010012198.1:19528319-19890150 GCA_029216955.1 Iris pallida
GGGTTTGAAGCCGAGATGTATACCTCCGAAAGATTCATCGATGCTTCTACCCATCAGGGTACCCATCTTCGCGAATACATTCGCTAAAGCTGAAGGAAGATACCCAGATCAGGCTATGCAGTTTGACAGGCCTAGTGAACATTGACATGAAGCGTTGGAGCAACTTAGCGATTTGGATTCTGGATCAGTTCAAGGACAAACTCCTCGAGTTAGAACTTTATGAGGCCATCTGGACACTGTTCACGGCTTTCGCCCAAATGCTCATATATTTTTGGCTCTGATTAAAAGATACAATGACAGAATCGGTACCTTCATGACCCCTCATGGGAAAATTGGTTTTGTACTTCATGAGATGAAATATCTCTCACATATTCCAATGGATAACAACCCGTATGAAGAATATGTGTCCACTAATGAGGAACTGGATATCCTGTCTACAGAGAACCCTCAAATGATGGCTGTATTTGAGGAGCTTCTGTGCCATTATAAGATATGCTACCTTTATTACAAATGTGCTTCCATAGGGACCTGTTATACAACTAAGTGGCTCATGTATTTGTTTTGGAAAAATATTTTTGAAGACAAGGTAGTCGAAAGTCAGGCTTGCGATCCTTGCTTCTTCAAACCGCTCAGCCGTAGTGACATAGAAAAACTGATAGAAAAGTCCAAGCATACCGATAACATCTCGGATGTAGACTGGCACCCATTTAAGGCTGGTACTACTATTGAGAGTTACCTCAGGCAGGGTTACAGACCCATGTCAAAAGAAGCCAAGTTGGCGGGTTTTTTTTCTTTGTGGCTGCGACGAGTTTTAGTTCCCAGAGGCAGTACAGTCGATAGATTTTAACGAGGCATACTATTTGCTGATGTGCGTCTAGTATTTGGCCATAAGATGGATATTCTTTTAGCGATGACTTGTCGCCTGAACGCAGGTCTGCGTTCTTTTATTGACACCATACTGCACGATAAGGCTGCTCGGCAAGATTTTTCCCGCACCGAAATGGCTTATACCTATTTGTTTGGGTGGTTATTACTGCACCATCCCAGCATGATGAACCCTGATATGGGTGAAGTTGGAGGCAACTTTATTAAGCGTTATTCCAATGCTCGATGGAATATAAATGCACTTTCAGAATGCAGAAGAGCTTTGAACCGAGGATCTAGATGGAGAATTCAATGTCCCTCTCCTTCAGGATATGAGAATCTTCCCCCACAAGCTCATGGATTTAGAAACGACGTCTCTCCATCTATCTTCGGCTAATTTTGCATGGTTAAAGACAATCCGGCCGTCTCACCTAGTACACCGATTTGAGGAAGACTGTTTTCTGGAACCATATTTGCCAAGTCGATTCGCTCGGCAATTTGGCTACGACCAGCTACATGTAGGGAATGCCACTACTTTCCTTCAGGCCAAGGGTTTCCTGATTCATGGTGCTAGAGCTTGGAGATATTATAATACTAGAGACACCAAAGCTATGTTCTCCATGCCCCATAATCTTGCTCAGGGTCTGCGTATATTATGCACATACGCAAATTTCTATACTTCGGCAAACACTTTCGCCAAAAACTTTCATCTGGCCCACATATTTACTAGTGATAAGCGATCAAAGGCTGGAGTCCGTACTGTATAATTATTCCCGGATGCAAAAGATCGAGACCCTTGCCGATAAATCTCTGGAGGCTTCTCTTATGGGCTTTCTAGATGAAGTAAATGATCCGTTGTACACTAAAGGTACAAAAGGAGAAGTCTTCCGCCAAGTGGATTACAAAGAAGACCGGAGAATCATCTGCTCCTTCACACCATGATAATCTTTCTTCTTTACCTAAGGCTCCAGGGAAGAAAAAGACTTGGTCATTAGTGAACAGCCTACCACCAGGACAACTCGGTCCCAGTCGAGGCAGATGCATACTAGGGTATCCCTGGGGAAGGAGAGACAACTCCTTCTTTGGTTCCAAAACAGAGTGGAGTTGCCCGAAAAGAAGTGCCGGGAATTCCTAATATGCAAGACGACCTTGATGAAGTCGAAGAAGAACCTATAGCACCTCTGCTATGAAAGGTCAGAAGAAAATTGCTGGTGACTCGAGCAGAACGTCCCGCAATTGATGCTTCCTCCATCCCTTCCAGACCAAAGGAATCTTCTAGTAGACCTGATACATCATTACCCTCACAGAAGGATCTGCCATGTCAAAAAGGTAATCTCTGTACTTTTAAGCATAATTAAGATATAAATGATATATATTAATATTATCATTTTTCATCTACAGAGAGTACAGCAATTGATATTCCAATCTCAGTTACTACCGAGGAAATCCCAGGATATCGAGTTGTGCGAACGACTATTTCTGTAACTACACTAGCTGTTGCAGGAGTAACACTGTCATCCCCAACTCCAGATGTCCCAAAGGCTATATTCCCCGAGGAGGAGTTACCTCCTATAGAATCTCAAACTGGGTTTACCAATCTTTCGGCCGCTAAAACTCCTACTCGTTCTCAAGAAGATCGAGAAATGATAGACGCCCTATAGGATTATGACTATGGCGATACGTCAATCGAAGATGATTCCACAAACGCTGCTGAAGAAGACCCCGTTTCAGTGGATGTCCTACTGAATCAAGGAATACCGGCCGAAGAAGGCCATATAACTGTTGAGGGTAAAGAGCATCCCATTGTTGATAAGGGGCATCCAAGCCCAAAAACTGATAAGCCTAAAAATAACGAAGATAAGACTACGGCTCCTGAAGATGCTGGAAATGATGAAAATCCTAACAACGTTGTTGCGGAGGCTCAGACCCCTGCCGATCAAGCTCTTAAGGTCAAGGATGCAGAAGTGATTGCTTCAACTAACCAAGAAGAGTCGGGGGCCGGAAGCAGTCATTTTCTATCAGGCGGTTCCAAGGCTAGAAGTAGTCAGGCGGTAGTGTCTGAAACTACCAAGGCCAGGCTCTATACGGATTTGGTTACACCCCACGATACCCCACATGTACTGCCAAGTTTGGGTAAATTTTTGACTTTTAATCATCTTGATTTTTTTCCTAATAATATACACTGACTGTGTATCTTGACCGTAACAGGTCCTGTGGGGACGATTGTGCTAGTTCCTTCGACGGCTCTCAGCTTCAGCTCAACAATGGCTTCTCTAGATATGGGGACCCATACTGGAGAAGGAAGCTCGACTATGATGCATGTAGTCGGGTCTTCTGGTGCATAGTCTATGATTTCTTCAACTGCTGCAGGAGAAGAAATTCCAGCAGAGGTAGCTACTCCGGGCTTCTTAGCGATGAACAGTCTCATCGTAGAGTCCTATACCAACGCTTTTTCACATCCTTGAGACCTTTAGTTCAGATGGTACTGGAGAAAGATAATCCCTATGAATCGGTAAGGGGTCCTTCCTCACGTATAATTGTAGCCATTCGCAAGGTCGAAGATATGGATAGAGCTATCTATCTGGAGCATATCTTAGATGCACTTGAGGAATCTATCAAATCTTACAAAGATCTGATAAGAGGAAATATTCAGAAACTTGTAGATGCTGAGTTTGAGGCAATGGCTCACGAGGCTGTAAGACGAAAAACTGAATTCGAAGCTTCTGTGGTGGCTTTCTCACAACTCACTACAGAAATGGAAATCCATATTGTTGAAGCAGCTTCTTTTGTTGAGTAGCACAAGACTGAAGCTATCGAGAAGGAGAAAGAAGCTTCTGAGTGCCAAAATCGCATTCGAGAGCTAGAAGCTGAGTTGTCCCGGCTCCAAGAAGTACTTAAAGCAGCTCGGCGACGTAAAAAGGAAGCGCTAGAGTTGCATCAAATTGCTGAGAGCCAACTAGATGAACTGAGGCGACAAAAGGATAAATTTGTCCAAGCCGAGCATGCTGAATTATAGCGCCAAGCTGCCTCACTGATACCCTTTGATCCGGAGTCTGGAAGAGCTCAAGCTAGACAACAGGTGCTCAATTACAGGGTAGAAAGAGCTGAAAACTTGAAGAGATTGATCATGGAGCTCAGTACTCGACCTCCCCAATGAAGTTTTTGTTGTCTCTTTTTTTAATGATGTAATCTCGACATTTTGAATCATCAATAAAATTAATGATCTTTTTATGGTTCCATTACTTGTTGCATGCCTGTGATAGACATAAGTAATAGGTCAAAAGCAGGAAATATGTTCAAAGGTGCCGGACGTGACATATCTCCTTAGAAAATAACAATATTTATTATATCTGTGCAGAGGTAATGTGGACGCGATAGAATATAATGCTTAAAATATTGTCATTTTAATAGACGACCTTATCAGAGGTAATGTGGACGTGATAGGTCGCTGACGTAGATAGTAGAATTCAGAGGTAATGTGAACGTGAATTCAAATATTTATTCTGATTATCTTTGAATCAGTTGGGATTTCAAAGATAGGGTTTATGATCAAGTGATACGATGTGGATATATTCTACTGAAGATTTAAAAGTTTATCAGAAGAGTGAATAAGAGACAATAACTCAATACTTTCTCTCCTTTTTTTATACAACATTCAGAAGATATCTTATACATCCTTCAAACATAGTATTTCTTTAGAAACTTGCCATTAATAGGCATCTTAGCGACTCGGACATCCATCCCGGTTAGTTGATAAGCTCCGTTCGAGAAAACCTTGCTTACAACATATAGACCTTCCCACTTCGCTTCGAACTTGCCTTGGCTCCTGTGTGTCATAGTCATAGGACGTCTGACAGTAAGAACTATTTCGCCTTTCTGAAATGCTCATACTTTGACTTTATATTGAAAGCTTTTGAGATACGGGCCTGGTATAGCTCAATATGTTGTGGAGCTAACAGCCTTTTCTCGTCAAGCGCTTTCAATTCTTGAAGTCAAAGATAATTGTTATTTTTTGTTGTGAGTTCATTGGCAATTGCAATCCTCAGGGAGGGAATTTGAATTTCCAATGGTAGAACAGCTTCACACCCATACACCAAAGAAAAACGTGTACAACCAATAGGATTGCGTACAGTAGTACGATAAGCTCATAGACATTATCCAAGCTTTTCACTCTAATTGCGTTTGTTGGTAGAAATAAACTTTTTGAGGAGTTTGATGATAGTCTTGTTGAATGCTTCAGCCAAACCATTAGCTGCAGGATTATAGGCAGTGGAAGTGACATTGTCGATTCTGTTGTGATCACAGAATCGAGTAAACTTTTGACTGATGAATTGTGGTCCATTATCATGAATGATTCCCCGACGAACGCCAAATCTGTATATCACATGATGTTTGACGAAGTTGATGACATTGTTGGTCTTAACTTCGGACAAAGGTATAGCTTCGACCCACTTTGAAAAGTAATCGATTATAGCCAATATAAACCGATGTCCTCTCGACGACAGTGGATTGATAGGACCAATGACATCCATGCCCCAAGCTTCAAAGGGCCATGATGCGACAGTCGGATGAAAAAATTTTGATGGTTGGTGGATGAAGTCTGCATGGATTTGACAAGCTCGGCACTTTTTGCATACTCGATGGCATCCGATACCATAGTGGGCCAGTAGTAACCCATAGGTCGAATACGATCTTGTAGTTTAGGACCTGGCTGATGTGCACCATATACACCATCGTGAGCCTCCCGTAGTATTTGTTTTGCTTCATCTCCCGCAAGACACCGTAGAAGTAGACCGTCAAATGTCCGTCGATAAAGGGTCTTGGTAGTATGATTATAATAGAATCGGCGTGATCGTCGATGAATGGTTATAGCTTCTTTAGGATCTTCGGGCAAGATGTCATGTACCTAAGCATAGTTCAGACGATCCACTATCCTTGGCTGAGGGGGGTGGTAGTCCTAATTCAATAAATATTTTGTGGTTTCAGAATATCATCAGAAATAGGACTGCCAGGCTCCTGGCAGTCCTACATCCAGGCTCCTGGCAGTCCTATTTGAAACTGTAGCAGCCGAACGGCTAAAACGATTTGTCGTGTTCTAGGGTTAGGGTTTCATAAAATATGTGAGAATTATTATGTTCGAAAAATTCATTCATTAACCCTAAAGTGATTCTAAACCTAATATTTATATTTATGTTTATGTTTTCTGATTTTGAGTATGAGTGGAAACATTTTTTTGGTAGCTGATCTTAGAAAAATTTGGGGGAAATTTGTGCCAAACATGATTGAAATAAGAGAATTTTTTGGATATAATTCTCAAAAAGAAAGGAAGAAAAATTTGAAAAAAATTTTGGGCTAGGATTTAATTCTATGACCTATAAATGTTGGAAGAGAAGAAAAAAGTAGAGGGAGAGAAGAAAAGAGTTGAGGGAGAGAGAAAGAAAAAAAAAGAGAAGTTATCTTTTATACCTATTATTGGGCTGCCCCCAAGTAAAAAAAAATGATGGCAAACTTGTAAAATTTGTAAATATTTTTGGGCTGCCCCAAGTAAAAAGTGTGGTGCCCTTAGAAAAAACCCTTCTATTTGGGCAGTCAAATCCAAGACTATTGGGCGAGCCACGGAGGCTTTCCCTACCCTGTCAAAGTTGAGCTCACACAGGAAGAACAGCTAAGCCATTCCTTTCTCTTCTTCTCTAAATCCATTTTTCCTCCTTTCCCTCTGCTTCCCTGCGACCGTCTGCAGAGGAATGGCGTGCTCTCAGCGGTGCGGCCACGTCTCCCCCAAGAAGTCTCGAAAGTCCTCTTCTACCGACATCATCCAATTCATCCCCACCGTCCATTCTCCATCGTCTCTCTCCGGCTAAATCCCCGCCTACCGATCCTAACGGCCGCCACCGACCTACCTCGCCTATAAATACGACTGACTCCCTCCCCATTCTCCAGTCTCCACAACCACGGCGAAGCCCTGGCCGAATCTCCCCTCGTCTTCACCATTCTTCTCCTTCCTCCTCAAAATCTCCCCCATTAGAACTTAGTTTCTTCCTCATCAAAGTTTCATAGCAGTGGCGCCGGGTTGATCAGAGTCGACAGCAGCAGCATTGGCTGTTGCAGAGCAGCGGTGGCAACCTCGGCAGTTCGGTAAACGAGCACGACGAACCACCGTGTTCCTCCGCCGGCGAAGCGAGCACGACCACGACGCCTTCTTTCCAACAGCCATGGCGGTGGCGATGATGACGATCTCTCGTGCATAGCAAGGAGCGGTGACGTACCAACGGTGACAAGTTCTCTCGATACTCTTCAGGAGGGCGACGTTTCTCCACCGTGCAGTATTGCCGAATCCCTCCGCGAGCATGACGACTCGGTGAGTCGGCCGATCCTTTCTCCTCACTTTTGATTTGTTTTCTTGAAGTTCGATCAAGTAGGAATTCAAACTGAATCCTGAAATCGTTGCACACCAGGTGCTCGATAGTTGACTATAGAGGAATATTTGAGAAGTAAATCCTTCGAGTCGGACACAAGAACGTGTTGGGTTTTTAGCCTTTAGTTTTTGGTTTTTAGTCCCACATCGGCTAGAAAGGAATGTGTATCTCCATATATATGAGTCTTTGCCCTTTATGGAGATGCACATGGGTGTCTGCCATGTGGGATTAATTATTAATGGTATAAAGGCTTAATCAACAATTAAGAAGCTGTAAGCTTTTTGCTCTTGGAAATTTATTTCCATGGAGCTAAGCTCCGTAGGAGCTTAGCGACTCGGACTCGGACTCGGACTCGGACTCGGGCTCGGGCTCGGATTCGGGCTCAAGGGCTCATGAGGCGTAATGTGGCGTTTTGTTGGCGCACTTTGCACTTAGCACGTCAGCATCGTCGCTAGGCGCATAATGCGCTTAAGTTGCGCTCGTTGCGCGAGCCACTTGCGCGACCACGTTGCGCGGCCCATTACGCGAGCCCAGTTACGCTGGCCCAGTTACGCAGCCCAGTACGCCGAGTACGTACAGTGTACACAGCGTACGCAGCGTGCGTAGAGTGCGCAGTGTGCGCAGCGTACGCAGTGTGCGTAGAGTGCGTATGTGCGTATTTCTGGCTGCATATTAGAGCGGGAACAGTTGCAGCAGTTGCTGTACATTCAGGAGTGGTTCAGCCAATACCCTGAAGTTCAAGCAACTGCTTGGCAACCGCCCCGTGGGCTATATATGCAGGTTCTCTCCTCTCTCTCAGTGTTGGAGAAATCAGAATTCCAGGGAGAAAACTCTAAGTGTTCTTTAACACAACAGAGTAGTGAGCGTATTTTTTAACACAAACACTAGTACTTTTTAGTACGCGTGGGTTCTGTTACTTCAGAAACAGAGAGAGAAGAGTAGAGCCATTGCCAGAGGAGTTCGCCGTCTTCCGAGGAGTCAGAAGAGCAGGAGTGTTCCAAGGTTTTTCGTCAACCTTGCTGGTTCCTGGAAGCTGTTCGCAGAGGGCGAATAAAGCTTTGAGCAACGGTGATCATTTACCCCAGCAATTCCATCTCTCGCCTGTCACCCTTCTGTTGCCTTTAGCAGTTCTGTCAGTATCTTCTTTTTAGAAGGCACTACTGCCAGTTTGCTACGATCACGAAAATCTCTTTAGATTATTCGTGAATTACGATATCTTTTTAAATCTCATAATTTGCAGAATCCTTCTGGATCTCTGTTGCAAAACCTTCTTTAAGGAATTGCATTTGAAACATTGTCTTTACAACTGTTTCAATATCTGTATTTTCCATCAAAAAGCGTGCCCCGGCGTTCCCGACAATAACAATCTCAAAGCTTTATTGCTACGATGGAAAATATTAATGCTTCACTCCTCAATACTGACTTTTGCAAATTAGAAAAGTTTGATGCAGAGCATTATCAAGTCTGGAAGAGGAAGGTCTATCTCACTCTTCAACTTAGAGACGTTGATCACGTATTGCTTGAAGAGGAACCTACTGTTCCAGATACTGGGTCTGCTGCCACAATCACTGCGGCTACTAAACTTCAGGCCAAGTGGAGAAGGGAAAATAGCATTTGCAGGTTGCTTATCCTGAATGCTATGGAGGATTCTCTAGCAGAATCCTACAGTAAGAAACCAATTGCCAGAGACATATGGGAGTCTCTGGAAAAACTGTACGAAGAAGACAAGAACAGGAGCAAAATATTTGTGGTTGAAAAATATCACAAATGGCTCTTTGAGGACGAGAAGTCCATGCTGCCGCAGGTCAAAGAATTTCTGAAGTTGCGACAGAAATTGGAAGACGAGGCTATGCCCCTCCCCGACAAGTTTGTCGTTGGAGGGATTGTCTCAAAGCTCCCCGCTGGGTGGAGCAAGTTCTATGCAAACATGCATAGGAAGAAGTTGGAGATCACCCTTGAAGATCTCCTACAGGAAATCTATGTTGAGGACCAGATGCGGGCTCAACTGAAGGTGGACACACTGTCCAAGCAATTGGCTAACGCCAATCTGGTTCAGACCAAGGAACCAAAGGGAAAAGGAAAGCATGCAGATTTCCAGAAGAAGAAGAAGAACCCTAACAACTTGAATGTTAAGGGAACTTCTTTCAAGTCAAAGAAATCTAAGACAAAGATGTCTTGTTTCAAGTGTGGCCAGTTGGGCCATTTCAAAAGTGAATGCACAGTACCGGCCAAGAAATCAGAGCAAGGTGAGCCTAGCAAAGTCTCAATGATTACTGATGTAATTGCTATGATTGGACAGGTTGATGCTGTAGGATCTGATTCAGATTGGTGGGTAAATACTAGAGCCACCTGCCATGTCTGCTCCAGTAAGGAGTGGTTCACCACCTACACACCCACTTCTGAAGCGGTTGTGATGGCGAACCAAGCACAAGCTGAAGTTCTAGGGATCGGGACGATTATTCTGAAGCTGACTTCTGGCAAGTCTCTGACGCTTCAAGGCGTGAAGCACGTACCTGCTATCGCCAAGAACCTAATCTCGGAAGGCTTACTCTGCAATACAGGCCTCAGAATGGACATCAATGCTGGCCAGATGGTGATGTCTATCAAGGGAACATATTTCGGGAAAGCTTTTTATACCGAAGGAATGTTCAAGATTCAGTTTGTAAATCAGAAAATGTAATTAATGTAATTAATAAAATCACTCCTTCTACTTATACTCTTGAGTTGTGGCATAATAGGCTAGGACATGTTCATTGTAAACGAATAAACAGAATGTCTAGTCTAGGACTTATCTCCAAGTATGGGGGTAAGGTAGAGAAATGTGAAGTTTGTGCTCAAACGAAGATCACAAGAAAACCCTTTCCTCGGGTTAATCGAAGTACAGATCTTCTGGAGTTGGTACACTCAGATATCTGTGACTTCAAATAGTTCTCAGATGAAGTATTTCATAACCTTCATCGACGACTTCTCAAAGTATGCGTTCGTCTACTTGCTGAAGGCTAAAGACGAAGCATTCGAGAAGTTCAAGGAGTTCAGAGCCGAAGCTGAGCGGCAGACTGGACAACAACTCAAAAGGATAAGAAGTGATCGAGGTGGGGAGAACAGGTCTCATGAATTCGCATCGTTCTGTAAGGAACATGGAATTGTCAATGAGACTACGGCTCCGTACTCTCCTCAATCAAACGGAGTAGCTGAGAGAAAGAACAGGACGTTGACAGAAATGATAAATTCAATGTTGTTGACTGCTGGCCTTCCTAAGTGCTACTGGGGAGAAGCTGCATTGACGGCCACTTATATTCTAAATAGAGTGCCTCATGCAACTTCAGACGTTACTCCTCATGAACTCTGGTTCAAGGTCAGACCTAACTTGAATGTCATTCGAGTGTGGGGGTGTCTGGCGTATGTCAAGCTTCCAGATCTAAAGATTCAGAAACTTGGGACAAGGACTACAAAGACGATCTTCTTGGGGTATGCCGAGAAGAGTGATGCTCAGAGATTTCTTAATATTGAGTCAAATCACATCATTGAATCTCGCGATGCAGAATATTTTGAAGATAAGTTTGCAAGGCACAAGAATATTGTTCTTCCGGATGTTCCGGAGAATAATGAGGGTGCACAAGAGACTGAAGTCTTCAATGAAGATGTGGTCCAAGAAGATGTTGTTGTTGAAACAACGGTTGAACCAGAACAAGCTGAGCCGTCAACTAAGCGTGTGAGGAGGCCGAAGGACTTCGGAAGTGATTTTGTCACCTATCATGTAGAAGCTGATCCGCTTACCTATGATAAGGCGATGAAGACCAGAGATGCGATTTTCTGGAAGGAGGCGATTGACAATGAGATTGATTCCATTACCTCAAATAACACTTGGGTGTTGGTTGATCTTCCTGAAGGAGCGAAACCCATCGGATGCAAATGGATCTTCAAGAAGAAGATAAAAGCAGACGGAACTATTGACAAGTTCAAGGCTAGGTTGGTAGCCAAGGGGTTTTCTCAGAAGCAGGGGATTGACTACTTTGACACATATGCTCCAGTAGCCCGGATGACCACCATCAGAATGTTGATTGCTTTCACAGTAATACATAAGATGGTGATACATCAGATGGATGTGAATACGTATTTCCTCAATAGCGAGCTGACCGAAGAGATTTACATGCAACAGCCAGAGGAATTTGTCATCAGGGGTCTTGAAGACAAAGTCTGCAAGTTGGTAAAATCCTTATACGGTCTTAAACAGGCTCCCAAGATGTGGCATGAGAAATTTGACAAAGTTATAAGGTCAAATGGCTACATGGTCAGCGATACGGACAAGTGTGTTTACACGAAGTTCGCTGATGAAAGAGGTATGATTGTTTGTCTGTACGTGGACGACATGCTTATCCTAGGTACGGATATTAGATGTGTCACAGAGACAAAGAAATTCATCTCAAGCAAGTTCAGTATGAAGGACTTGGGGGAAGCTGATGTGATCTTAGGGATCAAGATCATCCGGACAGACACTGGACTAGCGCTGTCACAGTCTCATTATATTGAGAAAATGATCACTCGTTATGGGTATCGAGATCTTCCAGGGATCGATACGTCGTACAGGTGTGATCTAAAGCTGAAGCCTAATTCAGGGGAAAGCGCCAGGCATCTGGAGTATACAAGCATAATCGGGAGTTTGATGTATGCTACTACTGCCACAAGGCCTGACATAGCTTTCGCCGTGGGAATGCTGAGTCGTTTTACGAGCAGTCCAGGTGTTGAATACTGGAAAGCTGTGGAACGGGTTATGAGATATCTCAAGAAGACTCAGACATATGCACTGTACTACAGCGGAGATCCGTCGGTAGTGGAAGGCTTCAGTGATGCCAGTTGGCGCTCAGAGGTGGAGAACGAGAGGTCCACAGGTGGATACATTTTCACAATTGGTGGAGCTGCTATATCGTGGAAGTCGAAGAAGCAGACTATACTCTCGCGGTCATCCATGGAATCTGAGTTCTTTGCACTTGATACCGCAGTCGAGGAAGCAGAATGGCTTCGGGAGCTCATGTATGATCTTCCAGTGGTTGGGGCACAAATACCGGCGATACCGATATACTGCGACAACCAGGCGACTGCGGCGGTGGCATCAAATAACCTTTTCAACGGGAAGAAGAGGACTGTGCGGTTGAAGCACAGGGCAGTACACGATCTTATCAAGAGAGGTGTTATTGCAGTAATTGATGTTCGGAGTCAGGAGAACCTGGCGGATCTGTTCACCAAGGGCCTCAAGCGCCAGCTGGTCGATAACACAGCTTGTAAAATGGGCTTGAAGGCATTCTGATATTGTATTATTATATTCCTACCATAAAGTTTTATGCTATTAGTTCAAAGATTTATCTAATAGGCATCTAGCTTTTGGTTCAAGGGAGAACCACTAATCGGAAGAATATCAGGAACGGTGGGTACATGTTCTATTAGGCATGGAGAGGTTATGGACCTATAACCACTGTTGTCTACTATTGTTGGTGTGCTGTCGTATGCACCCAAAAATAAAACCTTACTCTTAAAATTATATGTAGTAGAGAGAGTAAGGATCGATCCCACGGAGAGTAATTTGTATAAATTTTATGCTACGTGAACAAGAATTGGGGGAGAGAGTTTTGAAAAGAAAATTTAAGAAGAGATAAAGCAATTAAAGTATTAAAATCAATCAAGGAACAAATATTGATCTCAGTGAACATTCACCATTGGAAATCATAAAATTGATCATTGATGCAAGCATAAATTAAATCATACTTTGAACATTTACCGTTGGAAGTATCTTCCTATCTCTCTTAGGCTTAGTTAATCAGATACAAGCGACCTAATTAACTTTACTTACTAAATAATCTAAGACAAGCGCTATAGATTCAATCTAGCAAGTTCTTAAAGAACAAAGAGATCGATAAAGCAAAATAATACAAGCACAAGCGGTTGCATTTAATTTTGTCAAACGTTTTTCTCCTAAGATCTAACAAAACAAAGCAGTTTTATTAAAGCTTGGTTGCTTCACAAATTAGAAACATCAAACTATTACGGATTTGATATCTAATTTAGCGGTAGATCGAAATGAATAATAAACTAGTAGGCCTCCTAGTAATTAAACAAAACAATCATAAATGTTGGCACAGAAAAACATTCAATATTCAAAGTATAACTCAAATATATAAAGCAATTTAGATCTCACAAGTTTACTGATTCCAAGGCTTCCGTACACTTCGACCAACAAGACTTCTAGCCGCACATGTTCTTCAAAACTTGAAAAGAAAAGTTGGAGAAAGAGAAGAAGAGTTGTGTTGTGTGTTTCTTCTCATAATTTCTACCCCCTTTTATACACCATAAATTTGTTGTGTCAAGGCCACAATATCTCCCCACATATCCTCTAAAAGTTACAACTTCTCAAACCAAATAGAATAAGTCCTAGAATAAGTAGGAACATGGTTATTTTGGTTCCTATTTTTGTTCACAGCATCTTTGACCCAACTTCAAGTCTGTTTTCGTCCATGATGCAGCCAGAATCTCGAAAATCACAAAATATGAAAGTTGTAGCCCTCTGTCTTAGCTTTCCGAATCATTTTGAAGGACCTCAATTGCTATTCGGATGAGGAAGTTATGCTCATTTTGGTGAAAGGTGTCAAAACTGTCCAGAATTACATTTTAGCTCCATTTTGCACATAGTGTCTCCAATTGCATCCTAAAGCAAAATATAAATATAATCAGTACCTTTAGTCATAAAATGAGCATAAAATGGTGAACACTAAGGGATAAAAATATAACATTTTACGTTCTCATCAAATACCCCCATACTTAATTTTTGTTCGTCCTCGGACAAAACTCTTATTTATTTATTTTCAAAAAATCAAGGTTGTAATGTCATAAATAAAGAATAACCATGCTCTTCAAAACTCATAACATATCATGAAAATATATTCTTAAACAACTTCTAATTACTTAGTAAGTAATTTTATTTGAAGATAGAGTAAACTAAATTGGTAGACCCTCACGGGAATAAACACTCAACTCTCGTATATTTGAAGGATATGTGTTTCGCTCAAATTCATTCCAATAGAAATGATCTACCATAAGCTTGCATATCTTCTCATTCTCCATCACTTGGATCACATGCATAACATAAATCATAAGGACTTTTCATGGGTTGTAATGGGGCTTAGGATTAAGGTAGGATATATTTGGGAGTGTAGCTAAAAAACCATCAAAACTAGTGGAGCAAAAATGATGTAACTCTAGCTCGAATATATAAAACATGTAAAACCAATCACTCCATTGAGCAGCTTCAAATTAACCTTAAAGCATTCAACATACCCTTTTATTGGAATTGGAGGAAGAATTATGAAAATGAATATCAAAAGAAAATTTCTCCATCACTTTTTTTTTTCATTACTTCTTTCTTTCGTTCGTTCTTTTTCTCATCATCTTTTTTCATTTTCTCCTCTCTTTTTTTTTTCTTTTTTTTTCTTTTTTTTCATTTTTTTTCATGATGGAACTCAAGAATTTGAGAATAAAAATATGTAGATAAACTAGAAATTCAAATACCCCCACACTTATTTTTATACACCCATACATATCATAATGCTCCACTAGTTTTCTGGCCTGGGTAAGAATTTTTTTTTTCAGGTTAAAGCTTGTAATATGGGTTCACAAAAATAAAAGCAATAAGGCTCAAAGGGGTTCAACCAAAGGACAAATAATTTCAGGATAGGCTATTTGGCTTAAGTAGCGTAAAAAAATAGCCTTAATCATGTTCATGTATGCATGTGTCGATGTGACCTTGAAGAGAATCTAAGCAAGTTCTAGAGAAACAAATCTATGGAAGAATATCTCTCATCAAAGAAAATAGTGAGACTGAAGTGTCAGTCTAAAGGCTCAAAATCTCACCGACTTTTGTCTACCAAATTTAGTCACAACCATCCTCAAGAAAAATAACTATACTAATTAATTCTAAGTTGAAAAGAGTATTTATTCAATCATGTTATGAATTTTTTAAACTTAGATAAATCTTCCTCATGACATACACAACCAAAAATTATTGAAAAACAAAACCGTTATTTTTTATTTTTTTTGAAAAAATAATAATAAAATAAAACTTTATTGAAAACCACAAAAAAATAAAAAAACTGAAACTGCTTAAAGTAATTAAATCCCCTCCTCCACATTTAAACCGACATTGTCCCAATGTAAGGCTAAATGCAAAGAAAAGACAAAAATAAACAACAATAAAAATAATAAAAAAGAAATTGCAAGAATAAGAACAAACTCCCCTTGGGTTGCTTATGTTTATAGTCGTGGATGTGCCGTCCTTCAATTGGTATCAGTTGGATCCTCAAGGTTCAATTCATCCACATTCTCCACTTTGAAACCTTCATAGAAAAGCTTGAGCCTTTGGCCATTTACCTTGAACACTTTAGATGTTGCTAAACTTTGAATTTCAACTGCACCATGATTAAAAACATTAGTAACAACAAAAGGACCAATCCAACGAGAACGTAATTTACCCGGAAACAGACGAAGTCTTGACTGGTATAGAAGGACTTTTTGACCAACTTGAAACTCTTTCCTAGAGATCATCTTGTCATGAAAAGCTTTAGTTTTCTCTTTGTAAATTCGAGCATTCTCATAGGCGTCATTGCGAATTTCCTCCAGCTCTTGTAGTTGTAACTTTCTATGTTCTCCATTTTCATATGCCTTCATATTGAGACTCTTGATAGCCCAATAAGCCTTGTGTTGTAACTCAACAGGAAGATGGCACGGTTTCCCAAACACCAACCGGTATGGTGACATACCGATTGGTGTCTTATAAGCAGTTCTATACGCCCACAAGGCATCATCCAAGCGCAAACTCCAATCTTTTCTACTCGAATTGACCGTCTTCTCAATGATGGACTTAATCTCTCTATTTGATACCTCCGCTTGCCCACTCGTTTGTGGATGGTAGGCAGTTGACACCTTGTGGGTCACATGGTACTTTTTCAGCAAAGACTCGACGGTTCGATTGCAAAAGTGAGTACCTCGATCACTTATTAAGGCTCTCGGAATCCTAAACCTGGAGAATATGTTGGACTTGATAAAATCTGAAACAACTTTAGAATCATTAGTCCTGGTAGCTTTAGCTTCTACCCACTTTGATACGTAATCAACAGCAAGCAAAATATAAACATAACTAAAAGATACAAGGAACGGTCCCATAAAATCGATGCCCCAAACATCAAAAATTTCACAAAATAATATAGGATGTTGTGACATTTCATTCCTTTGAGATATATTACCTATCTTTTGGCAATTATTACATGTTTTACAGAAAGAATATGAATCACGAAATAAAGACGGCCAATAGAAACCACATTCTAATACTTTTCTTGCCGTCCTCTTAGCTCCAAAATGTCCTCCACATGCATAAGAATGACAAAAGGTGAGAATTGAAATAATTTCATTTTTATGTACGCACCTTCTTATTATTTGATCTGCACAATGCTTCTACAGGTATGGGTCATCCCACACATAGTATTTCGCATCACTTTTAAGCTTATCTCTTTGAGCCTTTGACAAACCATGAGGAAACATATTAGTAACCAAATAATTTATAATATTTGCATACCAGGGTAATGTCGCGGTTGCAGCAAACAATTGCTCATCGGGGAACGTTTCTTGCAGACGAAGTTCATCCTCCACATGAACTAAACGACTTAAATGATCTGCAACGTGATTTTCTTTTCCTTTTTTATCTTTGATCTCCAAATCAAATTCACTCAAGAGAAGTATCCATCGGATTAACCTTGGTTTTGCCTCTTTCTTCGTCATCAAATAACGAAGAGCTGCATGATCAGAATAGACAATAATTTTAGTACCAAGCAAATAAGATCTAAATTTTTCTAAAGCAAAAACAACAGCTAAAAGTTCTTTTTCAGTAGTAGAGTAATTTCTCTGAGCATCATTCAATGTTCTTGAAGCATAATAAATTGCGTGAGATGCTCCTCCCATCCTTTGACCCAATACAGCGCCGACTGCATAATCACTTGCATCACACATTATCTCAAAAGGTACGTTCCAGTCAGGGGGCTGGATAACTGGGGTAGAAGTTAATAATTTCTTTAGTGTATCAAATGCCTTTTTACACGCCTCATCGAATTCAAATGCTACATCCTTTTGTAGCAACTTGCACAAGGGTAACGCTATTTTGGAGAATTCTTTGATGAATCTTCGATAAAAACCTGCATGTCCAAGAAAAGAACGAACTTCCCGCACACTAGTAGGATAAGGTAAAGATTGAATAATATCAATTTTGGCTTTATCTACCTCAATTCCCTTAGATGAAACAATATGACCCAAAACTATACCTTGTTCAACCATAAAATGACATTTTTCTGAGTTTAACACAAGATTAGTTTCTACACATCTTTGGAGAATAAGTGTAAGGTTATGTAAGCATTTATCAAAAGAGTCTCCATAAACTGAGAAATCATCCATAAATACTTCTATAATATGCTCAACATATTCTGAAAAAATGCTAACCATACACCTTTGGAAAGTGGCCGGGGCATTGCAAAGACCAAATGGCATGCGGCGATATGCAAAAGTTCCAAACGGACATGTAAAAGTTGTCTTTTCTTGATCTTTCAGAGCAATTGGAATTTGAAAATAACCTGAATAACCATCAAGAAAACAATAGTAAGTATGACCAGCTAACCTTTCAAGCATTTGATCAATAAAAGGTAATGGAAAGTGGTCTTTGCGAGTTTCAGCATTTAATTTTCTATAATCTATACAAACCCGCCACCCATTTTGGACACGAGTGGGAACTAATTCATCATTTTGATTCATTACGACAGTTATTCCGATCTTTTTAGGAACCACTTGCACCGGACTAACCCACTGGCTATCTGAAATAGGATAGATCACTCCAACTTCAAGAAGTTTTAGGATCTCCTTTTTTACCACCTCCATCATGGGTGGGTTTAATCGTCTTTGCGGTTGTCGGGATGGTTTTGCTCCTTCCTCAAGTAAGATACGATGCATGCATGTAGACGGACTAATTCCTTTTATATCAGCAATTGTCCAACCGATAGCCGTCTTGTGCTCCTTAAGGACATGTACAAGCTTTTCTTCTTGTGTTGTACTAAGTTTATTAGAAATGATCACTGGTAATGTTCCTCCATCTCCAAGAAAAACATACTTGAGGTGACTAGGAAGAGGCTTCAAGTCTGGAACAGGGGCCTGCAAAATAGAGGGTGAAGGCCTCTTGTTAGAAATTGATAAGGAAATAGAAGGAAAGTTACCTGACGGTTGTACTTTTGGACAATCATTCAATGATGCAATAGTTTCCTGCAAATTAGTACTCAGAGCTAACCCCTTATGCTCTTTTTCGAGATGCTCACTAATCGCAACTTCTAATTCATCTTTGCCATCAAGTTCAAAAACATCCTGTGCTAAAGAATCAACCACATCAATAGAATAAACAGTATTATCATCATCAAGATATTTCATGGCATCATAAATATTAAATTTAATAATTTCACCATCAAATTCCAAAGTAAGTATGCCACTATGCACATCTATCTTAGTCTTGGATGTCTTTAAAAATGGTCTTCCTAACAAAATAGGAGCAGTTTGATCACCATTTTCCATATCAAGCACATAAAAATCAGCAGGAAAAACCAAATTATCAATTTGTACAAGAACATCCTCAATTAATCCCTTGGGATAGGCATTAGATCTATCAGCCAATTGAATTACAACACCAGTTTTATTCAGAGGTCCAAGATTTAGAGATTCATATATAGAATATGGCATGACGTTGATAGAAGCTCCTAAATCTAACATGGCTTTCTCATATTTATTGTTACCTATCTTACAAGGGATAGTAAACATTCCTGGGTCTTTGCATTTCGTAGGGAGTTTTCTTTGAATTACTGCAGAAACACTCTCCCCTACTTTCACTTTTTCATATCCTTTAAGTTTTTGTTTCCTCTTTATTGTACACAATTCTTTTAAAAATTTAGCATAACGAGGTACTTGTTTGATAGCATCTAAAAGTGGAATATTTACCTCACATTTACGAAAAGTCTCATATAACTCATTATTTTGTTCAATTTTTCTAGATTCTGCTAAAGCTTGAGGAAAAGGAGGTACTGGTTTATAATCAGAAAGAGGTGGAAACTTACAATTAGGTACTTCATCATCGTTGGGGAAGTTCGTGTCTGCAACGGTTGTTTTCTCTTCCTCTTGTTTTGACGATGTAGGTGCTTCTTTTACTTGAATGTCAACCTCTTTACCACTTCTCAAAACGATTGCACTTGCATTTTCTTTCGAATTTATTATCGCTTGAGATGGTAGCTTCCCTGAACTTCGTGCCTCCAGCTTATTAATTGCTGTAGCCATTTGGCTCATTTGATTGTCCAAGCTTTGAATACTGGCCCTTGTCTCCTGTTGAAATTGTAAATTATTAGTGGCAAGAGACTTAACAATATCTTCTAAAGACATACCAGAGTTAGAAGTTTGGCCCGATTGTTTTTCATGGGGATATGGTTGCTTGTACTGTTGGTAACTTGGCCGATTTTGATTGACGGAATGATTTGATTGTGGATTTCCATAGTTGAAATTAGGATGATCTCTCCATCCTGGATTGTATGTGTTTGAGTAGGGATCATACTTCCTTTGTGGTTGTCCAGGAAAACTACCTACCACATTCACTTGCTCATTGGCCTCCTCTTGAAGAGTTGGGCACATGTCAGTTGGATGCCCCGTTATTGAACATATCCCACAAGCCTTCGCCGTTTGTATGTTACCTACAGCCATTTGACGAACAAGAGAAGTTAAACTAGCAATTTGTTGTTCTAGGGAAGAAATATTTACCTCGTTGGCGTGTTTAGATGGAAGATCTAGCCTAGTGCCAAATTGTTGAGAATTTGCCGCCATATTTGCAATTAAATTTCTTGCGGCCTCAGGAGTTTTATCTACCAAAGCTCCTCCACTAGCAGCATCTATCATGCTTCTATCATTTGATAGAAGGCCTTCATAGAAGTATTGAATAAGTAGTTGCTCACTAATTTGATGATGGGGACAACTTGCACATAATTTTTTGAAACGTTCCCAGTACTCGTGGAGAGATTCTGTATTGTGTTGCCTTACCCCACAAATTTCTTTTCGGATATTGGCCGTCCTTGAAGCTGGAAAGTACTTTTCTAGGAACAATCTTTTTATCTCATTCCATGTGACAATACTTCCGGAGGGTAGGTAGTAGAGCCAATCCTTAGCCGCATCCTTTAATGAAAATGGAAAGGCTCTTAATTTAATTTGCTCTTCAGTCACCCCCGTTGGCTTCATACTTGTGCAAACCACATGAAGCTCCTTTAGATGCTTGTGAGGGTCTTCACCTGCAAGACCATGAAAAGTTGGCAATAAATGTATAAGTCCAGATTTTAATTCAAAAGTAGTCGTAGCATCTAAAGTAGGAAACGTTATGCATAAAGGGTGTTGATTCAAATCTGGGGCAGCGAGTTCTTTCAAAGTTCTATTTGTAGCCATGACTCCTTCAGGATTAGAGTTGCAAGAGAATACGAAATCCGGAGCGAGGTTGTTCTCGTTTGATTCTCTTTGAGTTTCCTTCCTTAACCTGCGCAAAGTTCTTTCTATTTCTGGATCGGTCTGAAAATCACCTTGATTAGAAGATCGAGTCACAACCATAAACAATAAAGAACAATATAAAAAGTAATTCAAAAAAAAAAAATAAGAATGATAACTAATGATTTTTTTTTGTAAATGAATAAAAATATAATTAATTATAAAAAAATAAAGATCACAAAAAGCACAAAAATTAACTAAGATTACTCCCTGGCAACGGCGCCAAAATTTGGTGTGCTGTCGTATGCACCCAAAAATAAAACCTTACTCTTAAAATTATATGTAGTAGAGAGAGTAAGGATCGATCCCATGGAGAGTAATTAGTATAAATTTTATGCTACGTGAACAAGGATTGGGGGAGAGAGTTTTGAAAAGAAAATTTAAGAAGAGATAAAGCAATTAAAGTATTAAAATCAATCAAGGAACAAATATTGATCTCAGTGAACATTCACCATTGGAAATCATAAAATTGATCATTGATGCAAGCATAAATTAAATCATACTTTGAACATTTACCGTTGGAAGTATCTTCCTATCTCTCTTAGGCTTAGTTAATCAGATACAAGCGACCTAATTAACTTTACTTACTAAATAATCTAAGACAAGCGCTATAGATTCAATCTAGCAAGTTCTTAAAGAACAAAGAGATCGATAAAGCAAAATAATACAAGCACAAGCGGTTGCATTTAATTTTGTCAAACGTTTTTCTCCTAAGATCTAACAAAACAAAGCAGTTTTATTAAAGCTTGGTTGCTTCACAAATTAGAAACATCAAACTTTTACGGATTTGATATCTAATTTAGCGGTAGATCGAAATGAATAATAAACTAGTAGGCCTCCTAGTAATTAAACAAAACAATCATAAAAGTTGGCACAGAAAAACATTCAATATTCAAAGTATAACTCAAATATATAAAGCAATTTAGATCTCACAAGTTTACTGATTCCAAGGCTTCCGTACACTTCGACCAACAAGACTTCTAGCCGCACATGTTCTTCAAAACTTGAAAAGAAAAGTTGGAGAAAGAGAAGAAGAGTTGTGTTGTGTGTTTCTTCTCATAATTTCTACCCCCTTTTATACACCATAAATTTGTTGTGTCAAGGCCACAATATCTCCCCACATATCCTCTAAAAGTTACAACTTCTCAAACCAAATAGAATAAGTCCTAGAATAAGTAGGAACATGGTTATTTTGGTTCCTATTTTTGTTCACAGCATCTTTGACCCAACTTCAAGTCTGTTTTCGTCCATGATGCAGCCAGAATCTCGAAAATCACAAAATATGAAAGTTGTAGCCCTCTGTCTTAGCTTTCTGAATCATTTTGAAGGACCTCAATTGCTATTCGGATGAGGAAGTTATGCTCATTTTGGTGAAAGGTGTCAAAACTGTCCAGAATTACATTTTAGCTCCATTTTGCACATAGTGTCTCCAATTGCATCCTAAAGCAAAATATAAATATAATCAGTACCTTTAGTCATAAAATAAGCATAAAATGGTGAACACTAAGGGATAAAAATATAACATTTTACGTTCTCATCAATTGTTTTCTGCGGAAAACAGGTCCTGTGGGAGGTTGGCTTAAATGCCTTAATGAGTTCTCAGGCATTTGGAATGTCTGGTATGCTTTACAGGAAGCATGGTAGCACAGCACTACAAGGAGTGTGACTCCATGCTATGTGTGGCGGTGACTCCACCATGAGGTTCTCGAAGGAGGTAAAGCCTTGGCTATGTTAGCCAAGTCACAGCGGCATAGTACCGCAAATAGGCAGTTGGCCTGATGCTGTATATTGAATTAAAGAGGGATGTAGTCAGCACTACAAAGAGGAGGTGTTCCTCATGTTACGGGTGGCACGACACCACAATGAGAAAAACTCGGCTAGGGATAAAGCCTCGGCCTTGTAAGCCATGTCGTAGCGGCGTAACACCGCACAGAAGCTTAAGGCTTCATGCTGGGTAGTTTGGTACTACAAAGGGGCTAGACCTCATGCTACGGGTAGTATGACACTACGATGAGGTTCCCGGTGATTCGGGATAAGGTCCTCGGCTTAAGGCCATATCATAGCGGCGTAGCACCGCAAAGAAAGCGTTGGACGCTTCATGCCATGTCTCTTTAATAAAGAACTCACCTATAGTGTATGGACAAAGAGATATCAGGCCGTCTCTTGAGGGTAAACTTGTAGACGCCCAATATTATACACTGAAACCAGGCTGGCACACGGCCTTAAATGTGCAGCCAGAAGCACATGTAACTACATTATGTGAGTGGAAAGAATTTCAGCTATGATGCAGAATTCAAGGCTTAGTCCATTCTTGTATTATAGTTTGATTTTTGACTCACGTGGGAAGATTCAAGTCTTAAGTGGCATCTATCCTAAAAGCATAATGGAAAGTTACTGTGGAGAACACTCGTACTCATATATATAGAGATATGTGGGGGATTGTTGGGTTTTTAGCCTTTAGTTTTTGGTTTTTAGTCCCACATCGGCTAGAAAGGAATGTGTATCTCCATATATATGAGTCTTTGCTCTTTATGGAGATGCACATATAGTGCACATGGGTGTGTGCCATGTGGGATTAATTATTAATGGTATAAAGGCTTAATCAACAATTAAGAAGCTGTAAGCTTTTTGCTCTTGGAAATTTATTTCCATGGAGCTAAGCTCCGTAGGAGCTTAACGACTCGGACTCGGACTCGGACTCGGGCTCGGGCTCGGACTCGGGCTCAAGGGCTCATGAGGCGTAATGTGGCATTTTGTTGGCGTACTTTGCACTTAGCACGTCAGCATCATCGCTAGGCGCATAGTGCGCTTAAGTTGCGCTCGTTGCGCGAGCCACTTGCGCGACCACGTTGTGCGGCCCGTTACGCGAGCCCAGTTACGCTGGCCCAGTTACGCAGCCCAGTACGCAGCCCAGTACGCCAAGTACGTGCAGTGTACGCAGCGTACGCAGCGTGCGTAGAGTGCACAGTATGCGCAGCGTACGCAGTGTGCATAGAGTACGTATGTGCGTATGGCTGGCTGCATATTAGAGCGGGAACAGTTGCAGCAGTTACTGCACGTTCAGAAGTGGTTCAGCCACTATCCTGAAATTCAGGCAACTGCTTGGCAACCGCCCCGTGGGCTATATATACAGGTTCTCGCCTCTCTCTCAGTGTTGGAGAAATCAAAATTCCAGGGAGAAAACTCTAAGTGTTCTTTAACACAACAGAGTAGTGAGCGTGTTTTTTAACACAAACACTAGTACTTTTTAGTACGCGTGGGTTCTGTTACTTCAGAAACAGAGAGAGAAGAGTAGAGCCATTGCCAGAGGAGTTCGCCGTCTTCCGAGGAGTCAGAAGAGCAGGAGTGTTCCAAGGTTTTCCGTCAACCTTGCTGGTTCCTGGAAGCTGTTCACAGAGGGCGAATAAAGCTTTGAGCAACGGTGATCATTCACCCCAGCAATTCCATCTCTCGCCTGTCACCCTTCTGTTGCCTTTAGCAGTTCTGTCAGTATCTTCTTTTTAGAAGGCACTACTGCCAGTTTGCTACGATCACGAAAATCTCTTTAGATTATTCGTGAATTACGATATCTTTTTAGATCTTGTAATTTGCAGAATCCTTCTGGATCTCTGTTGCAAAACCTTCTTTAAGGAATTGTATTTGAAACATTGTCTTTACAACTGTTTCAGTTTCTGTATTTTCCATCGAAAAGCGTTCTCCGGCGTTCCCGGCAATAACAGAACATTCATATCCGACTCGTCCAGACGTATCTTCGCATCTGTGATCAAACCAATTCAACACAGGTTTGCTTCCTCTGTTTCTTATTTTCCAACCCCCTATTTTGTTGATTTTCTGTGCTAGACACGTTAATTCGTGTCCACTGCAAGTTTGGATTACACACGGACTGTGTCCACGTATGACATGGTATTCTGGACACAGTAGTGAACTGGGAGGGAAGTTTGTTTGAAACTTTTGAACGTTAGGTTTCAACTTCCAAATTCAAATAGAAATTAATTTGGACCATGGGCCAATAATAATAATAGAGTTTAGTCGATTACAGAAAATAGGTTTTATTAGATTAAATTATTAGTCATTAGAAATAGAAGATAGAAATAATAGATAGGAAATTTTAGAATTATAACTAAGGAATATTATAGTGAGTTTGATTGCAAGGTGGAAAATATATGGAAAAGAAATTAATTCCATGGAATTATTTTCCTAGAAAAAAATTCCATGGAATTTTAAAAAAAATTCCATGGAAAACTTAATTAGGGTGTTTGATTGTCATTATTTTCCACGAAAAATAGTTATTTTTCATGGAAAATGATATTTTCCTATGGGTTGGACAAGTTTCATTTTCCACCATTTTATATGAAAATATGGAAAATGATAGTTTTTTGGAAAATAATTCCATGGAAAATATAAGCTATCAAACACTACAATTTGTGAAAATTTTGTGATGGAAATATTTTCCATGGAAAAAAGCCCAATCAAACATAGCCTTAGTGTATTTTGTCACAGCTAGCTTGGACTTGGATTTGACGATTTCACACTTCGATAAAGGCAATTACACCGACTTGAACTATTTACTTTGTATTTCTGTCTTGTTTCTTGTTCTCATGTTGGACATGAGATTGATATGATTGTTTCTTGTTCTATTGATTGTCTTGCGGGGATTGGGGAAATATTATCTAGCGTGTGACCACCCCCCTTAGCTAGGTTATTGTGAATAGCCTAATCGTACACCTCACGTACGATTAAGCCGTACCTTATTGTGATATTGTGGTTTCCAGCCGGTCAACATTAGTTTAATATTTTAAATTCACTATTGCATTGATCGTCTTGTTCATTGTTTCAGTTCTTGTACTATTGTTTCATATTACAGGTTAGTCCATATCATACTTGTGCATTTCAGATTACTTTGTACAGTGTTTCTTGTTAGGGTTGTATTTTGCTCCTTTCTTGACTGGATATGTTGTAGGTGAGACTGGCGGGGAATTCTACCCTAGCACTTTGGATCACTATAGGTGTTAGCATATGCTGGAGCAGATGTTGTTCAGGAGTAGAGACTTGGCTTGGATATAGGAACCCTTTGTATAGATTTACATTTATATCCTATTGATGTATCTGGATGACTGTATTAATAATTGCTTTAACTTTTTACTGAATTTGTCTCCGGACATCTATTGTACAGATGTACAACCAAGCATAATGATATATGTGATGGTCGTGGTGATTTGTGTTCTGGGTACGATTATAGAGGCTGTGATGAGTATGATTGAATTTTATTTACTTGAGGATTTATGAGGTTTATATACAGCTTACTACGTTGTGTCTTCCAACGTAGGTTGGGCGTGTCCGACTCATATCCGATTATTTGGGAGCGGGTCGTGACATTTCCTCTTTCTTTTTACCAAGGTTATAAACGGCGGTAGGCGGGTGTGCGGTGGAGAGAGTCCGCCTACCGCCGTCTAGGCGGTCGATACATTTTGAATACTTTTTACTATTTTGCCACTTTTATGTTTGCATAATATGCATATTTTAAGGGTGTTCCATACATAACTAAGTTGTAGAACGAAGATTTATAAAGTTTTAGTTTTGTAAAAGTGAACCATAGGCCCATAATACTTAAAAAAAATATTTTTGGCCAAAATATTTTGGTAAGTATTGCTCCGCCTAGGCGCCGCCTACGCCGCGTCACCTCCGCCTATGCCGCCAACCTCCGTTGGCCGTCTACTCCACCGCCTACCGAAAAGCGATGCGGAGAGGGACCGCCTACCGCCTAGGCGGCCTAGGCGGACGCCATTTAGAACACTGCTTTTTACAATAAATATCTAATTTAATCTTCTTCTTTTTCCAAATAAATAGATTTTTATTAATTAAATCATAGATGGTACAATACTATTTTTATAACTGACAAGAGACTGAATACAATTAGGTTATTCTTCATATGAACAAATTAAGGTGGAGTCATTCTACAGTAGAGAGTGTGTTGCCAACACATGGGCCACCTTGTTGGCATTACTTGTATGTTCACTCTAACTATATTTAGTATTTTTCTCTACAATCGCAATGTATTCCTCATCATATATATAAGACAAGTTGTTTTGGGTTGAAAAAAAAACTGTAAGACAAGTTGTCTTCTTCTTCTTTTTTGTGTGTGAACATTTTGTTGGAGTTTGGTCATTTTCTATGTGAATTTTAGTCCCACATCGGCTAAACCAAAGGAGTTGTATCTCTATACAATAGGTTTCCTATTTTAGAGATGCACATGTGGTGTGGAGGTGCACATGGGTGTGCCATGTGGGGTTATTTTTCTAATGGGAAAAGGGCTAAATCAACAATAAAAGCATTCATGCTTTTTGCTCTTGGAAAATTCATTTCCATGGGAGCTAAGCCCGGTAGGGGCTTAGCGACTCGGACTCGGGCTCATGGGCTCATGAGGCGTAATGTGGCGTTTTGTTGGCGCACTTTGCACTTAGCACGTCAGCATCGTCGCTAGGCGCATAGTGTGCTTCAGTTGCGCTCGTTGCGCAGCCACGTTGCGCAAGCCCAGGTTACGCGGGTTGCTCGGGTTGCGCTGTGTGCGCAGTGCGTGCAATGCGTGCAGTATGCGCAGTTTAGTACGTGCTCAGTTGCGCAGAGTGCAAGGAGAGCGCTGGGTGTGCGCAGTTGGCAGCAGAACGTGCATTAGCATGTTCTGGGCGGTTGCTACATGTTCGGGGTGGTTATTACCACGTCCCTAACTTTGTGGCAACCGTCCAGTTGCTGCAGGGCCTATATAAGGCATCCACTCTCTCAAGGCTTAATACAGAATAGAAAGAGAGGCCACCAGAAAGTTTACGAAGTGTTCTTTAGCACAAGTAAACAGAGATTTTCAGACGTGTTCTTTAACACAGTTCTGATCTGCAGCCTTCGAGAGAGAGAGAAAAGGCGCCGCACCAGCGTTGCTTTTTGCACGGGAGTTCGTGTCCATCCGAGGAGTCAGAAGAGCAGTAGTGTTCCAAGTTCTCCGACGAACTTGCTGGTTCCTGGAAGCTGTTCGTGTAAGGCGAATAAAGCTTTGAGCAATGGTGATCATTCACCCCAGCAGGAGTTCTTCCATCTTTCGCCAGTCACCTTCTTCGTTGCTGCCAGTAACTCTGATTGTATCTTCTTTTTAGAAGTACTACGATCTGATTGCTGTGATTACGAAATCTTTTTAGATTCTCGTAATATCATAACGTTATCTTTTTAGATCTTCGTTATACTTGCACAACCTTCCTAGAAGTGTTGCGTTGGAACATTATTTTTACAATTGTTTCATATTCTCAGTTTTCTATCAAAAAATTGTGCCCCGGTACTAACAATCTCAAAGCTTTATTGCTATGATGGAAAACTTTAATGTTTCACTTCTCAACACTGACTTCTGTAAGTTAGAAAAGTTTGATGGAGATCATTATCAAGTCTGGAAGAGAAAGGTTTATCTCACTCTTCAACTCAGAGACGTTGATCACGTGCTGCTTGAAGAGGAACCTACTGTTCCAGATATTGGGTCTGCTGCTGCAATCACTGCGGCTACTAAACTTCAGGCCAAGTGGAGAAGGGAGAATAGCATTTGCAGGTTGCTTATCCTGAATGCTATGGAGGATTCTCTAGCAGAATCCTACAGTAAGAAACCAATTGCCAGAGACATATGGGAGTCTCTGGAAAAACTGTACGAAGAAGACAAAAACAGGAGCAAGATATTTGTGGTTGAAAAATATCACAAATGGCTCTTTGAGGACGAGAAGTCCATGCTGCCGCAGGTAAAAGAATTTCTGAAGCTACGACAGAAGTTGGAAGACGAGGCGATGCCCCTCCCTGACAAGTTTGTTGTTGGAGGGATTGTCTCAAAGCTCCCCGCTGGGTGGAGTAAGTTCTATACAAACATGCGTAGGAAGAAGTTAGAGATCAGTCTTGAAGATCTCTTACAAGAAATCTATGTTGAGGACCAGATGCGGACTCAACTGAAGGTGGACACACTGTCCAAGCAATTGGCTAACGCCAATCTGGTTCAGACCAAGGAACCAAGGGGAAAGCAGGCGGCTTCCCACAGCAAGAAGAAGGACCCTAACAATCTGAACGTGAAGGGGTCTTCCTTCAAGCGAAAGAAGGCAAAGTCTCAGATGCCTTGTTTCAAGTGTGGCAAGAAGGGCCACTTCAAGAATGAATGCAAAGCAAAGACCAAACAATCAGAGCAAGGAGAGCCTAGTAAGGTATCTATGATCACTAACATTGTTGCTATGATTGCCCAGGTTGATGCCGTGAGGACTGACTCTGACTGGTGGGTAGACACTGGAGCCTCCTGCCATGTCCGCTCCAGTAAGGAGTGGTTCACCACCTACACCCCTACTTCTGAAGTGGTTATGATGGCGAACCAGGCACAAGCTGAAGTGCTCGGAATCGGGACGGTGGTATTGAAGCTGACTTCGGGGAAGTCTTTGATGCTTCAAGGCGTGAAGCACGTACCTGCTATTGCCAAGAACCTGATCTTGGGAGGCCTACTCTGCAATGCAGGCCTCAGGATGGACATCAATGCTGGCCAGATGGTGATGTCTATCAAGGGAACATATTTCGGGAAAGCTTTTTATACTGAAGGAATGTTCAAAATTCAGCTTGTAAATCAGTCTAATGTAATTAATGTGATTAATAAAATCACTCATTCTGCTTATACTCTTGAGTTGTGGCATAATAGGCTAGGACATGCTCATTGTAAACGAATAAGCAGAATGTCTAATCTAGGACTTATCTCCAAATGTGGGGGTAAGGTAGAGAAATGTGAAGTTTGTGCTCAAACAAAGATCCCAAGAAAACCCTTTCCTCGGGTTAATCGAAGTACAGATCTTCTGGAGTTGGTACACTCTGATATCTGTGACTTCAAACAGTTCTCTACAAATGCCGGGATGAAGTATTTCATAACCTTCATCGATGACTTCTTAAAGTATGCGTTCGCCTACTTGCTGAAGGCTAAAGACGAAGCATTCGAGAAGTTCAAGGAGTTCAGAGCCGAAGCTGAGCGGCAGACTGGACAACAACTCAGAAGGATAATAAGTGATCGAGGTGGGGAGTACAGGTCTCATAAATTCGCATCGTTCTGCAAAGAACATGGAATTGTCAATGAGACTACGGCTCCGTACTCTCCTCGATCAAACGGAGTAGCTGAGAAAAAGAACAGGACATTGACAGAAATGATAAACTCAATGTTGTTGACTGCTGGCCTTCCTAAGTGCTACTGGGGAGAAGCTGCATTGACGGCCACTTTTATTCTAAATAGAGTGCCTCATGCAACTTCAGACGTTACTCCTTATGAACTCTGGTTCAAGGTCAGACCTAACTTGAATGTCATTCGAGTATGGGGGTGTCTGGCATATGTCAAGCTTCCAGATCTAAAGATTCAGAAGCTTGGGACAAGGACTACTAAGACGATTTTCTTGGGGTATGTCGAGAAGTGTGATGCTCGGAGATTTCTTGATATTGAGTCAAATCATATCATTAAATCTCGCGATGCAGAATATTTTGAAGACAAATTTGCAAGGCACAAGAATATTGTTCTTCCGAATGTTCCGGAGAATAATGAGGGTGCGCAAGAAACTGAAGTCTTCAATGAAGATGTGGTCCAAGAAGATGTTATTGTTGAAACAACAGTTAAACCAAATCTCGCTGAGCCGTCAACGAAGCGAGTGAGGAGGCCGAAGGACTTCGGAAGTGACTTTGTCACCTATCATATGGAAGCAGATCCGCTTACCTATGATGAGGCGATGAAGACCAGAGACGCAGTTTTCTGGAAGGAGGTGATTGACAATGAAATTGATTCCATCACCTCAAATAACACTTGGGTGTTGGTTGATCTTCCTGAAGGAGCGAAACCCATCAGATGCAAATGGATCTTCAAGAAGAAGATGAAAGCAGACGGAACTATTGACAAGTTCAAGGCTAGGTTGGTAGCTAAGGGGTTTTCTCAGAAGCAGGGGATTGACTATTTTGACACGTATGCTCCAGTAGCCCGGATGACCACCATCAGAATGTTGATTGATCTTGCAGCAATACATAAGATGGTGATACATCAGATGGATGTGAATATGGCTTTCCTAAATGGCGAGCTGACCGAAGAGATTTACATGCAACAGCCAGAGGGATTTGTCATCAGGGGTCTTGAAGACAAAGTCTGCAAGTTGGTGAAATCCTTGTACGATCTTAAACAGGCTCCCAAGATGTGGCATGAGAAATTTGACAAAGTTATTGTAACACCCAGTTTTCCAAATGAGGGCAATTTTGAAATTTTATAATTATAATCATTTAATAATGATATTTAAATCATATTGTGATTTTTGGTGACTTTTAATCAATTTAAAACTATTTAAAATATTGATTAATGTTTTGATGGTTAACTAGTTAAACCCTAGTTTTGCTAAGCCTAGAGACTAACCATGACCAAAGGAGCCTAGTCACGTGATTAGAATTTCATATTCCCAATTTTTAGCCTAAGGATATTTTGGTCATTTTGATAATTTTGTGAATTTGTAATTTATATTAATTAAATATTGTGCTAGCCTTTTTTGAAGCCTTAACCTAGAAGTTAACCAACCTAGATTAGTTATGAGGTTGAAATTAGGGTTAGAACATTCCTACTAAGTGCCAAGGTTAGTAATATCTAGATATTATTAGGAAGAGATATTTCTTTTAAGATATTTGTGAAAAGAAGCCTTAACCAATAGGAAGCCTTGGAAATTGTTGGAGCAACCTCAACCACTCATCTAAAATCCTAACCCTAATGATTTCAACAGCCACACAAGACCCCCCCCCCCCCCTCCTATAAAGTCACATTAACAAAGCCTTAGCCTCTTTTACAAACCCTAGAAAAAGCCCTACTTGTTCTTCCCTAAAACTCTTCCCATTAATCCAAATTGAGCCCAAATTGAGTCAAATCAATTGCATCATCATCCCCAATAGTAGAGGATACTTGTGGGTGCTTGCTAGCAAGGTTCGAGGACGATTGAACCAGAGAAAATCGAAGAAGACATCGAATCGAGGCTCTTTACATTGAGATTCTAGCTCTCAATAGGTAAACCTATCTACACCCATTGAAATCATGATTTTTCTTCATAGATGCATTCATTTAAGGTTCCCCTAGGTGTAGCCCAAGTTTGGTAGGAATCCGTGTCCATTTCGTGTCCGTATCGGACACGTATCGGTGTTTTTAATAACGTGTTTGTTGAAATGCTTGTGAGAATTAAAAGGTGTTATTTTCAAAAACTAATTGAATAGAAAAATAGGTTTTTAAGTGCTGATCACAAAACCCTAGGACTGAGCACATTTTTGATCCGTATCCGTGTCCAAAATGGACACGAACACGCTGCACGACACTGTCATACAGTGTCCTGCTGCTCGGGCGTCCTAGCGGACACGACACGGCGACTCAAGCCATGAAACTTGACACACACATTGTCCTAGTGACTGACATGACACTTGTAAATTTTCTCGGCTTCTCGTTTAGTGTGCGCGAAGAAATCGCGTGTGCACGTGTTTTGCCCTGCACTGTGCACGCATATTTCGTATCTCTGATACGGGGCTGTAGATTAGACACGCAACCTCGTGGACACTGTACAGGCACCTAGACACCTACCCCTATACCTAGACTACCACTGGACACGAGCACGAGGCTCGAGGGTCGACACACGAGTCCCTGGGACGCTTTGCACCTCTGCACGAGGCTGCCTGTGGTGTATTTTGATACTCTGTGTAATTCATGTATTGGATACGTCGTGTCCACTTTTGTGGACACGACACGACCTGTAAAACACACTGACATATACATGATCCTTTACCAACCTTTAAAATCAGGATATTAACTGTTATTAGCCTTCGAATTGTATTTCCTTCCAATGTCCTGATACTTAAGTTACTGTTGATAAATTCTGAAATTAAACTTGTATTCTAAACTGTTTTGTTGATGTTTTAACTACCATGATTAGTTAAATTATGTATGTAAGGTTGATGATCATGTTAGGCATGGTTGGGGGTTGATTCCTGAATTTTCAAATACATTGACTGATATTACAAAACCGAGAACTGTTCTTCCTGAGAACAGTTTGCACCACTGTATTATACACACACACAAAAATTACCTTCCTGAGAACTGTTGTACTGTCCCACCCACCTATTTGATACGCACATACGAACTTATCTACTGTCACATTATTCACTAATTCATGACCCTACCACACATTGCATTACACTCTAAAACTGAGAATTCACACACAAATGTTTTGTATACACTGACACTTGAACTTGATTCCCTGAAAATGTGTTTATATAACCTGAGTTTGAATGTTAATTTGGTTTGGGAATTAAGGTTGTATCTATATATAGACTGGTTTGAGGTGAGGGCAGGCCATAGAGAGTGTGACCTGTGGCCGGGTTGACCCTACACTGGCCACAGGAAGGGCTCCCTGTTACAGGGATGCCCAGAGCAATGCCTTAGCATTTAGTTGATATGTTCATATTCCCTTAAATCTGATGTGTTTGAATTCAAAATTTTGACATTGAGAACTCACACATCCACACACACATTTCAAACTAAGGTATACACACACACTACCTAATCACTGTCACTTTGATTACACACTCACACACATTGTTGGTATTGGTTTGGTTTTAAATGGGTTTGGGAATTCGAATGGGTTGAGACTTAAATGGTTTACACCAATTTCAGATTCCTGTAAAACATACTGATTTCCCTTTTCTTAGATAGGTATGTATGCATGAGTGTAAGTATATACCTATCTATATATGCATTTATGTAGTACCTATGTAAATATATATGAATGTGTATGGATATATCATTGTATCAATGCAATGTAGTTTATGCATCTATGTAATGTATTTATGCCACATATATATATGAGTTTATTTATAAGTGATATGCATGTATAACATAACATAGGTTATAAGGATGATTTACGATATGATATGTATATATACATAGACTATAAGGTTTTAAGTATAGAGTTAGATAGAGTTTGACTCTAGATAGTTTAACCCATTTTGGTTGAGGGTTGATACCCCTTTAAACTAGCAATAAATAGTCACAAGACCAAAACCTTAGATATCCATCAAGATAACCCTATTAGCTAAATTAACTTAGTTGACCAAGTTGACTCTTTAACCTAGATTGGACTAATTGACCTAATTTGACTAGACTGTTGACCAAAAGTCAACATTAAGCCTATATATGACCAATTGACCTAAGTTGACTAGAGTTTGACATAGTTGACTAAGATTGACCTAGTTGACCAAGTTGACTTTGACCCAGAGTTGACCAAGTTTGACTTGGACCTAGTTTGACCTAGACAGTTGACCATGGTTGACTTAGAGTTGACTTTGACCTAGATTGACCCAGAAATCATGTAGATTGCATCATAGATTTCATTTACCTTGTTTTAAACACAATATAACCCATACTGCTCTATATAGGACATTGTGACTCCGGTACAGACATCTGATATTTTATTACTCTTTTCAGAGTAACAGGCGAGTACATTCTCTGATAGTTCTTTCATTTACTTATCAATTACTGTACTTCAGTTCTAGTTAGTTTTATGTGATTCTTACAACACGTATGGATATTTCTGGATTCATGTATGCGACACACATACCAACTGTCTGGCCTCTATTTCTGGAATCACTACTGGCATCACCTTCTGGAACCACTACTGGCATCACCTTCTGGAACCACTACTGGCATCACCTTCTGGAACTACTACTGGCATCATCTTCTGGAATCACCCTGGAATCACTCTGGAATCTTTTGCTGGTATCATTATGTTTGGTTGGACTTATTTCGATTCTCGTGTCGTTTTCTGGATTCACTTGTACTTGTGGACGGGAAAATATTGGAGTAGACATGTGAACATTCTCAAATACTGGAACCACTCCCTTAGAATTATTCTGGAACGATAGCCATCCCACACTTGGCCGAGTATGCGGTGTGCCGTATTACCTAAAGCCGTTTACATGTCGATCTCGGTATTTTAAAACACACGGTTAGACTATAGGCTGGACTCACCCTGGAATCTTTGATCACTGACTGGAATCATCTTACACTGGACTCATCTTATACTGGAATCACCTGGTATCAGATTTATGTTGTCTGGATTTACTTGGGTTTTGTACTTGTTACATTTACATTCTGGACTTATATCATGTTTTTCTAGTTCAGCTAGTTCTATTTACAGTCTTCATTGCTATGATTCTGCTCTTCTTTTACTTGCCTTACTTTCCTTGTACCTTAACTGTTTCTCTATACCATCACCTGTATACAAACTACCATATTCATCCTATAACTACTTTATAGTTCTCTGTCATTTACTTGGAATTTTTTGATAATTTGTACTCGTTCCTTTCCTGACTGGACCTGTTGAAAATATTACAGATGACTGCCCTGAGGACGTTTGCCCTACTTGCCTTGGAGCAGGAGATGACTTTGCTACCTTTGGCCCCGAAAATCAGGAGTGATCGGGAGACTAGCTAGTAGACTTGGTTTAGTTTTCATGTTTTAGAACTTGAATTGTAATAACTTGAGATACGAGTTTGTATTTGAGTTTGTTTGAGATATTATTATTTAGTAGTTTTTAAATATTGTTGTTTAGTCTTTAGTTATAAACTTCTGTGTTATCTTATCGTTCTTAGACTGTGATTGAGATTCATTATATCTATACTTGTCCTCCGTTCGGAGTTGAGATTTGACAAGTACATATATAATTACGTGAGTTGTTGATTAGATAGTAACCTAGGACAGCGTTCTACCGCCGACACTGCGGCGTAGGCTGGACGTACCCACATCTTGTGCCCTTACTCTAGGGTGCGGGTCGTGACACGTTTTTAGTGGTGGCCCATACAGGTCGAGTTTATGTAGTGGTATTCGAACTAGAGTATCACTACAGCCTGCGATAGGAACTAAGGAATAGGCTTTAGTTGAGAGAGTACTCAATCACAGTTAGGACTACTTGAGAAGATTCCTGGGATGACCCTTGAGAATCTCGTTATAAACTATCTCAAAATTCGATTCCGACAGTTTCTGTCTACTTCCTTGTTTATCGTTGAAACTGATTCTTGGTATTCATTATTGACTTGATTTTCTACCAATATAACATTATGGGCTAGGTTGCCTCAGTCATAGAATCTAGAGTAGCCATATTAGCTGGTTTGGCGATGAGATAGAGTCTAATTTTGGATATATTTCTCGGGTGTAGGAATTTAAGGTTTTCGCAGCCAAGCTAGCGGCAATGCGAAAATTTTAAATACCATGATTCTAGAGGTATGTACCTTAGTCGCGGACTCTATGGATTATCGCTGTAGTACTTACTGGCGTAACGAGGATTCTGATAACATGGTTCTGGATAGACGGGTATGATTATCAGATTTTAGAATAGATACCATATAGATGGTGCCCTAGTATGATGGAATAGAATATCAGTGTGGATGATACTTGAGTGTCATGGATTATATAGAGGGAACTAGGCCACCTATAGTGCAGTACCGTGCCCTGCACCATCAGAGGGATATACCCCAGAGGGGCAGGGCTTTTGTGCTGACAGTCGAGTAGACCGACGCTATGGGTGACGGGTTAGCAGGTCTGTCTTTCATGTCCTTCTTTCACCTTCATGTGTGATTTCCATTAGTACCTGCCAGGATATGTTTGTGATATGCTAGATAGCGTAGTTGTCCTGTTCGAGACTGTGGAATCACGACCAGTAGGACTATGATTGCATGTTATCTTTCGACCTTGTTTGATTGGGGCTTGACATAGGAGGAGTACGATCATCTTAATTTCGAGGACGAAGTTCTTCTAAGGGGGGTAGACTTGTAACACCCAGTTTTCCAAATGAGGGCAATTTAAAACTATTTAAAATATTGATTAATGTTTTGATGGTTAACTAGTTAAACCCTAGTTTTGCTAAGCCTAGAGACTAACCATGACCAAAGGAGCCTAGTCACGTGATTAGAATTTCATATTCCCAATTTTTAGCCTAAGGATATTTTGGTCATTTTGACAATTTTGTGAATTTGTAATTTATATTAATTAAATATTGTGCTAGCCTTTTTGTGAAGCCTTAACCTAGAAGTTAACCAACCTAGATTAGTTATGAGGTTGAAATTAGGGTTAGAACATTCCTACTAAGTGCCAAGGTTAGTAATATCTAGATATTATTAGGAAGAGATATTTCTTTTAAGATATTTGTGAAAAGAAGCCTTAACCAATAGGAAGCCTTGGAAATTGTTGGAGCAACCTCAACCACTCATCTAAAATCCTAACCCTAATGATTTCAACAGCCACACAAGACCCCCCCCCCTCCTATAAAGTCACATTAACAAAGCCTTAGCCTTTTTTACAAACCCTAGAAAAAGCCCTACTTGTCCTTCCCTAAAACTCTCCCTATTAATCCAAATTAAGCCCAAATTGAGTCAAATCAATTGCATCATCATCCCCAACAGTAGAGGATACTTGTGGGTGCTTGCTAGCAGGTTCTAGGACGATTGAATTGGAGAAAATCGAAGAAGACATCGAATCGAGGCTCTTTACATTGAGATTCTAGCTCTCAATAGGTAAACCTATCTACACCCATTGAAATCATGATTTTTCTTCATAGATGCATTCATTTAAGGTTACCCTAGGTGTAGCCCAAGTTTGGTAGGAATCCGTGTCCATTTCGTGTTCGTATCGGACACGTATCGGTGTTTTTAATAACGTGTTTGTTGAAATGCTTGTGAGAATTAAAAGGTGTTATTTTCAAAAACTAATTGAATAGAAAATAAGGTTTTTAAGTGTTGATCAGAAAACCCTAGGACTGAGCACGTTTTCGAGCCGTGTCCGTGTCCAAAATGGACACGAATACGCTGCACGACACTGTCGTACAGTGTCCTGCTGCTCGGGCATCCTAGCGGACACGACACGGCGACTCAAGCCATGAAACTTGATACACACATTGTCCTAGTGACTGACAGTCCTAGTGACTGACACGACACTTGTAAATTTTCTCGGCTTCTCGTTTAGTGTGCGCGAAGAAATCGTGTGTGCACGTGTTTTGTCCTGCACTGTGCACGCGTATTTCGTGTCTCTGATACGGGGCTGTAGATTGGACACGCGACCTCGTGGACACTGTGCAGGCACCTAGACACCTACCCCTATACCTAGACTACCTCTGGAAACGAGCACGAGGCTCGAGGCTCGAGGGTCGACACACGAGTCCCTGGGACGCTTTGCACCTCTGCACGAGGCTGCCTGTGGTGTATTTTGATACTCTGTGTAATTCATGTTTTGGACACCTCGTGTCCACTTTTGTGGACACGACACGACCTGTAAAACACACTGAGATATACATGATCCTTTACCAACCTTTAAAATCAGGATATTAACTGTTATTAGCCTTCGAATTGTATTTCCTCCCAATGTCCTGATACTTAAGTTACTGTTGATAAATTCTGAAATTAAACTTGTATTCTAAACTGTTTTGTTGATGTTTTAACTACCATGATTAGTTAAATTATGTATGTAAGGTTGATGATCATGTTAGGCATGGTTGGGGGTTGATTCCTGAGTTTTCAAATGCATTGACTGATATTACAAAACCGAGAACTGTTCTTCCTGAGAACAGTTTGCACCACTGTATTATACACACACACAAAAATTACCTTCCTGAGAACTGTTGTACTGTCCCACCCACCTATTTGACACGCACACACGAACTTATCTACTGTCACATTATTCACTAATTCATGACCCTACCACACATTGTATTACACTCTAAAACTGAGAATTCACACACAAATGTTTTGTATACACTGACACTTGAACTTGATTCCCTGAAAATGTGTTTATATAACCTAAGTTTGAATGTTAATTTGGTTTGGGAATTAAGGTTGTATCTATATATAGACTGGTTTGAGGTGAGGGCAGGCCATAGAGAGTGTGACCTGTGGCCGGGTTGGCCCTACACTGGCCACAGGAAGGGCTCCCTGTTACAGGGATGCCCAGAGCAATGCCTTAGCATTTAGTTGATATGTTCATATTCCCTAAAATCTGCTATGTGTTTGAATTCGAAATTTTGACACTGAGAACTCACACATCCACACACACATTTCAAACTAAGGTATACACACATACTACCTAATCACTGTCACTTTGATTACACACTCACACACATTGTTGGTATTGGTTTGGTTTTAAATGGGTTTGGGAATTCGAATGGGTTAAGACTTAAATGGTTTACACCAATTTCAGATTCCTATAAAACACACTGATTTTCCTTTTCTTAGATAGGTATGTATGCATGAGTGTAAGTATATACCTATCTATATATGCATTTATGTAGTACCTATGTAAATATATATGAATGTGTATGGATATATCATTGTATCAATGCAATGTAGTGTATGCATCTATGTAATGTATTTATGCCACATATATATATATGAGTTTATTTATAAGTGATATGCATGTATAACATAACATAGGTTATAAGGATGATTTGCGATATGATATGTATATATACATAGACTATAAGGTTTTAAGTATAGAGTTAGATAGAGTTTGACTCTAGATAGTTTAACCCATTTTGGTTGAGGGTTGATACCCCTTTAAACTAGCAATAAATAGTCACAAGACCAAAACCTTAGATATCCATCAAGATAACCCTATTAGCTAAATTAACTTAGTTGACCAAGTTGACTCTTTAACCTAGATTGGACTAATTGACCTCATTTGACTAGACTGTTGACCAAAAGTCAACATTAAGCCTATATATGACCAATTGACCTAAGTTGACTAGAGTCTGACATAGTTGAATAAGATTGACCTAGTTGACCAAGTTGAATTTGACCCAGAGTTGACCAAGTTTGACTTGGACCTAGTTTGACCTAGACAGTTGACCATGGTTGACTTAGAGTTGACTTTGACCTAGATTGACCCAGAAATCATGTAGATTGTATCGTAGATTTCATTTACCTTATTTTAAACACATTATAACCCATACTGCTCTATATAGGACATTGTGACTCCGGTGCAGACATCTGATATTTCATTACTCTTTTCAGAGTAACAGGCGAGTACATTCTCTGATAGTTCTTTCATTTACTTGTCAATTACTGTACTTCAGTTCTAGTTAGTTTTATGTGATTCTTACAACACGTATGGATATTTCTGGATTAATGTATGCGACACACATACCAACTGTCTGGCCTCTATTTCTGGAATCACTACTGGCATCACCTTCTGGAACCACTACTGGCATCACCTTCTGGAACCACTACAGGCATCACCTACTGGAATCATCCTGGAATCACTCTGGAATCTTTTGCTGGTATTATTATGTTTGGCTGGACTCATTTCGATTCTCGTATCGTTTTCTGGATTCACTTGTACTTGTGTACGGGGAAATATTGGAGTAGACATGTGAACATTCCCAAATACTGGAACCACTCCCTTGGAATTATTCTGGAACGATAGCCATCCCACACTTGGCCGAGTGTACGGTGTGCCGTATTACATACATCCGTTTACATGTCGATCTCGGTATTTTAAAACACACTGTTAGACTATAGGCTGGACTCACCCTGGAATCTTTGATCACTGACTGGAATCATCTTACACTGGACTCATCTTATACTGGAATCACCTGGTATCAGATTCATGTTGTCTGGATTTACTTGGGTTTTGCACTTGTTATATTTACATTCTGGACTTATATCATGTTGTTCTAGTTCAGCTAGTTCTATTTACAGTCTTCATTGCTATGATTCTGCTCTTGTTTTACTTGTCTTACTTTCCTTGTACCTTAACTGTTTCTCTATACCATCACCTGTATACAAACTACCATATTCATCAATAAAACTGTCTATAACTGCTTTATAGTTCTCTGTCTTTTACTTGGAATTTCTTGATGATTTGTACGCGTTCCTGTCCTGACTGGACCTGTTGAAAATATTACAGATGACTGCCCTGAGGACGTTTGCCCTACTTGCCTTGGAGCAGGAGATGACTTTGCTACCTTTGGCCCCGACACTCAGGAGTGATCGGGAGACTAGCTAGTAGACTTGGTTTAGTTTTCATGTTTTAGAACTTGAATTGTAATAACTTGAGATACGAGTTTGTATTTGAGTTTGTTTGAGATATTATTATTTAGTAGTTTTTAAATGTTGTTGTTTAGTCTTTAGTTATAAACTTCTGTGTTATCTTATCGTTCTTAGACTGTGATTGAGATTCATTATATCTATACTTGTCCTCCGTTCGGAGTTAAGATTTGACAAGTACATATATAATTGCGTGAGTTGTTGATTAGATAGTAACCTAGGACAGCGTTCTACCGCCGACACTGCGGCGTAGGCTTGACGTACCCACTTCTCGTGCCCTTACTCTAGGGTGCGGGTCGTGACAGTTATAAGGTCAAATGGCTACATGGTCAGCGATACGGACAAGTGTGTTTACACGAAGTTCGCTGACGGAAGAGGTGTGATCGTTTGTCTTTACGTGGATGACATGCTTATCCTAGGTACGGATATTAGCTGTGTCATGGAGACAAAGAAGTTCATCTCAAGCAAGTTCAGTATGAAGGACTTGGGGGAAGCTGATGTGATCTTAGGGATCAAGATCATCCGGACAGACACTGGACTAGCGCTGTCATAGTCTCATTATATTAAGAAAATGATCACTCGTTATGGGTATCGGGATCTTCCAGGGATCGATACGCCGTACAGGTGTGATCTGAAGCTGAAGCCTAATTCAGGGGAAAGCGTCAGGCAGCTGGAGTATGCAAGCGTAATCGGAAGTTTGATGTATGCTACTACTGCCACAAGGCCTGACATAGCTTTCGCCGTGGGAATGCTGAGTCGTTTCACGAGCAATCCATGTGCTGAACACTGGAATGTTATGAAACAGGTTATAAGATATCTCAAGAAGACTCAGACATATGCACTGTACTACAGCGGAGATCCGCCGGTAGTGGAAGGCTTCAGTAATGCCAGCTGGTGCTCAGAGGTGGAGAGCGAGAGATCCACAGGTGGATTCATTTTCACAATGGATGGAGCTGCTATATCGTAGAAGTCGAAGAAGGAGACTATGCTCTCGCGGTCATCTATGGAATCTGAGTTCTTTGCACTTGATACCGCAGTCGAGGAAGCAGAATGGCTTCGGGAGCTCATGTATGATCTTCCAATAGTTGGGCGCAAATACCGGCGATACCGATATACTGCGACAACCAGGAGACTGCGACGGTGGCATCAAATGACCTCTTCAACGGGAAAAAGAGGACTGTGCGGTTGAAGCACAGGGCAGTACACGAACTTATCAAGAGAGGTGTAATTGCAGTGATTGATGTTCGGAGTCAGGAGAACCTGGCGGATCCGTTCACCAAGGGCCTCAAGCGCCAGCTGGTCGATGACACAGCTTGTAAAATGGGCTTGAAGGCCAAGTCACAGCGGCATAGCACCGCAAATAGGCAGTTAGCCTAATGCTGTATATTAAAATAAAGAGGGATGTAGTCAGCACTACAAAGAGGAGGAGTTCCTCATGTTACAGTGGCACGACACCACGATGAGGTACCCGGTTAGGGATAAATCATCGGCCGTGCAAGCCATATCGTTGCGGCGTAACACCGCAAGGGAGCTTAAGGCTTCATGCTGGATAGTTTGGCACTACAAAGAGGCAGTTGCCTCATGCTACAGTAGGATGACACTACAAAGGTTCCCAGATATGGGATGATTCCCAGAGAGGGGTAATACCTTGGCTTTAAGCCATGTCATAGCGGCGTAGCACCACAAGGGAAGCGCAAAGCGCTTCATGCCATATCTCTTTATAATGAACTCACCTATAGTGTATGGACAAAGAGTTATCAGGCCGTCTCTTGAGGGTAAACTTGTAGACGCCCAAAATTATACACTGAAACCAGGCTGGCACAGGGCCTTTAATGTGTAGCAAGAAGCACACGTAACTATATTATGCGAGTGGAAAGAATTTCAGCTATGATGCAGAATTCAAGGCTTAGTCCATTCTTGTATTATAGTCTGTTGTTTGACCTACATGGGAAGATTCAAGTCGTAAGCGACATCTCTCCTAATGCATGATGGACAGTTACTGTAGGGAACACTTATACCCATATATATAGAGATATGTGGGGGATTGTTGGAGTTTGGTCATTTTCTATGTGAATTTTAGTCCCACATCGGCTAAACCAAAGGAGTTGTATCTCTATATAATAGGTTTCCTATTTTAGAGATGCACATGTGGTGTGGAGGTGTACATAGGTGTACCATGTGGGATTATTTTTCTAATGGGAAAAGGGCTAAATCAACAATAAAAGCATTCATGCTTTTTGCTCTTGAGAAATTCATTTCCATGGGAGCTATGCCCCGTAGGAGCTTAGCGACTCGGACTCGGGCTCATGGGCTCATGAGGCGTAATGTGGCATTTTGTTGGCGTACTTTGCACTTAGCATGTCAGCATCGTCGCTAGGCGCATAGGGCGCTTTAGTTGTGCTCGTTGCGCGAGCCACTTGTGTAGCCACGTTGCGTAAGTCTAGTTGCGCTGTCCAGTTGTACAAGCCCAGTTGTGCTGTCCAGGTGCACGCCCAGGTTGCGCTCAGGTTGCCCTTGGGTGTGCTGGGTTACGCTGGATTGTGCAGGGTTGTGCTGGGTTGCACGGGTTGCTCGGGTTGCGCTGGTTGTGCTGCGTGCGCGGTGTGCGCAGTGCGTGCAATACGCACAGTATGCGCAGTTCAGTGCACGCTCTATTGTGCATAGTGCAAGAAGAGCGCTGGATGTGTGCAGTTGGCAGCAGAACGTGCGTTAGCATGTTCTGGGCGGTTGCTACATGTTCGGGGTGGTTATTACCACGTCCCTAACTTTGTGGCAACCGTCCAGTTGCTGCAGGGCCTATATAAGGCATCCTCTCTCTCAAGGCTTAATGCAGAATAGAAAGAGAGGCCACCAGAAAGTTTACGAAGTGTTCTTTAGCATAAGTAAATAGAGATTTTCAGACGTGTTCTTTAACACAATTCTGATCTGCAGCCTTCGAGAGAGGGAGGAAAGGCGTCGCACCAATGTTGCTTTTTGCACGGGAGTTCGTGTCCATCCGAGGAGTCAGAAGAGCAGTAGTGTTCCAAGTTCTCCGACGAACTTGCTGGTTCCTGGAAGCTGTTCGTGTAAGGCGAATAAAGCTTTGAGCAACGGTGATCATTCACCCCAGCAGGAGTTCTTCCATCTTTTGCCAGTCACCTTCTTCGTTGCTGCCAGTAACTCGGATTGTATCTTCTTTTTAGAAGTACTACGATCTGATTGCTGTGATTATGAAATCTTTTTAGATTCTCGTAATATCATAACGTTATCTTTTTAGATCTTCGTTATACTTGCGAAACCTTCCTAGAAGTGTTGCGTTGGAACATTGCTTTTACAATTGTTTCATATTCTCAGTTTTTCATCGAAAAATTGTGCCCCGGTACTAACAATCTCAAAGCTTTATTGCTACGATGGAAAACTTTAATGCTTCACTCCTCAATACTGACTTCTGTAAGTTAGAAAAGTTTGATGGAGATCATTATCAAGTCTGGAAGAGAAAGGTTTATCTCACTCTTCAACTCAGAGACGTTGATCACGTGCTGCTTGAAGAGGAGCCTACTGTTCCAGATATTGGGTCTGCTGCTGCAATCACTGCGGCTACTAAACTTCAGGCCAAGTGGAGAAGGGAGAATAGTATTTGCAGGTTGCTTATCCTGAATGCTATGGAGGATTCTCTAGCAGAATCCTACAGTAAGAAACCAATTGCCAGAGACATATGGGAGTCTCTGGAAAAACTGTACGAAGAAAACAAAGAACAGGAGCAAGATATTTGTGGTTGAAAAATATCATAAATGGCTCTTTGAGGACGAGAAGTCCATGCTGCAGCAGGTAAAAGAATTTCTGAAGCTGCGACAGAAGTTGGAAGACGAGGCGATGCCCCTCCCTGACAAGTTTGTTGTTGGAGGGATTGTCTCAAAGCTTCCCGCTGGGTGGAGTAATTTCTATGCAAACATGCATAGGAAGAAGTTAGAGATCAGTCTTGAAGATCTCTTACAAGAAATCTATGTTGAGGACCAGATGCGGACTCAACTGAAGGTGGACACACTGTCCAAGCAATTGGCTAACGCCAATCTGGTTCAGACCAAGGAACCAAGGGAAAAGCAGGCGGCTTCCCACAGCAAGAAGAAGGACCCTAACAATCTGAACGTGAAGGGGTCTTCCTTCAAGCGAAAGAAGGCAAAGTCTCAGATGCCTTATTTCAAGTGTGGCAAGAAGGGCCACTTCAAGAATGAATGCAAAGCAAAGACCAAGCAATCAGAGCAAGGAGAGCCTAGTAAGGTATCTATGATCACTGACGTTGTTGCTATGATTGCCCAGGTTGATGCCGTGAGGACTGACTCTGACTGGTGGGTAGACACTGGAGCCTCCTGCCATGGCTGCTCCAGTAAGGAGTGGTTCACCACCTACACCCCAACTTATGAAGTGGTTATGATGGCGAACCAGGCACAAGCTGAAGTGCTCGGGATCGGGACGGTGGTGTTGAAACTGACTTCGGGGAAGTCTTTGACGCTTCAAGGCGTGAAGCACGTAGCTGCTATCGCCAAGAACCTGATCTCGGAAGGCCTACTCTGCAATGCAGGCCTCAGGATGGACATCAATGCTGGCCAGATGGTGATGTCTATCAAGGAAACATATTTTGGGAAAGCTTTTTATATCGAAGGAATGTTCAAAATTTAGCTTGTAAATCAGTCCAATGTAATTAATGTGATTAATGAAATCACTCCTTCTGCTTATACTCTTGAGTTGTGGCATAATAGGCTAGGACATGTTCATTGTAAATGAATAAACAGAATGTCTAATCTAGGACTTATCTCCAAATGTGGGGGTAAGGTAGAGAAATGTGAAGTTTGTGCTCAAACAAAGATCACAAGAAAACCCTTTCCTCGGGTTAATCGAAGTACAGATCTTCTGGAGTTGGTACACTCTGATATCTGTGACTTCAAATAGTTCTCTACAAAGGCCAGGATGAAGTATTTCATAACCTTCATCGATGACTTCTCAAAGTATGTGTTCGTCTACTTGCTGAAGGCTAAAGACGAAGCATTCGAGAAGTTCAAGGAGTTCAGAGCCGAAGTTGAGCGGCAGACTGGACAACTCCTCAAAAGGATAAGAAGTAATCGAGGTGGGGAGTACAAGTCTCATGAATTCGCATCGTTCTGCAAAGAACATGGAATTGTCAATGAGACTACGGCTCCGTACTCTCCTCAATCAAACGGAGTAGCTGAGAGGAAGAACAGGACGTTGACAGAAATAATAAACTCAATGTTGTTGACTGCTGGCCTTCCTAAGTGCTACTGGGGAGAAGCTGCATTGACGGCCACTTTTATTCTAAATAGAGTGCCTTATGCAACTTCAGACGTTACTCCTCATGAACTCTGGTTCAAGGTCAGACCTAACTTGAATGTCATTCGAGTGTGGGGGTGTCTGGCATATGTCAAGCTTCCAGATCTGAAGATTCAGAAGCTTGGGACAAGGACTACTAAGACGATCTTCTTGGGGTATACCGAGAAGTGTGATGCTCGGAGATTTCTTGATATTGAGTCGAATCATATCATTGAATCTCGCGACGCAGAATATTTTGAAGACAAATTTGCAAGGCATAAGAATATTGTTCTTCCGGATATTCCGGAGAATAATGAGGGTGCGCAAGAAACTGAAGTCTTCAATGAAGATGTGGTCCAAGAAGATTTTGTTGTTGAAACAACGGTTGAACCAGATCTCGCTGAGCCATCAACGAAGCGAGTGGGGAGGCCGAAGGACTTCGGAAGTGACTTTGTCACCTATCATGTGGAAGCAGATCCGCTTACCTATGATGAGGCGATGAAGACCAGAGATGCAGTTTTCTGGAAGGAGGCGATTGACAATGAAATTGATTCCATCACCTCAAATAACACTTGGGTGTTGGTTGATCTTCCTGAAGGAGCAAAACCCATCAGATGCAAATGGATCTTCAAGAAGAAGATGAAAGCAGACGGAACTATTGACAAGTTCGAGGCTAGGTTGGTAGCCAAGGGGTTTTCTCAGAAGCAGGGGATTAACTATTTTGACACGTATGCTCTAGTAGCCCGGATGACCACCATCAGAATGTTGATTGCTCTCGCAGCAATACATAAGATGGTGATACATCAGATGGATGTGAATATGGCTTTCCTAAATGGCGAGCTGACCGAAGAGATTTACATGCAACAGCCAGAGGGATTTGTCATCAGGGGTCTTGAAGACAAAGTCTGCAAGTTGGTGAAATCCTTGTACGGTCTTAAACAGGCTTTCAAGATGTGGCATGAGAAATTTGACAAAGTTATAAGGTCAAATGGCTACATGGTCAGCGATACGGACAAGTGTGTTTACACGAAGTTCGCTGATGGAAAAGGTATGATCGTTTGTCTGTACGTGGACGACATGCTTATACTAGGTATGGATATTAGCTGTGTCACGGAGGCAAAGAAGTTCATCTCTAGCAAGTTCAGTATGAAGGACTTGGGGGAAGCTGATGTGATCTTAGGGATCAAGATCATCCGGACAGACACTGGACTAGCGCTGTCACAGTCTCATTATATTGAGAAAATGATCACTCGTTATGGGTATCGGGATCTTCCAGGGATCGATACGCCGTACAGGTGTGATCTGAAGCTGAAGCCTAATTCAGGGGAAAGCGTCAGGCAGCTGGAGTAAGCAAGCGTAATCGAAAGTTTGAGGTATGCTACTACCGCCACAAGGCCTGACATAGCTTTCGCCGTGGGAATGCTGAGTCGTTTTACGAGCAACCCAGGTGCTGAACACTGGAAAGCTGTGAAATGGGTTATGAGATATCTCAAGAAGACTCAGACATATGCACTGTACTACAGCGGAGATCCGTCGGTAGTGGAAGGCTTCAGTGATGCCAGCTGGTGCTCAGAGGTGGAGAGCGAGAGGTCCACAGGTGGATTCATTTTCACAATAGGTGGAGCTGCTATATCGTGGAAGTTGAAGAAGCAGACTATGCTCTCGCGGTCATCCATGGAATCTGAGTTCTATGTACTTGATACCGCAGCCGAGGAAGCAGAATGGCTTCGGGAGCTCATGTATGATCTTCCAATGGTTGGGGCACAAATACCGGCGATACCGATATACTGTGACAACCAGATGACTGCGACGGTGGCATCAAATGACCTCTTCAACGGGAAGAAGAGCTAGGACTGTGCGGTTGAAGCACAGGACAGTACACGAACTTATCAAAAGAGGTGTAATTGCAGTAATTGATGTTCAGAGTCAGGAGAACCTGGCAGATCCGTTCACCAAGGGCCTCAAGCGCCAGCTGGTCGATGACACAGCTTGTAAAATAGGCTTGAAGGCATTCTGATATTGTATTATTGTATTCCTACCATAAAGTTTTATGCTATTAGTTCAAAGATTTATCTACTAGGCATCTAGCTTTTGGTTCAAGGGAGGACCACTAATCGGAAGAATATCAGGAACGGTGGGTACATGTTCTATTGGGCATGGAGAGGTTACGGACCTATAACTACTGTTGTCTACTATTGTTTTCTGCGGAAAACGGTTTCTGTGGGAAGGTTGGCTTAATTGCCTTAATGAGTTCTCAGGCAGAGTGAATGCATGGTGTGCTTTACAGGAAGCACGGTAGAGCAGCACTACAAGGAGTGAAACTCCATGCTACAGTAGGGTGACTCCACAATGAGGTTCCTATATGTGGGGTGCTGCCCAGGAATAGGATAAAGCCTCGTCTTTGCAGGCCAAGTCACAGCGGCGTAGCACCGCAAATAGGCAATTAGCCTAATGCTGTATATTAAAATAAAGAAGGATGTAGTCAGCACTACAAAGAGGAGGAGTTCCTCATGTTACAGTGGCACGACACCAAGATGACGTACCCGGTTAGGGATAAAGCCTCGGCCTTGCAAGCCATGTCGTTGCGGCGTAACACCGCAAGGGAGCTTAAGGCTTAATGCTGGGTAGTTTGGCACTACAAAGAGGCAGTTGCCTCATGCTACAGTAGTATGACACTACAAAGGTTCCCAGATATGGGATGATTCCCAGAGAGGGGTAATGCCTTGGCTTTAAGCCATGTCAAAGCGGCGTAGCACCACAAGGGAAGCGCAAAGCGCTTCATGCCATATCTTTTTATAATAAACTCACCTATAGTGTATGGACAAAGAGATATCAGGCCGTCTCTTGAGGGTAAACTTGTAGACGCCCAAAATTATACACTGAAACCAGGCTGGCACAGGGCCTTTAATGTGTAGCCAGAAGCACACGTAACTACATTATGCGAGTGGAAAGAATTTCAGCTATGATGCAGAATTCAAGGCTTAGTCTATTCTTGTATTATAGTCTGTTGTTTGACCTACACGGGAAGATTCAAGTCGTAAGCGACATCTCTCCTAATGCATGATAGACAGTTACTGTAAGGAACACTTATAGCCATATATATAGAGATATGTGGGGGATTGTTGGAGTTTGGTCATTTTCTATGTGAATTTTAGTCCCACATCGGCTAAACCAAAGGAGTTGTATCTCTATATAATACGTTTCCTATTTTAGAGATGCACATGTGGTGTGGAGGTGCACATGGGTGTGCCATGTGGGATTATTTTTCTAATGGAAAAAGGGCTAAATCAACAATAAAAGCATTCATGCTTTTTGCTCTTGGGAAATTCATTTCCATGGGAGCTAAGCCCCGTAGGGGCTTAGCGACTCGGACTCAGACTCAGACTCGGGCTCATGGGATCATGAGGCGTAATATGACATTTTGTTGGCCCACTTTACACTTAGCACGTCAGCATCGTCGCTAGGCGCATAGTGCGCTTTAGTTGCGCTCGTTGTGCGAGCCACTTGCGCAAGCCAGTTGCGCTGCCCAGTTGCGCATGCCCAATTATGCATGCCCAATTGCGCAAGCCCAGTTGTGCTGTCCAGGTGCGCGCCCAGGTTGCGCTTAGGTTGCGCTTGGGTGTGCTGGGTTGCGCTGGATTGCACAGGGTTGTGCTGGGTTGCGCATTTTGCTCGGGTTGCACAGGTTGTGCTGTGTGCGCGGTGTGCGCAGTGCGTACAATGTGCACAGTGCGTGCAATGCGCACAGTATGTACAGTTTAGTGCACGCTCTGTTGTGCAGAGTGCAAGGAGAGCGCTGGGTGTGCGCAGTTGGCAGCAGAACGTGCGTTAGCATGTTCTGGGCGGTTGCTACATGTTCGGGGTGGTTATTACCACATCCCTAACTTTGTGGCAATCGTCCAGTTGCTGTAGGGCCTATATAAGGCATCCTCTCTCTCAAGGCTTAATACATAATAGAAAGAGAGGCCACCAGAAGGTTTACGAAGTGTTCTTTAGCACAAGTAAACAGAGATTTTCAGACGTGTTCTTTAACACAGTTCTAATCTGCAGCCTTCGAGAGAGAGAGAAAAGGCACCGTACCAACGTTACTTTTTGCACGGGAGTTCGTGTCCATCCGATGAGTCAGAAGAGCAGTAGTGTTCCAACTTCTCCAACGAACTTGCTGGTTCCTGGAAGCTGTTCGTGTAAGGCGAATAAAGCTTTGAGCAACGGTGATTATTCACCCCAGCAGGAGTTCTTCCATTTTTCGCCAGTCACCTTCTTCGTTGCTGCCAGTAACTCTGATTGTATCTTCTTTTTAGAAGTACTACGTTCTGATTGCTGTGATTACGAAATCTTTTTAGATTCTCGTAATATCATAACGTTATTTTTTTAGATCTTCGTTATACTTGCGCAACCTTCCTAGAAGTGTTGCGTTGGAACATTATTTTTATAATTGTTTCATATTTTCAGTTTTCCATCGAAAAATTGTGCCCCGGTACTAACACATTTTCGGTAAACCCCTTTAAATACGCAAGAAAATTAAAGAATATAGTGTGACCTTTAAATTAAGTTCAGAAAAACATAACAAAGAGAAAAATTGAAGGCCTGTTTTCAGAAAATAAATTAAGAATATATAATAAATGATTCTCATAGACTCCTACATAATTTACAATTCAATAAAATTTTCAACCAAAAACAAAAAAGAAACAAAACTACGGATATAGGACAACAGAACATGAACATGGGGCATGGACATGGAAAATATTTTGATGTGCTCTACTGTATACAAGAGGTTTGTCCTATCCAAAACATGTCCATGTGTCATGGACATGGCAATTTTTTTCTTCCCGACATTCATAATTTACATTCACACAAGATAAAGCATTCAGTTCAAGGGTATAGACCGTATCATATAACTTTTGGCATGAAGAATCTGATACTGACCGATACTAGCCAATACCGACATTGGGTCTCCTTTTCCTAATTTTGACAAGTAAAATATGGCAGAAACAATGTCATCACAATGATTTGTCTTGTCGAAGATCTAAATGCTATAATATGTCAATAAGATCACTTATCGACCCATTTCCAATCAGCATCCCGCCGACCTTCTGTTGAGTAAATTTTTAGTGCAAAAATTAAATCTCTATGGAACGGTAAGGAAAAAGTCTGAGATAGTCCAGTATGTTTAGAGAATATATTCTTGATCTTAAGGAACCCTTTCTTTTTGTTGTTGAAAATTTAATCTCTAAAGATCGAAAATAAGGCTGTGTTTGGTTGCTTGTTATAAAGCATGTTTTTGAGTTTAAACATCAGCAACAGTCAAAAGACTGTTTGGCTATCATTCACTCTGAAAAAGATTTTAGAATTTTTTTTTGAAATCGGATGTTTTAACTTTGTTTTCGAAGAGCTCCCAAAACTTGTTTTGGGAGAGCACTTTTTATTTCTTCCCTCTTTGGGACCCGAGCCCATCTCATCGCTTCCCTGTTATTTTTTTAACTGTTTCTCTTTCTCACTCTCTCTCTCTCTTCTTCTCCACTGGAGATGAAAATGATCCTCACAAATAATGAAGAGGAAAGGAAGGAAGGAGGAGGAGCTCTCCATAAGTGCGGCACGGCTCCCTCGACTTCAAATCCGGCCGCCGCTCAGTGCTCCGCCTCGACTAGAGCGTCTCCCTCGACTTTAAATTCGACCGCCGCTCAGTGCTCCGTCGAGTTCGTGGCCGTCCGACGATCCTAGCACAACCACCCACTACCGGACCCTATGGTTCACCTCCACGACCTCCCGTAACCGACGATCACAGCCTTCTCGAGTTGCCCTTCTTTTTCCTCTGTCGGATCCGTAGTCGAGCAACTCCACCGTACTCCGAGCACTGGGGACGACGACTAGCAACGGGACCAGTTGGACACGCTTAGAAGGGACACAATTGGACACAAACAACTGGACACAGTTAAAAAATAATTTCTACAAATATTTTAACAAACATAATTTTTATTTTACCAAACAAAATTTAAAAAAAAATTCTCCGAAAACTATTTTTCAGATAAAAGTAACCAACCGCAAAATAAAATTTTCTATACTCAGAAAATACATTTATAACTTACTTTCAGAAAACTCTTTTCATAAAAAAAATTCAGAAAATATATCCAAACGAAAAAAATTTCTGAGATATTCTTTTAATAGTAAGTCCAATTCTATAAAGGAACTAGAATTCTATAAAGGAACGAGTAAGAGTCATTAAAATTATAGATGGATCAGATCCAACTATGCATAGTCCTTAAAATAATAAGTACAATTCTATAAAAAAATTCAACCCTAGATAAATAATAATAATCTTACAAAAATCCCCAAATATTAAGAAATAAAGATTAAAAGATTAAAAACCAATGTCGATGCTTACAAAAATACACAAATATTAAGAAATAGAAATCCAATGCAATATATTAACAAAGAAAATTAAGAAAGAAGGAGGATAAAGATGATGGAGTGAGAGAATACCTTGATGGCGGTGTTGACGACGGTGATGCCGGTGTCGATGACGACGATCTAATGTAGATACCGACCGTAGATGGCGGTGTCGACAACGATGGTCGTAAAAGTAAACCATAAACTTTGAAGAAGATTAGGTGAGGGTGGAGAGAGAAATATATACCCAAACACACATTGTTCATGGTGCAATCTGCTGCACGAATCTGCTTCTGGATTCCTACAAGAAGTTTCCCTTCAACTGCAGCAATATATGTATTTTCTATCAGCACACACTCGCACACAAAGGCTCTGCAGGTTTTACCTAAACTGACCCAGAATCTCTATATATCAGCCTATACACTCACACACACACACACACACACACACACACACACACTTATTCACAATACAGCCCTATGAACTCACACATGAACCCCTCATTGCTCAACAACTACATGCAGCAGGTGCAATCCCCTGCATACACTCTGTAGTTATGCATACATGCACAAATTCCTGCACAGTACATATCCTGCAGTTAGCTGCAAACTGCCTACACACTGCCCACATTCTCTTGCATTATCTAGCCTAACATGGCACTGCTAGTAGGTACTCCCTGCCTATCTAATAGACAAGCACACACTAACACATAGCATCTACTAATACTCACACATGGATCAATCATTCTTACCTACTACTTTGGCTGCTGCAATAGGTAATATACAGATCTGGATATTTCCTGCAAGAAACTACTATAGTTACTACACTGGACACACACGAACCCCTTATTGCCTGCTGCATTACCCAACACATTGCCTAGTAGACTGACTACACCTAACCTATGCTACTACAATGCAGTCCTGCAGTACAACTGCCCTTATTTCTCTCTGTATTTCCTGTACTAAGCTGCTGCATGTAATCTACACTTCCATGGTACACACATATGTATCAGTTTCCCATGCAACATAACCCATTGCAGTCAACCATTCCCCCTACTCTCACACACCAATTCCTATATACCATTACACACCTATTCACTTAGACACCTAGGCCTAACACACACACACACACACACACACACACGTGTGTGTGTGTGTGTGTGTGTGTATCTGTGTATAAATATATATATGTATCCCCTACTCACTGCCGACTGCAGGTGCTACTAGTAATTTCCTTACAGAAAACACTGCTGCTGCATCTTGCCCCACCTCTGCTGCCTAGATCATCTGCACACAGACAAGTTACCTACATCTACACTGAAATATGGAACAACACTAAGCATTAATCATTGACTGCAATGTAACCTACATGAATACTGATACACCTAAAGCCAGTGCACCATATTAAAATTTGATACAAATACAATTTCTCCGTACTTCCAAATTCCTAATATATATATATATATATATATATATATATATATATATATATATATATATATATATATATATATATATATATATATAACTCTATGCTAACATAACCTAGATTCGTTAGGATCAATCTACTATGGTGACCCTGACTTCTCTTAGGGATTCCATCAAACATTTAGTGCCCTAGGTTTCCCATTAAACTTAGGAGCATGAAATCGAGGAAAATGATTTATACCTACTAGAGATTGGCTCTAGTGAAGACCAATGCAGGGAGAAATGGATTGAGGGAAGAAGTCTTATGCTCTCCTCGGATTTGTGACCTCCTTCTAGTGCATCTCCAGGGTTGAGATTGGAAAATGAAGAAGGTGTGGAGATGAAGAGGCTAAGGTTTGGTTTGGATGGGAAATGAGAAATAATATTTTTGGTGAAGAAAGAAGAGTGGAGAGGAAGATATAAGATGCCACTCTCTTTCTCCCTACTATTATATGAATGGAGGAATGAAGTTAGTTAGGAATGAGAAGGTTCTAGAAGCTTCTAGGAGTTTCTCATTGGAAAGGAATTAATAATGGATATTCCCTCCATGATAATTAATTAGCTAATGGGCTCAATGCATAGTTTATAGGCGTAGTCATGGCATGACTAATGTGTTTAGTTTCTAAAAATACTTCCTAGTCTTGTGGCTATAATGATGGCGCTAATGGAAAAAAATTAACTCGGTCAAAAATAGTCCTACATGGAAATGTAGTGGTGACATTTTCTGGTGACTTTGTGTGGAAACTGCATAAATCATTGTATGGCCTTAAGCAATCACATCGTGCTTGGTTTGGGAGGTTTGCACAGTCTACGTTGTCACCCCACCTTCCTCAAATATAATGTTTTATGAATTGTTTTCCAATTTTATGAATTTTTAGTTTTAAAAGCATTAATGGTTCCCAGTTTATTTAGCCTTAGAATTGTTTCCTTTTATTTTTATTATATTTAACTAAAGTCTTGGGTTGAATTAATAAATCATGAGTTCTTTTTGCAAGCCCATTGACATGCTCAAATGAGCCATAGGCTTTCAACCTTTAGCTAACCTAAATGCCAGCCTCTTATTTTCATCTTAATTTTGAAATTCAATTTTCTGCTGTACCAACCGACTTCGACTCTTTCCTAACTAACCATGGCATGGGAGGCGGAATTGATTTTCCCGCCAATATGATTGCCTCCTCCTCATGCTATTCTAATGGTCTATTTAAGCCAACTCTCTCCATACTATTGATGAGCAGAACATCCCTCTCATTTTTCCAACTTCATCTTCTTTATTTCTTCATAATCTCTGTTCTGGATCAACCATGGTGAACCTCCGTGTCTCGGCGAGCTTCCTTCATCGATTGACGAGTGACACATAGCTTTGGACACAACAACAAGCAGCAGGGAGTGAGGCGAATCAATTTCCCCTACGGCGATCGGGCGACGCACCAGAGAGTTCACTCCTGAATTGATTTTTTCTTCCGATAGATCGCCTTCTTCGAGCAGAGGAATTTTGGTATGATCAGTTGTCAATCTTCGATTTTCTTTGGATATGAGTGTTATTGATAAAATTTAATTGATTCTTCTTCTCACTTCGATCAGATCTGAAATCTCATATCAATGACCAATTTAATCGGTTGAGCTAATTCATGACATTATCGAGGTGAATTCATTCAAGTTCTGAACATTTAAGTTTCTCCTCTTGATCTTAGTTCAATTCAGACTGCTTATTATTAGATCGAATGCGGAGTATGTGACGTGATCTCTTTCTCAGATCTGTAGGAATTTATTGAAATCGATTAATCGATCATAACTCACCAGTTCGATGCGGAGAATCATCGGAACGGTAAGAATCAGACCTATTCTTTAGGTTCTTGACTTATTGTGGATTCTTATCTCTGTGTCGAAATTCTTCAGAGTTCTAGTTCGATTGTGTAGCCATTTCGTATTGATCGAACTTTCGAGCCGAATACGAAGAGGATTGAATCAGATCAGACAAGAAGTTGTGTCCGATTCGTGATTTGTGATACCAAGTGCAATTGGGATTCAATCTCTATCAGGTAATTCCTAATACTCTATATAAGTGCTATAGCCTATTTATATGCGAATGAGCCAGAAGTATCATGGAGCATTTTGCTCTGTTTTATGCATGATTCATGTGATGAAAGGATGATTATGAATACATATGTTAGAAAGGGCAATATATGTTATTTTAAGGTGAGTTTATTTCCCTAGTTTTAACCATCATGACTGGTGTATGTACAAGGATTACCAGATATTGGAGAGAGTAACTGTAGTGTTAAAATCCTGTCATTTTATCACTGTAGTTAAGTATGAGTTCCAGGATGTATCTCCATTTGGGATAACTAAGTAAGAAATTATTTTACTGATTGGCTGAGTTAGAAATGATAATTGATGACTGTATGTATATTTTGGATTTATGAGTACATCCTTGACTCAATGCAGGATTAATGAATCTTTCAATTGCTCGTTTTTGTGTATTGTTACTTTCCTTTAAGCAAATATGAGAATCACACTTAGGCTATAAGATAATTGGTTAGGGAGAGTTGCCAGGTTGATATTGGGTTCAAACTCGAACCTGATACCCGATACTTATTTTCATTTCCTAGGGCTGATATTTGATGTTAATTTCAGTCTGGAAGATTAACTTGATGAAGGGTGGAAAGTCCAATATTAAGTTGTAATAACATGCCAGTTGACATAGGTTAAGGGAGGGTTTCATCTCAGATTCTCGACCATGCAATGATACAATGCATTGAAGTGACTTACCCTTGAAACAGGACACTAGCATATGAAGATTGGTTATAAGTTTATGCCATAGGCTAAGTTAGGAAGGTTGCGGCATTTAGATATAAGTCATTGTACTAAGAAGAGATTTCAGTACATGGTATAACTAAACCTACTATGTTAATTTTTGTGTTCTGCAAATGAAAAGGTGGAGGGTTTAGTTTCTTTGATTGTACATGTGATTCAAGCAATGAGGAGTAACCTGAGATTGGGTAGGCTGTTTAGCCTTTCAATTTGAGATTGGTTTCTAAATGTTATATACTACTAAAATACAACGATTTAGCGACGGTCCTATCCGTCGCTAATCCGTCGCTAATTGAAATTACCAACGGATTACCGACGAATATTGTTACGATCCGCTACCCAAATTGTTGGGCTGGGCCGAGTCATGTCCAGCCTACGCTTGAGATAAAGCGTAGTAAGCTGTTCTGAAGGTAACAAGGTACGACTAAAGTGTACTAACAGTTCTATATGTAATAAAGAGTCAGAAATGTTCCAAACACAAAAGTCGTCTCGTATATAAGTAAGTTCCAAGTACAAGTCCAAAATGTAAAACTGGATACAGGTCCAGTTACAAAATACATAGTCTAATACATGACTACTCTCCAATATCCCGAGCAACTACACAAACTATACGAATTTTCTCGCAGGTACATCCTTGTAAGATAAAGTATGGTCCTCGGCAGCAACTCCATAATAGGAATCGCAAAGCAACTCCTCCTCAGAAATTATACCTACAATATTATCCTATCAGGACGGGAGCAAGTACTGATTCTAGCAAACTAAATATACGAAACATGAACAGAACAGAAATATATGAAACATGGCATATCATAATTTATCATGGCATCATATGTTTGTTTTAAAGTTTAAAACTGTAGTAGGTGCGTGATCAGTCAATAGGTAAAATAGGATGTACAGTGGTACATATTAATTTTTTGAAGGGTACATACGTATACTTAACGACATCGGTGTATATCCATACACAAATGCGGGATCAAATATACGACAAAGTTACATATAGAATGTAATAGTGCTCGGTAAATACATACGGAGAAGGGGGGCATAATCACGTACACTACTAACAGTTTCCCCTTAACCCCGTTGTTTAAACATGTGAGAGATATGAAAAACTGTCCTAAGCATGGTAGGGACTAAAAATAATACAACATGTGAAGATTTAACTTGCTACCCCAAGGATCAGCATTTAACATGGTTGGATCATAGTTCATTGTTGTAACAATATATAAAGTTTGTAGAGGTACTTGCCTTTAGCAAAGCAAGGTAGTGATAGAAATGCTAGAGATGTCTGGTGACTCGTCACTGTAGAAATAATACATAAACTTAGTTTTATACTAAGTTAAACACTAAGACACTAGTTGTGCGACACGACTTTCTGACTGGACACGTAGCCAAATGACGACTTTAGCATAGGAGACCAATATGGGGTGAAACAATACCCAAACTAAATTTCTAGGGCCTTTACACTAGTGCGGGCTGAGGTCCAATACTATAATAACTCAAAACAACACAAAACATTGTAAGTCGTAACTATTCAATAAATAAAACAAACTGTACACTGTGTTCCAACAACTTTTGAGATATCCAAAAGCTCAATTATACATAAAATAAAGTACCAAGATGATCCTTATTAATTATAGAAATTTATACTAATTTTTCTGGAATTTATAAACCCTCATAGATATTTATTGAAAATCAGCAAACATATGTATCCTGAAAATGAGTTCTGTTTTCCTATTTTTATAAAATACCAAAAGTACTTATTAAATGCTGAAAAAATTATATTAAATTAGCTAAATTAATATAGTATTTAAATATAATTTTTCCTAAATTTTTACAGCACTTAAAATATATATATAAAAATTTAAAACCAGCAAATAACAATTTCTAGGAAATAATTAATTAATTATTTAATATTTTGTCCACGTATTCGAAATTGAACCGAAGTCCAGATACGGGACCCAAAGTCATGAATCAAGTCCAATATGACTTGTACAGACTTTGAATATGTTAGACACATTTGGGCCAAAAAAACCCATGCTAGGTTTGGACATCAAATAGCCATAATTTATAAAATACAGGAATTTAAATATATATATTAAAGTATTTTAATAATATATTTTAAAGTGGTAAAATATACAAGTCATAAAATTACCGAATAAAATAACTTGTGAATTTATACATAATAATATTTTGTACAAAGTTGAATTTGAAATATATACATATACAGCAATTACAATTACATATATACATAAATATATATATAATAAAACAAAAATAAAAACAAAACAAAAAGAATGAAAAGGGGGGCTCGAACTCGGCCGGGGGGGGAGGAGGGGGTTTAACATGCTCGGGCTGGCCAGGGGGTCAGCTCGGGTTATGTAATAGTTGTAGGGTTAGGGTTAGTTTTATTATGGTTTTAGGTTAATGGGTTTTAAACTCGATAACACAGTTCAAACCCGATAACCCAGTTTATTAAAAATCTGTGTCCTGACAGTTTAGGACACGGGCACAAGAGTCTTGTGTCCAGTGTTAGCACGACACGCACGACATGTAAATGCCGTGTCTATGCCCATCACTAGGTTCCTTGGGTCCTGGCGAGTCCAGTGATGTGAATACGAAACACAACGCGACCCGAGAGACGAGAAGACAAGTACGTGTTCGAAAGGCGGTGGCGTTCGGGGGTGTTGCACGGCGGAGGAGAAGTCGGGGCAGTCTGAGAAAAATCAGCCAAGTTCGTCTCGTCAAGGCAAACCGAACGGTGGTGGTCGGAGGGGACGACGACGGCTGGGGCGGCGCCTAGGGTAGATCTAGGGTTCCGGCGATCGTCGGGGAAGAAAATGGGGAAGGGCGGTCGTAGTGGAGTCTAGGGTTAGGGTTCGGTGTTGGGGCTTTTATAGGGTCGAAGGAGGCGATGGAATTAGGCTAGATTAGGATTAGGGTTAGGGTTTTGGCAGGGATTCGCCGGAGAAGGTGACAGCGCGGTGGTCGGGTTTAGGGTTTTACAGAAGACCCCCCATAGATTAGTTAATAACAAACAAACACCCACCGCCTTAGGAAATGTAAAATCAAATTTGCATATACACCCCCGCTGTTGCTCTGTGCAAAAATTAATTTGCACAGACAATTTGAATATTGCAAATAGTGATTAAAACATTTAAAACAATTACAATTTGATATTAAAACAATTTAAATAATTACAAAATGATATATTTTGCTTTAAAAATTATTTAAAAATCATTTAAAAATTCTAAAAAAATTTCTAAAAATTATAATAATTTATTTTAAGGATATAAACACTATTTAAAATTATAAAAATAATATTTAAAAACTAGGGGCTTACAAATCTTCCCTCCTTAAAAAATTTCGTCTTCGAAATTCACAAGGACAGAAGACTCTACAAACATTCTAATATAACAAGCAATGCAAAGAATGACTAAGGCTACTATTAAGACTAACCTCTAAGGTATCAAGCGGGAACGGGTGGTTCCCTCGCGGCTGTTGGGTCGAACAAGTAAGGATATCTCTCCCTCATGTCCGACTCCCTCTCCCAAGTAGATTCCCTCGGAGAGTGACGGCTCCAAGCTACTCGTACTAAGGGAATAACTTTGTTCCTCAGCCTCTTCTCCCTCCTGTCTAATATCTCTACTGGCTGCTTAGTGACTGCAAGGCTCGGTCCGATCTCTAACTCTGAATGATCTAGCACATGGCTGGGATCCGAAACATATCTTCTCAGCTGAGACACATAAAAGACATCGTGAACTCCTGCTAGATTGGGTGGAAGTGCAACCCTGTAAGCTACCCCTCCGATCCTGCCAAGTATTTCGAACGGCCCGATGTATCTAGGGCTCAACTTGCCTCTTCGTCCGAACCGGATCATCCCTTTAGTAGGTAATATCTTTACTAGCACCATATCTCCGTCAGCGAACTCCATCGGTCTGCGACTAGCATCGGCCCAATGTTTCTGCCTGTCCTGAGCAACTCTGAGCCTGTCTTTGTTGCATCCTAACCTTCTCTGTTGCACCCGTGATCATCTCTGGCCCAAGCATAACTCTGTCCCCAACGTCATCCCAAAAGAGTGGTGTACGGCATCGTCGTCCATATAGTGCCTCGAAAGGAGACATACCGATGTTGGCTTGGTAGCTGTTGTTGTATGAAAACTCTACCAAGTGTAGATGGCTCTTCCATGATCCGCCAAAGTACAGCACACAAGTCTTCAGCATGTCCTCTAGCATCTGTATCGTCCTCTCGGACTGTCCATCTGTCTGCGGGTGGTATGTTGTACTGAACTTGAGCCGGCTGCCCAACTCTTCCTGCAAGCTCCTCCAGTGGTGGGATGTGAATCTGCTATTTCGGTCCGATACGATGCTCACTGGTACTCCATACAAGCGAACTATCTGCTGTATATATAGCTGTACCAACTTCTCGGTGGAGAACCCTATCTTGAAGGGTATGAAGTGTGCACACTTTGTCAACCTGTCAACGATGACCCAAATGGCATCCTTTCCTTCTTGGGAACGAGGAAGCCCGGAGACGAAGTCCATCGTAATGTGTTCCCACTTCCACTTGGGAATGGGTAACGGCTGCAATAGACCAGCTGGCCTCTGACTCTCCGTCTTGACCTGCTGACAAACTAGGCATCTCAAAATAAAACGTGATACATCCATCTTCATCCCGTGCCACCAAAGATGTTCCCGTAAGTCACAGTACATCTTGTTGGCACCAGGGTGAATAGAATATTGCGATCGGTACGCCTCCTGCAAGGCTGTCTCTATCAGCTCTCCCTTCGGCACGCATAACCGGCTGCCATGCCTCAAGGATCCATCCTCTGCTACGGTGAATTCATCTAGCAATCCAGCTAAATCCTGGGCTCGAAGTCTATGAAGGCTCTCATCTGTAGACTGTGCCTCCTTGATCTACTCCATCAAACCTGACTGAATGTCTAGTGCCGTCATCTGTATCACTGATCCTGGCCGAACTATCTCGATACCGAGCTTCTCCAGATCTTCCCGCAAATGTCGATCTATCATCAGATACCATGCCATCGGATGCCTGCTCAGCGCATCCGCCACTATATTTGTCTTTCTGGGGTGATACTATAAATCGATGTCGAACTCCTTCATCAACTCCAACCATCATCTTTGTCTCATGTTCAGCTCTTTCTGCGTAAACACATACTTCAAGCTCTTGCGGTCAGTAAAGATTTCCACACGCTCTCCGTATAAGTAGTATTTCTACAACTTGAGTGCAAAGATCATCGCAGCTAACTCTAGGTCGTGGGTAGGATAGTTCCACTCATGAGTCTGTAATTGCCTGGATGCATAAGCAATCACTTTTCCATGCTGCTGTAGGACACATCCTAGTCCCTTTCCTGAAGCATCGCTGTATATGGTGAAACCTCCAGATCCCGAAGGTAATGTCAGAACTGGAGCGGTCGTCAGCCTCCTCTTCAACTCCTCAAATGCTGCCTAGCTGTCCTCTGACCAGATATACTCTGCGTCCTTCCGCATCAGTTTTGTTATGGGTTCAGCTATCCTAGCAAAGTCCTGGACGAACTTCCTATAATAGCCTGCTAAACCCAAAAAGCTCCTGATCTCTGAAACTGACGTCGGAGCCTTCCATGTCTCAACGGCAGCAATCTTCCTGGGATCTACCGAGATCCCCTCTCCAGTAACTACATGACCGAGAAACTCCACTCGGTCCAAAAAGAACTCGTACTTTGACAATTTGGCATAAAACCTCTCCTGCCTCAGAATCCCCAAAACTGTCCGCAAGTGCTCTGCGTGCTCCTCCAGCATCTTCGAGTATATCAGGATGTCGTCTATAAATACTACGACGAACTTATCCAGATACTGGTGAAATGTCTTATTCATCAAGTTCATAAAGACAGCTGGCGTATTTGTGAGACCAAATGGCATCACCAAAAACTCGTACTGCCCGTACTTCGTGTTGAACGTCGTCTTCTGGATGTCTGCAGCCCTGACTTTCACCTGGTGGTAACTGGATCTCAAATCTATCCTGGAAAATACCTTCGCCCCACTCAACTGGTCGAACAAATCATCTACCCTGGGCAGAGGATATTTGTTCTTAATGGTGATGGTATTCAATATCCGGTAGTCAATACACAATCGGACTGTACCATCCTTCTTAGGCACAAAGAGCACTGGGGCTCCCCATAGAGAAATACTAGATCGAATGAAATCCTTTTTCAATAGGTCATCAATCTGCACCTTCATCTCAACGGCCTCCTTGGGGTTCAATCTATAGCAAGCCCGGGATACTGGTGATGAACCCGGTACTAAATCTATAGTGAACTCCACATCTCTATCAGGCAGAAGTCCTGGAAGATCCTCTGGGAATACATCCATAAACTCTCTAATGATAGGGTGTGGCAGTGCTATCTCCCCAACTGTCGTACAACAGTTCGGCTCTAGGCTGATCTCCGGCCCTGTCCTCCTGACACTGAATGGTGTCGTGTCTGGGGGACTGAACAGAATAATACCCTCATGACAGTCTATAGCTGCGTTAGCATAGCTAAGCCAGTCCATCCCTAATATGATATCATACCCGGGGAGTGGCATCACAAAGAATCGTCCCCTAAACTCTCTTCCAGCTATAGTAATAGAGCATCGATAGATAGCTCTAATGGGCACTGGTCCGCCTTCCGTCATTACTCTACTCATCTCCTCGGTAGGTGTAGCTACTAAGTGGTGTTTATGAAAAAACTCTAATGACAGGAAGCTATATGATGCACCGGAATCAAGCAAGCATAGAGCTAGAAAAGTATGCAAATAAACATGACCTGTGATGACGTCAGCCAAATAATCTAGCTCCGAAACCTGCTCCGGCTCTGCCTCAAGAGCCAGACTATAAGCCTTTCCCTGGGGTCCCTTCTGCTATTGCAGATGTTGCCCAAACCTCTGCTGCTGAGTCGGAAGCGACGGTCCTCTAGACGGTGGTCCGGCACCTGGTACCCTCGCTACTAGGCAGTCCCGAAGCTGATGGGTGGTAGACCCACAAGCTAAACACTGCCCCAACCTCTTCCTACAGATGATAGCATTGTGGCCCGACCTTCTACAGAATGAACACACAACTCCCTTCTGCTGTCGGGGTCCCGGGGCTCTAACTGGCGGGGTTGGGTGATGAGGTGTGGGAGGACGGTATGTCTGTTGGTACGGCGTCGGTGCTCTCGGCTAGAAAGCCTGACGCTTGGAGGGTCCCTCAAGGTGTACAGGAGCCGGCCTCTTGCAAGACTGAAAATGCTCCTCTATGCTCCGGGCCAACTCTAGGATCTGGTAGTAGTCAGTCGTACCGTTCGCCACTATAAGAATGCCAATGTCTGGAATTAGACCATGGCAAAACCTACGCGTCATCTCCTCTGGGTCTGCAACTAGACTAGGAGCGAAACGGCTCAAACGACTAAACTCTGCTGCATACTCATCAACAGAACGGTTCCCCTGCTGGATGTTCTAGAATCGTAGCCCCATGGCTACCCTAGCGGTGGTCGTGAAGAATTTCTTCTTGAACTGGATCTTAAACTGATCCCAAGTTGCCTTCCCTCTTGCAAATAGTAGCTCATTCTGGAACCAAACTCCTGCCAAGTCTGTCAGCAGAAATCCTGCTGCCTCGACCTGGAGGTCACTCGACAACCTATCCCCAAGGAGCTTCCTCTCTACCGAGTCTAGCCAGTCATCTGCTACTACGATACCCTCGGTCCCCAAGAACTCCTTGGGGTTCAAACCCATAAAGTCCTTGATGTTTCCCGCTCTCTGTCGTAGCTCTACCGGTGGTGGGATCACGGTACGCTCCTCAGAACGCTCCATGCTCTGGCGGAGTAGGGTGGTCTGCTCCTGATGGGTCGTTAGGAACCCCTAGATCATAGTGAGCAGTTAGTTCCCGTCGAGAGTGACGGAAGCCTGGGCAGGTATAGTAATAGGTGGTGGTGGGAGTATCGGGTCCTGCTGGGACTGTGATGTGGAAGGTAGTGGAGGCATTTGGGTTGGTGGATTTATGGAGTGGGAGAGTATGGTAGGTGGAGGTACATCGGTCAACTGGTCAACCGACTGGGTAGGAAGTGTGCCATTCTCAAGTGTGGTATACTGGGATGAGCGGATGAGCACCATCTAATAAATAAAAGAACTTATAAGGACTCTTTTAAGTAAACAATCATAAACAACAAGAAAATCCAATTTGTAATAACGAGCATGTAATGCGATGTGATTCCTATGTTGCAATCCTAGTAATCCTCTAGGTGTTCTAAGCGTCTTTCCTAGTGTTGTCTAGTTACCTTAATTTCCTAATTGCAGGCATGCTTGGTATAATGACGTAACCAAACAATTTAGTCAGGACCGGCATGGGCCACTACTAAAAATATGTCACGATCCGCTACCCAAATTGTTGGGCCGGGCCGAGTCATGTCCAGCCTACGCTTGAGATATAGCATAGTAAGTTGTTCTAAAGGTAACAAGGTAAGACTAAAGTGTACTAACAGTTCTATATGTAATAAAGAGTCAGAAATGTTTCAAACACAAAAGTTGTCTCATATATAAGTAAGCTCCAAGTACAAGTCCAAAATATAAAACTGGATACAGGTTCAGTTACAAAATACATAGTCTAATACATGACTACTCTCCAATATCCCAAGCAACTACACAAACTATACGAGTTTCCCCGCAGGTACATCCTCGTAAGATAAAGTCTGGTCCTCGGCAGCAACTCCATAATAGGAATCGCAAAGCAACTCCTTCTCAGAAAGTATACCTACAACATTATCCTGTCATGACGGGAGTAAGTACTGATTCTAGCAAACTAAATATACGAAACATGAACTGAACAGAAATATAGGAATCATGGCATATCATAATCTATCATGGCATCATATGTTTGTTTTAAAGTTTAAAACTGTAGTAGGTGAGTGATCGGTCAATAGGTAAAATAGGATGTACAGTAGTACATATCAATTTTCTGAAGGGTACACATGTACACTTAACGGCATCGGTGTATATCCATATACAAACGTGGGATCAGACATACGACAAAGTTACATATAGAATGTAACAGTGTTCGATAAATACATACGGAGAAGGGGGCATGATCACGTACACTACTAACAGTTTTTCCTTAACCCGTTGTTTAAACATGTGAGAGATATGAAAAACTGTCCTAAGCATGGTAGGGACTGAAAATAGTACAACATATGAAGATTTAACTTACTACCCCAAGCATCAGCATTTAACATGGTTGGATCATAGTTCATTATTGTAACAGTATGTAAAGTTTGTAGAGGAACTTGCCTTTAGCAAAGCAAGGTAGTGATAGAAATGCTAGAGATGCCTGGTGACTCGTCACTGTAGAAATAATACATAAACTTAGTTTTATACTAAGTTAAACACTAAGACACCAGTTGTGTGACACGACTTTCTGACTGAACACCTAGCCAAATGACGACTTTAGTATAGGAGACCAATATGGGGTGATACAATACCCAAACTAACTTTTTATGGCCTTTACACTAGTGTGGGGTGAGGTCCAATACTATAATAACTCAAAACAACACAAAACATTGTAAGTCGTAACTATTCAATAAATAAAACAAACTGTACACTGTGTTCCAACAATTTTTGAGATAGACAAAAAGCTCAATTATACATAAAATAAAGTACCAAGATGATCCTTGTTAATTATAGAAATTTATACTAATTTTTCTGGAATTTATAAACCCTCATAGATATTTATTAAAAATCAGCAAACATATGTATCCTGAAAATGAGTTTTGTTTTCCTATTTTTATAAAACACCAAAAGTACTTAATAAATGCTGGAAAAATTATATTAATTTAGCTAAATTAACATAGTATTTAAATACAATTTTCCCAGATTTTTACAGCAATTAAAAAATATATATAAATTCAAAAACAGCAAATAACAATTTCTGGGAAATAATTAATTAATTATTTAATATTTTGTCCACGTATTCGAAATTGAACCGAAGTCCAGATACGGGACCTAAAGTCATGAATCAACTCCAATATGACTTGTACAGACTTTGAATGTATTAGACACATTTGGGTCCAAAAACTCATGCTAGGTTTGGACATCAAATGGCCATGATTTATAAAATATAGGAATTTAAATATATATATTAAAGTATTTTAATAATATATTTTAAAGTGGTAAAATATACAAGTCATAAAATTACCTAATAAAATAACTTGTAAATTTATACATAATAATATTTTGTACAAAGTTGAATTTGAAATATATACATATACAGCAATTACAATTACATATATAAATAAATATATAGATATTTATATATATATATATATATATATATATATTTATATATATATATATATATATATATATATAAATAAATATATAGATATTTATATATATATATATATATATATATATATATATATTTATATATATATATATATATATATATATATATATATATATATATATATATATATATATATATATATATATATAAATACATATACATATATACATATATATAAATACATATATATATATATATATATATACATATATATATATATATATATATATATATATATATATATATATATATATATATATATATATACATATACAGCAATTACAATTATTATATTATATATAAATACATATACATATATACATATATATAATTTTTTTTCTTTAATATATATATATATATATATATATATATACATATATATATAAAACAAAAATAAAAATAAAACAAAAGAATGAAAAGGGGGCTCGAACTCGGCCAGGGAGGAGGGGGTTTAACATGCTCGGGCTGGCCAGGGGGTCAGCTCGAGTTATGTGATAGGGGTAGGGTTAGGGTTAGTTTTATTATGGTTTTAGGTTAATAGGTTTCAAACCCAATAACACAGTTCAAACCCGATAACCCAGTTTATTAAAAATCTGTGTCCTGACAGTTTAGGACACGGGCACAAGAGTCTTGTGTCCAGTATTAGCACGACACGTACGACACGTAAATGCCGTGTCCATGCCCACCACTGGGTTCTTTAGGTCCTGGCGAGTCCAGTGATGTGAATACGAGACACAACGCGACACGGGAGACAAGTAGACACGTACGTGTCCGAGATGCAGTGGCGTTCGGGGGCGTTGTACGGCGGAGGAGAAGTCGGGGCAGTTTGAGAAAAATCAGTCGAGTTCGTCTCGTCAAGGCGAACCGAACGGTGGTGGTCGGAGGGGACGACGACGGCTGGGGCGGTGCCTAAGGTAGATCTAGGGTTCTGACGATCGTCGGGGAAGAAAATGGGGAAAGGCGGCACTGTGGTGGTGGTTAGGGCGGTCGTAGTAGAGTTTAGGGTTAGGGTTCGGGGTCGGGGCTTTTATAGGGTCGAAGGAGGCGGTGGAATTAGGGCTAGATTAGGATTAGGGTTAGGGTTTTGGCCAGGATTAGCCTGAGAAGGTAACAGCGCGCTGGTCGGGTTTAGGGTTTTACAAAAAAAAAAACCCATAGATTAGTTAATTACAAACAAACACCCACCACCTTAGGAAATGTAAAATCAAATTTGCATATACACCCCCGATGTTGCTTTGTGCAAAAATTGATTTGCACAAATAATTCAAATATTGCAAATAGTGATTAAAACATTTAAAACAATTACAATTTGATATTAAAATAATTTAAATAATTACAAAATGATATATTTTATTTTAAAAATTATTTAAAAATTCTAAAAAATTCCTAAAAATTATAATAATTTATTTTAAGGATATAAACACTGTTAAAATTATAAAAATAATATTTAAAAACTAGGGGCTTACAGATATGAGCTAAAAAAATCAGTTGGGAATAACCTCGTCGCTAAAACTAGTCTGTCGCTAAAACTAGTCCGTCGCTAGTCCGTCGTTTCGCGACTACTTAGCGACGGATTACCGTTGGCAAAATCAAAACTGTTAGCGACGGCTAGCCGACGATTTTCTGTCAACTTAGACCGTCTAAAATTGTAATGTAGGAACATTTAGCGACGGCGCTATCCGTCGCTAAACTATCGTTAAACGCGTATCAGAGGGTTTCTGATACGCAAAATATGTCGCGAATCCGTCGCTAATCCATCAGCAACCTCGTCGGATGAGCGGCGGAGTAGCGACGGATATTTCGTCGACACGCTCTTGGATATCTTTTATAATTCCAGGACCTCGACGACGGATAGCCTGTCGGGTTTTAGTCGCCCATCCGTTGCTAACTGAAAATCCCCTAGTTAGCGACGGATAGTCCGTCGAAAAGTAGCCGCCAGTCCGTCGTTATCTGGGAATATTTTTAAAAAAAAATAGCATAAAACTGGGCATTCCTAATATACACAATTCCAATATACAAAACACACAAATAATCCCAAGCAATTCCAATATACACAATTCCAATATACAAAACACAAATATTCAATATTCAATAAAACAAATATACAAAACATAGAAACAATTCCAACACACAAATATCCCAAGCATTCAAATTGTTCACACAAAACACACAAATATTCAATATTTAAACACAAATATTTAATATTCAATAAAAAGGAAAATCGACTTTGGCCTTAGCAAAGACTGCAAGTCAGACGATGAATCCTCACAGCCAGGGATCATGTCAGTCTGCACTTTCTGCAGTAACGACCACAAGTTTTATGTTCTTCAACGATATATTTCACATGCTTAATTGCCAAGTATGGGGACGAATGGCTCAGAACACAACCCAAAATTCATTCTAGCATACATTAGTGTGAATCATCTATGTTCTGTACATATGGTGTAGTATATGTTCTTATCATATCTAATATCTGAAGAATGTAACAGAATCAAGATGAACACACATAATGTAATACTAAGACATCATCTACTACTATATAAGATATAGTGATAGGTTGTCATATCATCATTGCCGAGGGATGAGGGTCGAAGGACAGTCAACTTTATCTACGGCTACATAGTTTCTGCCTCGCCAGTCGAATGGCTGCAGGGACTATGTCCTGATCACCATGTCGTAGTCCAATACAATCCAGAGATTGACACAGTACTAATTCATATATGTAGTCCAATACAAATAGTCTAATACAAAAACAACCCAATACAAATAGTCCAATACAAATAAGTACTAATAGCTAATGAGAACCACGCAGCTCACGCAAACGCTCAGTGATACGATCACGCAACCACCTCGAATAAGTAGGATCGACGGCGGCAGGAGAGATGTAGTCCATTGCAGGTGCTGGATGAATAGAACTCCCGGTCTCACTAGCTACCGGTGCCACTTCCTCTTTAACAGTAGGAGGAGCCACCTCAGCATTTACTGTTTTCCTCAAACGACGTGTCGCTCCTCGGGTCATGGGTGCCATCTGATAAGATCGATATTCACAAATAATATAATTATAACATAAGCAAGCTAACTAAAGGAACCATCATCTCGTTTGAGTATATTTTTGAAAGCAGATAAAATATAGAATATTCAATTTTTTGTCAAGTGTGAGAACGGATGGCTCAGAACACAACCCAAAATTCATTCTAGCATACATTAGTGTGAACCATCTATGTTATGTACATATGGTGTAGTATATGTTCTTATCGTATCTAGTATCTGAAGAATGAAACAGAATCAAGATGAACTCACATAATGTAATAACTAAGACATCATCTACTACTATATAAGATATAGTGATAGGTTGTCATATCATCATTGCCGAGGGATGAGGGTCGGAGGACAGTCAACTTTATCTACGACTACATAGTTTCTGCTTTGCCAGTCAAATGGTTGCAGGGACTATGTCCTGATCACCATGTCGTACCGTAGATTAATACAAATGGAGCTGGAGCTAGAGCTAAAATACATAATCAAGATTAACCCACATAATGTAATACTAAGACATCATCTACTACTATATAAGATATAGTGCTAGGTTGTCATATCATCATTGCTGAGGGATGAGGGTCGGAGGACAGTAAACTTTATCTACGGCTACATAGTTTCTGCCTCGCCAGTCGAATGGCTGCAGGGACTATATGTCCCGATCACCATGTTACCAATTAACCAACCAATAAAACTACTTGTTACAAATATCGGCACTATCGGTGCTTTCGAATCGGAGTATCACATTTTTCGGTGTCGAAAAACAAATAATTATTACTAAATTATCAGATTTTTTGACACTATCGGTGCCCCTGACCAAGCCCCCCCATCCCCCCGCCCCCGTCCCCCTAACAGCAAACCCGTACCCGATGAGTCCCCCTTCTTCTCGATGTCATGATATATGGACACTGTGTCCGTGTGTCAACAGCTATCCGTCGTACTTTATGTCACCCTTATTTCCCGTATCTCCTGTATTTCGTATTTATACTCGTATCTAGATTTTTGGCATGTGTTTTTATTTTTCTCAACTTGTGGAATTTTGGTATTTTTCGTATTTCGGATTTTGGACATGGCTCGGTTTTAATTGGTTTGGTTTGGTTTATTTGGTATTGGAACACCTTAGCCTATACTCCACCCTCAACACACCACATCCCACCCTCTTTAAAACTCCACCAACCTTTTTTCTCTCCTCATAAACCTCTATTAATTTCTTCTTCTCCTTCCTCTACACAACACTCTTCTCCTTCCTTCCCATAGGCAAGTGCACCTTGCCACCACATGAGAACCCTCTTTTATTTGTCCATTTGCTAGTATAGGACATGGTGATCAACATTAGAACTTAGCATTTTATGATTTGGAGTCTCCATTGCTCTAGATCTAGGTTTTTCCTATTTTTGATTTTGTATGGTTTTGACCTACTTAAGTTGGATTTTTATGGGCTTTGATGTTTCCATGTGGAAGAGAGTTCAATTCTACCCTGGTTAGAACTTTGGGAATCTGGATTTGGAGTTCGGATGACCAAGTTGTGATGCCTTAAAGTTTTGGAGCCATTGGAGCTTCTTCTCAGCCATGGAGAAGAAGACACAGACCCTGCGTGCGTATTTTTACGCGTACGCAGCTCTCTGCTTGCGTGACTTTTCACGTATGCAGCTCTCATACGTGCGTGACTTTTCACGTATGCAGCTCTCATCCGTGCGTGACTTTTCACGTATGCAGCTCTCATGCGTGCGTGACTTTTGCACCTATGCAGCTCTCATGCGTGCGTGACTTTTGCACGTATGCAGCTCTCATGCGTGCGTGACTTTTCACGTATGCAGCTCTCATGCGTGCGTGACTTTTCACGTATGCAGCTCTCATGCGTGCCTGACTTTCCACGTATGCAGCTCTCATGCGTGCCTGACTTTTCATGTATGCATCTCTCATGCGTGCGTGACTTTTCACGTATGCAGCTCTCATGCGTGCATGACTTTTTACGTACGCAGCTCTCATGCGTGCGTGACTTTTCACATATGCAGCTCTCATGCGTGCGTGACTTTTCACGTACGTAGCTATCATGCATGCGTGACTTTTGCTTATGCAGCTCTCCTGCGTGCGTGACTTTTGCGTACGCAGCTCTCATGCGTGCGTGACTTTTCGCGTACGTAGCTCTCCTGCGTGCGTGACTTTTGCGTACGCAGCTCTCATACGCGCGTGACTTTTCGTGTACGCTGCTCCCCTGACCCCTTGCTTAACCACTGGCTCTTGGAGTTTTGGTTTTATTTCTCTTAGCTTGGCTCTTCTATAGCCCTGTATATTGATATTTTATTAGATATATTACGCCCATTTTATATCCTTACGCCTTTTGTCATGAACTTGATTTTACTTAATATGTTTGGAATAACTATTGTACATGGCATGGTATGACAAGGAACTAGCATAACACGACAGTAACCCGTAGTGGTGCACTCCTGACATGACCAACCTGACATGATAGTGGCCCATCGTGGTGCACTCCTGACAAGTACCCTGACATGATTTATCTTGATAACTTAACGCTGTTGCGACGGCTAACTTAACTTGGCTTGCCTTGACACCGTGGTAGTTCTTTCTTGCTTGCTTGTTAAATCCACTTGTCCTGTCTTGCATCATGTCTAGGATGGGACTCTTGAGTACTACGGTCAGGAGTACCTACTAAAATGGATTAAGGTTAATAACTAGAATAACACAGTAGTCATGAAGAGATGACACAGCTACGGGCAATCCCGTTACCTGGGCGCTCTTGGGATCTGTAGCCTGCCGTCGAGTAGGGCACATTTCGAGCACACCATCGCGTGTTGCACCCTCTAAGTCACCCAAGGGTATATTTGTCCCCCGGGCGATGTACCCACCTGAATTCAACCCCTAATTTTCGACCTGGGTAACCTGGATGGTCTGCAGGGCTTGTGGCTATAGAACAATCTCACTGCATCTTGTTAGTAATTAGGCCTGTGATAACCCTAGTTAGTTAAAGTAGTAAGCCATAGTATCTGCTTGGCCGTGATTGATTGAATGAGGTATAACCAGTTTAGCCATGTCTTGATCCAGTATAAGATTGCTTCCTGTCTTGATTTCTTGTATTATTATCTTGCCGATAAATGGTGGGAAACCAAGTTCTATTCAGATGAAGGGTTATAACCCCGGTCCTTGTTTGGTTTACGGGTTGTAACCTGGCTATCGGAATAGTTCCATGGTTATCTCGTCGTATATCACCCTGCCATGTTTTCATAAATTCTAGTTTTAAATGTTAAATCTTCTTGTGTTAAATGCTGGCTTTTGTTCTTATTTCGTGGCCCCCTTGTGGCACTTGCTCTTTCTGGGGTTGACCCAGCTGGTTTTGTGTGGCCAGATTTCGGAGCAGCTCCCGAGGATCTTTCGAACCTCCAGCCCGATGGTGGCGACTAGAAGGAACCCGGGCTACGAGTGGGTTTTCTATTTTGTTTTGCTCACTCTACTGTAAAGCTATTCTTTTGAGGCGTTTAGCCGACGAGCACCTGTTAGCTCGATGCACTTTTACTTATTGTCTGCCTATGGGCTGTAAACATGATTAACAAATCCTAGGGTTGATTATGTATGACTTAACTCTAGCTAGTCCTCGCATTTTGTACGACTAGCTTCATGATCAGTTGAATATGTAATATTTGGTACGCCTTATTATTGTATATTTAATGATCATATATCTTGCGACCTTACTTACTTGCTTGTGATTGAGACATTAGGCTTGTTCATGACCATAAGAGACTGTTGGCTTGTAGTAAACCCTCATATTTCTAGACAGCCGTGACCGTATATCGAGGTGGGTTCCATTTTAATATACGTAGCTGGCTATGTCTGCCCTCGCTCTCCAGTATTCTGGTTCTGGGGCGTGACATGGTTTAAGTGGTGGCCCATGCAGGTCTTGTCAATCAAAAAATATGAGGGTTTATCGAATAGATGTCTCAATCAGTATTCGTCCTTGATCTCCGCCCGTATTTTCAAATCCCTGAAATTCTTGCCCTGATTACATGCTTGTATCGTTGATCTGTCCTGGTCCTTTCTTATTTTTTTCCCTGTGTCGGTTTCCTCAGCGGTACTGTACCTGACCCTACCGATCAGCAAGGAGAAGCACCTCCCGTGGGCCATCAGCAACCTGGAGATCAAGCCCAGCATTACAGAGTCGCCTCCAGAGTGATACCTTCTGGAGGAGAGTCACCAGTTCGGCCCGTCCAGCCCGCAGAGCCAGATGATGGTACATTAGTAGGCCTCATCAGAACCTTGATAGCTTCCCAAGATCGTCGAAGCGACGCCCTGGACCAGACAGTTCAAGATATTTTGACCCGAGGCGGACATCCAAGGAACCAGGCGGCAAACAGCTTCAAGCGCTTGAACCCTCCTTTCTTCGACGGCAGCGAGGATACGATTGCCGCGGATGCATGGCTTCAGGATACCGAGGTGATTCTGGAAGCAGCTAGGACACCCGAGAATAAGAAGGTGGCGGTGGTACGCCTACAGTTGTTGGACTTAGCTCACAGTTGGTGGACGGCACAAGCCATGGGATTAGTGGCACCCATTGCTTGGGCAGTATTTAGAGAGAGATTCCAGACGAAGTATTTCGATGCTGTGGCTCGGTACGACCTATAGACCAGATTTACCAACTTGAAGCAAGGAGGCAGAACAGTCGATAGTTATGCATTGGAGTTTTTTAGGCTCAGTAGGTTTACCCCCACCTTGGTGGCGACCGAGTTTGATAGGGCCCAGCGGTTCCAGCAGGGACTGTATTTGGAGATCTTGTTGGCGGTTGAGCAGTTCGAGCACCAGACGTTCGATGCAGTCTTGAGAGCAGCTAGGAGGCATGAGTACACCTCCCAGAGGATCGTAGATAGGACCGGAGGTAGGAAGCGGTCCCACAGTCAGATGCACCAATCATCAGCTCCAGCCCCGACAGCTAGGGGATTGACCATTGGAACTCCTAGGCGGGCGGCCTCAGTAACGTCAGTTCAGTATTCGACCCTGACGTACCCGCAGAAGCAGACTTCCTCGGTGGAATATTCTCATTGCGGGAAGCCAGGACATGTGGTGGCAGACTGTCGCAGGGCGCAGGGATTGTGCCTGGCTTGTGGAGCAGCAGATCATAGGATAGGGGCTTGTCCGAATAGGGGTGGTTCATCAGCATCCAACCCTTCTAGCTCTTCGGTGAGAGGATCGGCCCCAGTACCAGTTCAGCAGTAGCAGTATCAGTCTTCGAGGCCCTTGCCGCCTCAGTCTCAGGCATTCCAGCAACAGCACCCCCAGCAGTATGTACAAGCCCAAGCTAAGACCCAGAATAGGCAGAGAGGTTTCCAGCAGAGGGGACCAGCAGCCAGAGGACAAGGTCAGGCCATGATGATGGCTATGGAAGAAGAAGTTGCACCAGGTGAGGTTGTGGCAGGTACTATTCTCGTCAACTCCTCTCCAGCGTCTGTATTATTTGATTCTGGTGTATCGCATTCATTTATGTCTGCACGATTCGCGACACGGATAGGATTGGAGCCCGAGTCCTTATCAGTGAGGCTCAATATACTTACTGGTAGTAGCCTTGTGGGAGTAGATCGAGTGTTTTCCTCGTGTCGGATCGTAGTTAGCGGTAGGGAGTTCCCCGCTAGATTCATAGAGTTTTCTATGGCAGACTATGATGTAGTCCTAGGCATGGATTGGTTGAGGAACCAGTATGCTAGGATAGACTGCCATATTGGCAGAGTTGTCTTTAGTATCCCCGGCGAGCCAGAGTTTTCATTTTCCAGAGACGCAGTAGAGCCATCTTCCCCAGCATTGCGGATGGCAGTAGCAGCAGTGCAGTTATCCCGGATAGTTGAAGAGTTTCCAGATGTCTTTCCAGAGGAGCTTCCAGGGATGCCGCCGGAGCGGGAGATTGAGTTCACTATAGACTTGATTCCCGGGACAGCACCAGTATCAGAGCGAGTCTACAGGATGGCGCCTTCAGAGTTGGAGATTTTATACAAGATGATTGAAGAACTGAGGACCAAGGGATTCATTCATACAAGTGGATCGCCTTGGGGAGCCTCGATGCTTCTTGTAAAAAAGAAGGATGGTACGTCCAGGCTATGTGTTGATTATCGTACCTTGAATTCGGTGACAATCAAGAACAGATACCCTCTTCCGAGGATAGATGACTTGTTTGATCAGCTCAGAGGGGCTTCAGTGTTCTCGAAGATCGACTTGCGGTCGAGATACCACCAGATCAGAGTCAGAGAGGAGGACATCTCGAAGACAGCATTCAGATCGAGGTATGGGCATTGGGAGTTCCTTGTTATGCCCTTTGGAGCGACCAATGCGCCGGCCGTATTCATGGACCTCATGAATCGTATTTTTATGCCTTACTTGGATCAATTTGTGATCGTGTTCCTAGATGACATCCTGGTCTACAGCAAGAGTGAAGCAGAGCATGAGCAGCATCTCAGAATCATCCTCCAAACGCTTAGGGAGCATCAGTTATACGCCAAGTTCAGTAAATACGAGTTCTGGCTCGATCGCATTTCATACAAGGGTCACATCATTACCCGAGGAGGAGTGGAAGTGGATCCCCAGAAGATTGTGGCTATCGAGTCATGGCCGGTACCCAGCTCAGTGGCAGAGGTTCGCAGCTTCCTTGGATTGGCCGGCTACTACCGGCAGTTCGTTTCAGATTTTGCAAGGATTTCAGCGCCGATGACCTAGTTGACCCGCAAGGATGTGCCGTTTGTTTGGACAGCAGAATGTCAGGAATCATTTGAGAAGTTGAAGCGAGGTTTGATAACGGCCCCCATTCTCACCCTTCCAGATGGGGCCGGAGGATTCACAGTTTATTGCGATGCTTCAGGCAGAGGATTGGGGTGTGTCTTGATGCAGCATGGGAAGGTAATATCTTATGCGTCACGTCAACTACGTGATCATGAGAAGAATTACCCGACCTACGACTTAGAACTGGCGGCGGTAGTGTTTGCTTTGAAGTTGTGGAGACACTACTTGTACGGAGATAGAGTGGAGATCTTTACTGATCATAAGATCCTGAAGTATGTTTTCACCCAGAAGGACCTTAATATGTGGCAGAGAAGATGGCTCGAGCTACTAGTGGACTATGATGTGGATTTGCAGTATCATCCCGGGAAGGCCAACGTTGTAGCAGATGCATTGAGCAGGAGAGCCGGAGATTATTTCCTGACGGCGCAACCAGAATTATTGGCAGATCTTTAGAAGATGGGAATTGAAGTGGTTCTTCCAACCAGCGTGGCATTGATGGCCAGCCTACAGGTTCAGTCCAGCATAGTTGAAAGAATCTGGGTGGCGCAGTCAACAGATTCTAAGATCCAGCAACTCAGAGCAGAGTGTGAAGCATGAAGAAGGCCAGAGTTATGTATCCATGAAGACGGTACACTTTGGCACAGCACTCGTCTTTGTGTATCCAGTAGAGATATCAGACAGGAAGTCATGGCAGAAGCCCACAGTTCACAGTATTCTATTCATCTGGGTGGTACGAAGATGTACCGTGATATTCGTCAGCATTTTTGGTGGAATGGCATGAAGAGGGAGATTGCCCAGTTTGTCTCTCGGTGTTTGGTTTGCCAACAGGTTAAAGCTGAACATCAGAGGCCCGCTGGACTTCTTCAACCCTTACCGATCCTAAAATGAAAATGGGAACATATAACCATGGATTTCGTGACTGGATTGCCCAGATCTCCGGCCGGCAGAGATACTACTTGGGTAATTGTGGACAGGCTTACCAAGGTGGCACACTTTCTCCCATTCAGAGTTGGGCAATCGACGGCTCAGTTAGCAGAGATGTATCTCAGGCAGATCGTTAGGCTTCACGGTGTGCCAGTCAGCATCACCTCGGACAGGGATTCAAGATTTACATCACACTTTTGGCACAGCTTGTAGAAGAGTTTGGGGACTCGCCTTCAATTCAGCTCAACTTATCACCCGCAGATGGATGGACAATCAGAGCGCACAATCCAGACTCTTGAAGATATGTTGAGATCCTGTACCCTTGACTTCGGTGGTTCATGGGAGAATCATCTGCACCTGGTGGAATTCTCGTATAACAACAGTTATCAGGCCAGTATCCAGATGGCACCCTTCGAGGCTCTTTATGGCAGGAAGTGCAGATCCCCGCTAGCATGGAACGATGTCGGGGAGAGGCAGATACTCGGACCCGAATTGATTTCCCAGACGGTTGAAGTGGTCAGGAAGGTCAGAGGTCACCTCCGAGTTACCCAGGACCGCCAGCGCCATTGGGCCGATGCTCATCGGCGTCCCTTAGAATTTGCTGTCGGCGACCATGTATTCCTTAGGATCTCGCCTAACCGTGACGTAATTCGCTTTGGCGTGCGGGGAAAGCTTAGTCCTAGGTATATAGGGCCGTTCGATATTCTAGAGCGAGTAGGAGATGTATCCTATCGTCTTGCTCCTCCGCCGTCGCTAAGTGAGGTGCATGATGTATTCCATGTCTCCCAATTACGACGGTATATTCTGGACCCGAGCCACATCCTAGACCATTCGGAATTGGTTGTTGGTACCAACCTTTCGTATGAGGAGAGGTCCGTGTCTATATTGGACCGGAGGGAGAAGATACTCAAGAACAAGACTATTAAATTAGTCCGTGTTGTTTGGGGTCATCACTCTCTAGGTGAGTCAACGTGGGAGCGTGAGGACGACATCCGATCGCGATATCCCTACCTGTTTGACTCGTGAGGTATAATGTCTTTCTTATGCCTTACATTTTTCCCTTCCTTGCTTGTATTGTATGATTGTATGATTGAACTGCTTAGTGTAACTTGCCTGTGCTTAATGTAGCTTGTCGTGACAATCTCTAGCTCCTTGATTAAATTTCGAGGACGGAATTCTTTTAAGGTGGGTAGAGTTGTCACCCTCATTTCCCGTATCTCCCGTATTTCGTATTTATACTCGTATCTGGATTTTTGGCATGTGTTTTTATTTTTCTCAACTTGTAGAATTTTGGTATTTCTTGTATTTCAGATTTTGGACATGGCTCGATTTTAATTGGTTTGGTTTGGTTTATTTGGTATTGGAACACCTTAGCCTATACTCCACCCTCAACACACCACATCCTACCCTCTTTAAAACTCCACCAATCTTTTCTCTCTCCTCATAAACCTTCATTAATTTCTTCTTCTCCTTCCTCTACACAACACTCTTCTCCTTCCTCCCCATAGGCAAGTGCACCTTGCCACCACATGAGAACCCTCTTTTATTTGTCTATTTGCTAGTTTAGGACATGGTGATCAATATTAGAACTTAGCATTTTGTGATTTGGAGTCTTCATTGCTCTAGATCTAGGTTTTCCCTATTTTTGATTTTGTATGGTTTTGACCTACTTAAGTTGGATTTTTATGGGTTTTAATATTTCCATGTGGAAGAGAGTTCAATTCCAACCTGGTTAGAACTTTAGGAATCTGGATTTGGAGTTCGGATGACCAAGTTGTGATGCCTTGAAGTTTTGGAGCCGTTGGAGCTTCTTCTCAGCCATGGAGAAGAAGACCCAGACCCTGCGTGCGTGTTTTTATGCGTACGCTGCTCTCTGCTTGCGTGACTTTTCACGTATGCAGCTCTCATGCGTGCGTGACTTTTCACGTATGCAGCTCTCATGCGTGCGTAACTTTTGCACGTATGCAGCTCTCATGCGTGCGTGACTTTTCACGTATGCAGCTCTCATGCGTGCGTGACTTTTGCACGTATGCAGCTCTCATGCGTGCGTGACTTTTCACGTATGCAGCTCTCATGCGTGCGTGACTTTTGCACGTATGCAGCTCTCATGCGTGCGTAACTTTTCACGTATGCAGCTCTCATGCGTACGTAACGTTTCACGTATGCAGCTCTCATGCGTGCGTGACTTTTAACGTATGCAGCTCTCATGCGTGCGTGACTTTTCACGTATGCAGCTCTCATGCGTGCGTGACTTTTCACGTACGCAGCTCTCATGCGTGCGTGACTTTTCACGTAAGCAGCTCTCATGCGTGCGTGACTTTTCACGTACGCAGCTCTCATGCGTGCGTGACTTTTGCGTATGCAGCTCTCCTGCGTGCGTGACTTTTGCGTACGCAGCTCTCATGCGTGCGTGACTTTTCGCGTACGCATCTCTCCTGCGTGCGTGACTTTTGCGTACGCAGCTCTCATACGTGCATGACTTTTCGCGTACGCTGCTCCCCTGACCCCTTGCTTAACTACTGGCTCTTGGAGTTTTGGTTTTATTTCTCTTAGCTTGGCTCTTCTATAGCCCTGTATATTGATATTTTATTAGATATTTTACGTCCATTTTATATCCTTACGCCTTTTGTCATGAGCTTGATTTTACTTAATATGTTTGGAATGACTATTGTACATGGCATGGTATGACAAGGAACTAGCATAACATGACAGTGACCCGTAGTGGTGCACTCCTGACATGACCAACCTGACATGATAGTGGCCCGTCGTGGCGCACTCATGACAAGTACCCTGACATGATTTATCTTGATAACTTAACGCTGTTGCGACGGCTAACTTAACTTGACTTGCCTTGACACCGTGGTAGTTCTTTCTTGCTTGCTTGTTAAATCTACTTGTCCTGTCTTGCATCATGTCTAGGATGGGACTCCTGAGTACCACGGTCAGGAGTACCTACTAAAATGGATTAAGGTTAATAACTAGAATAACACAGTAGTCATGAAGAGATGACACAGCTACGGGCAATCCCGTTACCTGGGCGCCCTTGGGATCTGTAGCCTGCCGTCGAATAGGGCACATTTCCAGCACACCGTCGCGTGTTGCACCCTCTAAGTCACCTAAGGGTACATTTGTCCCCCGGGCGATGTACCCACCTGAATTCAACCCCTAATTTTTGACCTGGGTAACCTGGATGGTCTGCAGGGCTTGTGGCTGTGGAACAATCTTACTGTATCTTGTTAGTAATTAGGCATGTGATAACCCTAGTTAGTTAAAGTAGTAAGCCGTAGTATCTGCTTGGCCGTGATTGATTGAATGAGGTATAACCAGTTTAGCCATGTCTTGATCCAGTACAAGATTGCTTCCTGTCTTGATTTCTTGCATTATTATCTTGCCGATAAATAGTGGGAAACCAAGTTCTGTTCAGATGAAGGGTTACAACCCCGGTCCTTGTTTGGTTTACGGGTTGTGACCTGGCTATCGGAATATTTCCATGGTTATCTCGTCGTATATCACCCTGCCATGTTTTTATAAATTCTAGTTTTAAATGTTAAATCTTCTTATGTTAAATGCTGGCTTTTGTTCTTATTTCGTGGCCCCCTTGTGGCACTTGCTCTTTCTGGGGTTGACCCAGCTGGTTTTGTGTGGCCAGATTTTGGAGCAGCTCCCGAGGATCTTTCGAACCTCCAGCCCGATGGTGGCGACTAGAAGGAACCCGGGCTACGAGTGGGTTTTCTATTTTGTTTTGTCACTCTACTGTAAAGCTATTCTTTTGAGGCATTTAGCCGACGAACACCTGTTAGCTCGATGCACTTTTACTTACTGTCTGCCTACGGGCTGTAAACATGATTAACAAATCCTAGGGTTGATCATGTATGACTTAACTCTAGCTAGTCCTCGCATTTTGTACGACTAGCTTCATGATGAGTTGAATATGTAATATTTGGTATGCCTTATTATTGTATATTTAATGATCATACATCTTGCGACCTTACTTACTTGCTTGTGATTGAGACATTAGGCTTGTTCATGACCATAAGAGACTGTTGGCTTGTAGTAAACCCTCATATTTCTAGACAGCCGTGACCGTATATCGAGGTGGGTTCCATTTCAATATACGTAGCTGGCTATGTCTGCCCCCGCTCTCCAGTATTCTGGTTCTGGGGCGTGACATGGTTTAAGTGGTGGCCCATGCAGGTCTTATCAATCAAGAAATATGAGGATTTACCGAATAGATGTCTCAATCAGTATTCGTCCTTGATCTCCGCCCGTATTTTCAAATCCCTGAAATTCTTGCCCTGATTACATGCTTGTATCGTTGATCTGTCCTGGTCCTTCCTTATTTTTTTTCCCTGTGTCGGTTTCCTCAGCGGTACTGTACCTGACCCTGCCGATCAGCAAGGAGGAGCACCTCCCGTGGGCCATCAGCAACCTGGAGATCAAGCCCAGCATTCCGGAGTCGCCTCCAGAGTGATACCTACTGGAGGAGAGTCACCAGTTCGGCCCGTCCAGCCCGCAGAGCCAGATGATGGTACCTTAGTAGGCCTCATCAGAACCTTGATAGCTTCCCAAGATCGTCGAAGCAATGCCCTGCACCAGACAGTTCAAGATGTTTTGACCCGAGGCGGACATCCAGGGAACCAGGCGGCAAACAGCTTCAAGCGCTTGAACCCTCCTTTCTTCGACGGCAGCGAGGATGCGATTGCCGCGGATGCATGGCTTCAGGATACCGAGGTGATTCTGGAAGGAGCTAGGACACCCGAGAGTGAGAAGGTGGCGGTGGTACGCCTACAGTTGTTGGACTTGGCTCGCAGTTGGTGGGCGGCGCAAGCCATGGGATTAGTGGCACACATTGCTTGGGTAGTATTTAGAGAGAGATTCCAGACGAAGTATTTCGATGCTGTAGCTCGGTACGACCTACAGACCAGATTTACCAACTTGAAGCAAGGAGGCAGAACAGTCAATAGTTATGCATCGGAGTTTTCTAGGCTCAGTAGGTTTGCCCCCACCTTGGTGGCGACCGAGTTTGATAGGGCCCAGCGGTTCCAGCAGGGACTGCATTTGGAGATCTTGTTGGCGGTTGAGCAGTTCGAGCACCAGACGTTTGATGCAGTCTTGAGAACAGCTAGGAGGCATGAGTACACCTCCCAGAGGATCGTAGATAGGACCGGAGGTAGGAAGCGGTCCCACAGTCAGATGCACCAATCATCAGCTCCAGCCCCGGCAGCTAGGGGATTGACCATTGGAACTCCGAGGCGGGCAGCCTCAGTAACGTCAGTTCAGTATTCGACCCCGACGTACCCACAGCAGCAGAAGCAGAAGCAGACTTCCGCGGTAGAATATTCTCATTGCGGGAAGCCAGGACATGTGGTGGCAGACTGTCGCAGGGCACAGGAATTATGCCTGGCTTGTGGAGCAGCAGATCATAGGATAGGGGCTTGTCCGAATAGGGGTGGTTCATCAGCATTCAACCCTTCTAGCTCTTCGGTGAGAGGGCCGACCCCAGTACCAGTTCAGCAGCAGCAGTATCAGTCTTCGAAGCCCTTGCCGCCTCAGTCTCAGGCATTCCAGCAACAACACCCCCAGCAGTATGCACAAGCCCAAGCTCAGACCCAGAATAGGCAGAGAGGTTTCCAGCAGAGGGGACCAGCAGCCAGAGGACAAGGTCAGGCCATGATGATGGCTATGGAAGAAGAAGTTACACCGGGTGAGGTTGTGGCAGGTACTATTCTCGTCAACTCCTCTCCAGTGTCTGTATTATTTGATTCTGGTGCATCGTATTCATTTATGTCTGCACGATTCGCGACACGGATAGGATTGGAGCCCGAGTCCTTATCAGTGAGGCTCAATATACTTACTGGTAGTGGCCTTGTGGGAGTAGATCGAGTGTTTTCCTCGTGTCGGATCGTAGTTAGCGGTAGGGAGTTCCCCGCTAGATTCATAGAGTTTCCTATGGTAGACTATGATGTAGTCCTAGGCATGGATTGGTTGAGGAACCAGTATGCTAGGATAGACTGCCATATTGGCAGAGTTGTCTTTAGTATCCCCGGCGAGCCAGAGTTTTCATTTTCCAGAGGCGCAGTAGAGCCATCTTCTCCAGCATTGCGGATGGCAGTAGCAGCAGTGCAGTTACCCCGGATAGTTGAAGAGTTTCCAGATGTCTTTCCAGAGGAGCTTCCAGGGATGCCGCCGGAGCGGGAGATTGAGTTCACTATAGACTTGATTCCCGGGACAGTACCAGTATCAGAGCAAGTCTACAGGATGGCGCCTTCAGAGTTGGAGATTTTATACAAGATAATTGAAGAACTGAGGACCAAGGGATTCATTCGTACAAGTGGATCGCCTTGGGGAGCCCCGATGCTTTTTGTGAAAAAGAAGGATGGTACGTCCAGGCTATGTGTTAATTATCGTACCTTGAATTCGGTGACAATCAAGAACAGATACCCTCTTCCGAGGATAGATGACTTGTTTGATCAGCTCAGAGGGGCTTCAGTGTTCTCGAAGATCGACTTGCGATCGGGATACCACCAGATCAGAGTCAGAGAGCAGGACATCCCTAAGACAGCATTCAGATCGAGGTATGGGCATTGGAAGTTCCTTGTTATGCCCTTTGGAGCGACCAATGCGCCGGCCGTATTCATGGACCTCATGAATCGCATTTTCATGCCTTACTTGGATCAATTTGTGATCGTGTTCCTAGATGACATCCTGGTCTACAGCAAGAGTGAAGCAGAGCATGAGCAGCATCTCAGAATCGTCCTCCAAACGCTTAGGGAGCATCAGTTATACGCCAAGTTCAGTAAATGCGAGTTCTGGCTCGATCGCATTTCATACTTGGGTCACATCATTACCCGAGGAGGAGTGGAAGTGGATCCCCAGAAGATTGTGGCTATCGAGTCATGGCCGGTACCCAGCTCAGTGGCAGAGGTTCGCAGCTTCCTTGGATTGGCCGGCTACTACCGGCGGTTCGTTTCAGATTTCGTAAGGATTTCAGCGCCGATAACCCAGTTGACCCGCAAGGATGTGCCGTTTGTTTGGACAGCAGAGTGTCAGGAATCATTTGAAAAGTTGAAGCGAGGTTTGATAACGGCCCCCATTCTCACCCTTCCAGATAGGACCGGAGGATTCACAGTTTATTGCGACGCTTCAGGCAGAGGATTGGGGTGTGTCTTGATGCAGCATGGGAAGGTAATATCTTATATGTCACATCAACTACGTGATCATGAGAAGAATTACCCGACCTACGACTTGGAACTGGCGGCGGTAGTGTTTGCTTTGAAGTTGTGGAGACACTACTTGTACGGAGATAGAGTGGAGATCTTTACTGATCATAAGAGCCTGAAGTATGTTTTCACCCTGAAGGACCTTAATATGCGGCAGAGAAGATGGCTCGAGCTACTAGTGGACTATGATGTAGATTTACAGTATCATCCCGGGAAGGCTAATGTTGTAGCAGATGCATTGAGCAGGAGAGCCGGAGATTATTTCCTGACGGCGCAACCAGAATTATTGGCAGATCTTTAGAAGATGGGAATTGAAGTGGTTCTTCCAACCAGCATGGCATTGATGGCCAGCCTACAGGTTCAGTCCAGCATAGTTGAAAGAATCTGGGTGGCGCAGTCAACAGATTCTAAGATCCAGCGACTCAGAGCAGAGTGTGAAGCAGGAAGAAGGCCAGAGTTATGTATCCATGAAGACGGTACACTTCGGCACGGCACTCGTCTTTGTGTACCCAGTGGAGATATCAGACAGGAAGTCATGGCAGAAGCCCACAGTTCACAGTATTCTATTCATCCGGGTGGTACGAAGATGTACCGTGATATTCGTCAGCATTTCTGGTAGAATGGCATGAAGAGGGAGATCGCCCGGTTTGTCTCTCGGTGTTTGGTTTGCCAACAGGTTAAAGCTGAACATCAGAGGCCCGCTGGACTTCTTCAACCCTTACCGATCCCAGAATGGAAATGGGAACATATAACCATGGATTTCATGACCGGATTGCCCAGATCTCCGGCCGGCAGAGATGCTATTTGGGTAATTGTGGACAGGCTTACCAAGGTGGCACACTTTCTCCCATTCAGAGTTGGGCAATCGACGGCTCAGTTAGCAGAGATGTATCTCAGGCAGATCGTCAGGCTTCACGGTGTGCCAGTCAGCATCACCTCGGACAGGGATTCAAGATTCACATCACACTTTTGGCACAGCTTGCAGAAGAGTTTGGGGACTCGCCTTCAATTCAGCTCAACTTATCACCCGCAGACGGATGGACAATCAGAGCGCACAATCCAGACTCTTGAAGATATGTTGAGATCCTGTACCCTTGACTTCGGTGGTTCATGGGAGAATCATCTGCACCTGGTGGAATTCTCGTACAACAACAGTTATCAGGCCAGTATCCAGATGGCACCCTTCGAGGCTCTTTATGGCAGGAAGTGCAGATCCCCGCTAGCATGGGACGATGTCGGGGAGAGGCAGATGCTCGGACCCGAATTGATTTCCCAGACGGTTGAAGTGGTCAGGAAGGTCAGAGGTCACCTCCGAGTTGCCCAGGACCGCCAGCGCCATTGGGCCGATGCTCATCGGCGTCCCTTAGAATTTGCTGTCGGTGACCATGTATTCCTTAGGATCTCACCTAACCGTGACGTAATTCGCTTTGGCGTGCGAGAAAAGCTTAGTCCTAGGTATATAGGGCCGTTCGATATTCTAGAGCGAGTAGAAGATGTATCCTATCGTCTCGCTCTTCCGCCGTCGCTAAGTGAGGTGCATGATGTATTCCATGTGTCCCAATTACGACGGTATATTCCGGACCCGAGCCACATCCTAGACCATTCAAAATTGGTTGTTGGTACCAACCTTTCGTATGAGGAGAGGCCCGTGTCTATATTAGACCGGAGGGAGAAGATACTCAAGAACAAGACTATTAAATTAGTCCGTGTTGTTTGGGGTCATCACTCTCTGGGTGAGTCAACATGGGAGCGTGAGGACGACATCCGATCGCGATATCCCTACCTGTTTGACTCGTGAGGTATAATGTCTTTCTTATGCCTTACATTTTTTCCCTTCCTTGCTTGCATTGTATGATTGTATGATTGAACTGCTTAGTGTAACTTGCCTGTGCTTAATGTAGCTTGTCGTGACAATCTCTAGCTCCTTGATTAAATTCTGAGGACGGAATTCTTTTAAGGTGGGTAGAGTTGTCACCCTCATTTCCCGTATCTCCCGTATTTCGTATTTATACTCGTATCTGGATTTTTGGCATGTGTTTTTATTTTTCTCAACTTGTGGAATTTCGGTATTTCTCGTATTTCGGATTTTGGACATGGCTCGATTTTAATTGGTTTGGTTCGGTTTATTTGGTATTGGAACACCTTAGCATATACTCCACCCTCAACACACCACATCCCACCCTCTTTAAAACTCCACCAATCTTTTCTCTCTCCTCATAAACCTCCATTAATTTCTTCTTCTCCTTCCTCTACACAACACTCTTCTCCTTCCTCCCCATAAGCAAGTACAACTTGCCACCACATGAGAACCCTCTTTTATTTGTCCATTTGCTAGTTTAGGACATGGTGATCAACATTAGAACTTAGCATTTTGTGATTTGGAGTCTTCATTGCTCTAGATCTAGGTTTTCCCTATTTTCGGTTTTGTATGGTTTTGACCTACTTAAGTTGGATTTTTATGGGTTTTGATATTTCCATGTGGAAGAGAGTTCAATTCCACCCTGGTTAGAACTTTAGGAATCTGGATTTGGAGTTCGGATGACCAAGTTGTGATGCCTTGAAGTTTTGGAGCCATTGGAGCTTCTTCTCAGCCATGGAGAAGAAGACCCAGACCCTGCGTGCGTGTTTTTACGCGTACGCAGCTCTCTGCTTGCGTGAATTTTCACGTATGTAGCTCTCATGCGTGCGTGACTTTTCACGTATGCAGCTCTCATGCGTGCGTGACTTTTGCACATATGCAGCTCTCATGCGTGCGTGACTTTTCACGTATGCAGCTCTCATGCGTGCGTGACTTTTGTACGTATGCAGCTCTCATGCGTGCGTGACTTTTCAAGTATGCAGCTCTCATGCATGGGTGACTTTTCACGTATGCAGCTCTCATGCGTGCGTAACTTTTTACGTATGCAGCTCTCATGCGTGCGTGACTTTTTACGTATGCAGCTCTCATGCGTGCGTGACTTTTCACGTATGCAGCTCTCATGCGTGCGTGACTTTTCACGTACGCAGCTCTCATGCCTGCGTGACTTTTCACGTATGCAGCTCTCATGCGTGCGTGACTTTTCACGTACGCAGCTCTCATGCATGCGTGACTTTTGCGTATGCAGCTCTCCTGCGTGCGTGACTTTTGCGTACGCAGCTCTCATGCGTGCGTGACTTTTCGCGTACGCAGCTCTCCTGCGTGCGTGACTTTTGCGTACGCAGCTCTCATACGTGCGTGACTTTTCGCGTACGCTGCTCCCCTGACCCCTTGCTTAACCACTGGCTCTTGGAGTTTTGGTTTTATTTCTCTTATCTTGGCTCTTCTATAGCCCTGTATATTGATATTTTATTAGATATTTTACGCCCATTTTATAACCTTACACCTTTTGTCATGAACTTGATTTTACTTAATATGTTTGGAATGACTATTGTACATGGCATGGTATGACAAGGAACTAGCATAACACGACAGTGACCCGTAGTGGTGCACTCCTGACATGACCAACCTGACATGATAGTGGCCCGTCGTGGCGCACTCATGACAAGTACCCTGACATGATTTATCTTGATAACTTAATGTTGTTGCGACGGCTAACTTAACTTGACTTGCCTTGACACCGTGGTAGTTCTTTCTTGCTTGCTTGTTAAATCCACTTGTCCTGTCTTGCATCATGTCTAGGATGGGACTCCTGAGTACCACGGTCAGGAGTACCTACTAAAATGGATTAAGGTTAATAACTAGAATAACACAGTAGTCATGAAGAGATGACACAGCTACGGGCAATCCCGTTACCTGGGCGCTCTTGGGATCTGTAGCCTGCCGTCGAGTAGGGCACATTTCCAGCACACCGTCGCGTGTTGCACCCTCTAAGTCACCTAAGGGTACATTTGTCCCCCGGGCGATGTACCCACCTGAATTCAACCCCTAATTTTCGACCTGGGTAACCTGGATGGTCTGCAGGGCTTGTGGCTGTGGAACAATCTCACTGCATCTTGTTAGTAATTAGGCCTGTGATAACCCTAGTTAGTTAAAGTAGTAAGTCGTAGTATCTGCTTGGCAGTGATTGATTGAATGAGGTATAACCAGTTTAGCCATGTCTTGCTCCAGTACAAGATTGCTTCCTGTCTTGATTTCTTGCATTATTATCTTGCCGATAAATGGTGGGAAACCAAGTTCTGTTCAGATGAAGGGTTACAACCCCGGTCCTTGTTTGGTTTACGGGTTGTAACCTGGCTATCGGAATAGTTCCATGGTTATCTCGTCGTATATCACCCTGCCATGTTTTCATAAATTCTAGTTTTAAATGTTAAATCTTCTTGTGTTAAATGCTGGCTTTTGTTCTTATTTCGTGGCCCCCTTGTGGCACTTGCTCTTTCTGGGGTTGACCCAGCTGGTTTTGTGTGGCCAGATTTCGGAGCAGCTCTCGAGGATCTTCCGAACCTCCATCCCGATGGTGGCGACTAGAAGGAACCCAGGCTACGAGTGGGTTTTCTATTTTGTTTCCCTCACTCTACTGTAAAGCTATTCTTTTGAGGCGTTTAGCCGACGAGCACCTGTTAGCTCGATGCACTTTTACTTACTGTCTGCCTACGGGCTGTAAACATGATTAACAAATCCTAGGGTTGATCATGTATGACTTAACTCTAGCTAGTCCTCGTATTTTGTACGACTAGCTTCATGATCAGCTGAATATGTAATATTTGGGACGCCTTATTATTGTATATTTAATGATCATACATCTTGCGACCTTACTTACTTGCTTGTGATTGAGACATTAGGCTTGTTCATGACCATAAGAGACTGTTGGCTTGTAGTAAACCCTCATATTTCTAGACAGCCGTGACCGTATATCGAGGTGGGTTCCATTTCAATATACGTAGCTGGCTATGTCTGCCCCCGCTCTCCAGTATTCTGGTTCTGGGGCGTGACACTTTACATATATCGGCCGATACTTTAAACCATCCTCACAAGAATAGTCCGGTACTCCGATCGGTATCGGTATCGGCCGATACTTTAATAAATTATTAATTTTAATAATTTATTAATAGCTATTTGTTTTTCGATACCAAAAAATCCGATACTTCAATCTGAAACCACCGATATTACCGATACCCCCGATCCGATACTCATAGGAATGGTCGGATACCGATTCCGATTCCAATACCGATTTCGATACCCCCTCCCCCGCTCCGATACTCATAGGATTGGTCCGATCCGAAACCACCTATACCCCCTCCCCCGATCCGATACTCCGATCCGAAACCACTGATACTCATAGGAATGGTCCGATCCGAAACCACCGATACGCTTCCACCCCCTCCCTACCCCGCCGGACAGCAAACCCCCCTCCCTCTCTCCCATCCCCCCGACAGTAAACCTCCACCCCACCTCCTCTCCTCCGACTGCAAACACCCACCCCCCTCCCCCTCACCCCTCCAACAGCAAACACCCACCCTCCTTCCCCTGACAGCAAACCCTAAACCCTACCCTGCCCCCCGTCCCGCACCCAACACCATCCACCCCCCGCCCCCATCCCTCTCCCCCTCACCGTCGGCCCCCGCGACAGCCGACCCCTCCACCTGAAACCCTACCCCTACCCTAAAATGCTAAACCCTACCCTGTCCCCCGCCCTCAACACCCTCCCCCCCTCTCCGTCCCCACTCCCTCCCCCCATCACGCCGGCCCCAGCGACAATCGACCCCCCCAACCCGAAACCCTATATGTTATGTTAAACACAGAGAGAGAGAGAGAGAGAGCATACCTGAGAGAGAGAGAGTCGTCGGAGAGAGAGACCTATCGGAGAGAGAGAGAGCCGTCGGAGAGCGAGAGAGAGGGGGAAGAGAGAGTCTTTTTGGGGGGAATGAAAATCCCCCCCCCCCCGTCGGTTCAATTTAAGTTAGGTTACAGTATTTAGCGACGGACTACCGACAGATATATCCGTCGCTAGGTAGTCGCTAAATACCCACTAGATTACCAACAGAACGTCCGCCTCTAGTTAGACGCTAATTTATCGTACCATTTTTTCAGATTTTGCCGCCACAATGTGCAACATATTAGCGACGGAGATCAATCCGTCGCTAAATTTTCGTCAAATTAGCGACGGATGTGCGACTGATTTTGACACAGCAAAAATAAAAAAATTATCCATTGCTTTCTGACGGTAGTCCGTCACAAGGTAGTCGCTAATCCATCGCTTAGCGACGAATAAGATCCGTCGCTAATAGTCCGTCGCCAAATTGTTGTATTTTAGTAGTGATAGTGTTGCATTAGACTGTGGTTCTGCTTCATCTCATTAACCTGAGATTGGGTGTTCCGTAAATGGCTATGCATGAATGATATCAGGCTTTATGGTTAGAATAAAAGGATGGCTGAGAAAGGGTAGTTCTGTAGCTTTACATCTGTGGTTGGTTCGAATGGAGTGCTAGGAGTGATTGTATGGTATTTCATATTTATGATATATGAAGTTTTGATGGATACCTGTTTATTAGACTCAGTACTGGTTGGGGTTTTAACAGCCATGCTAAACTAAGTTTAAGAAGTGTGGGGTTTTGTTGAACTTTAAATCCTGAAATAGGAACCAAGTTTCAGTTCGAATTGGAAATTGTTCGTGTGTGGGACTGACATGTCCAGGACTGATTGGTTCAGCACCTTAACTGGGCTGCCTGTTAAGACTGATTGATATCAGTCCTATTTAAGGACTGAACCCCACCTGGAATTAATGTATAGGCTGTAACAAGGTCACTATGAGTAAGGGGCAGGATATGGTACATGTGAATCATTCCTATGAGATTCAGATGTTGGTGTAAAACCTTGCACCACTCTCATGTTCAGATTCATGATTGACCATGTTTGGAAGCTTAGATTTAATGTCCTTCTCTAAACAAGGTTCTCATTTAAACTAAGTTAGCTAGATTTAATGGTTATATGGGGTCACATGCTACTTGAAGTATTACACTGTAACTTGGATGTAATATTTCATGATAACTTGTGTTTAGATTATTATGTAGCTATAATAGAGAATTGAATTATAAGATAGATTTTAAGTAGAGGACTAAACTAATGTATCTTAATTTTAGTTAATCATGATTAGAATTGTTGATAACCAAATTAGAATTAGTCAGATTATTAATCAACTTGTAAATTATAAACAGGAGAATATCCAGCATCTCATTCCACACTTGATCACCCTGAGCAAGGCAAGTATACTTCTCCGACTTGTCCATTTCTTCATGTCTTGTATATTCATTCTTATATCTTCTTGTTGACACGATATATCACGAGATTGTCTCGTATCATGTTTCCTTGAGTTTACTTGTGTCTGGAAGGGAAAATACTACAGATGTGTGATCAAACCCGATTTACTATTCATGTGAATAGCTTAGGCCTCGCATCGTGCACGCGGGCTCGAAGCCGTACCATTTCATGTTTCCTGAATCTACCTAAGCCGATCACACATTCTGGATGTATTTCGATATATTGCACACTTCAGGTTCATGGTGTATTTCATGTTCAGGACTCATTTCATGTTCCCTGTATTTACTTTTCAGTATTCATGTTCAGATTTCATGTCATGTTCTCATTTCTCGTACTTCACATTTTCATGTATTCTTGTTCATACCATGATGTTCATGTTCATTTTCTTAGATATACTTAGCTCCGCTCCTGACTAGGATATATTGCAGGTGAGTTGGAGGCTATCTGTGACACTTATTACGGACAGGAGCCTGGAGGCACCTATGAGCCAGTTGATGTTGCCCAAGACTTAGAGACTGAGGAAGCCTAGTATTTTCTTTTTAGTTTTATCTGGACTTGTATTAGAGACATCAGTATATTTTACATTTGCTGGAATGTAATAACTCTTAGACTTGTATTTGAGATTCTGGGATTTGATATTAGATGCTGTGATTTACATTCGTTTTTATATAGATTTATAGTTTTTCCTAGATATTGGTACAGCTTACTTCATCGTGTCTAACGAAGAAGGATGGGCGTGTCCGACTCGTGTCCGACTCGTGTGCGATTATTCGGAAGCGGGTCGTGAATACGTGCAGGTTTGGGTATAAACAGAGTAATTTAGATCATATTCAAGCATCAATAAGGGAAGGTAATAATTCTGATCATCTATGTTGATGATATGGTGATTACTGGCAATGATACTATAGAGATTGGAAAGCTACATTTACAGTTAGCTTTTAAGTTTGAAATAAAGGATTTGGGTTACCTCAAATAGTTCTTAGTGATTTCGGTAGCCAGTGGATGAAGGGATCTTCTTGTATTAATGGAAGTACATACTTCATTTGCTAGTTGAGACATGTATGCTGGACTGTAACTATGTTGATACTCCTATTGATTATAATTATTGCCTAATAGAGTACCCATATTAGGTTTTGATGCGGGACGAAGATCCAGAAAAAAATTATTAGTATGAAATTATGGATTTGAAAAGATTTGGGTGCGGAAGTTTTAATTGAAGAGTGAACAACAACGATTATAAAATTGTCTCAAAAATTATAATAGAAATGCAAAATAATACTATGATTATCGTCGAAGATGTCAAGGTCAAAATCGGAGAAGCTACGTTGAAGACGTAAACGTCGAAAGCGAAGAAACGACGTTGATAGAGAGATTCACTTTAAGGTTTTGGCATCGCACCATATAAACTCAAAATAAATTTCTCATTCTCAATTCTTCGATCCATAACTTATAAAATTATAAACTATTTATAAGCTACAAAACACTCAAAAGAAGATAAATTAAATCTCTAGTTTTTATCCATAAGATAAGTCAATCCCTAACCAACCCCAACCAACTCAAGAGATAAAATTCTCTTTATTTTAATTTATCCAAACAAACAAACAAAAAAATCCAAAGTAACCAAAAATCCAAGTTGTTCTCCATCATGTTTCTACTAATTGAGCTTGTTATCAGTGGTTAGTTGGATGCTTAATTTATTTCTCTCATACTAGACCAGATGTTGCATATGCGGATTGTTAATCAATTTATGCATAATCCTAGTGAAAGCCATATGGATGATGTTGTGAGACTTTTAAGATATTTGAAGTCAGCTCCAAGAAGATGAGTGACATTTTCTAAGCACAATAATATTTTGGAGGTATATAGTTTTACAAATGCATACTGGGCTAGTTGTATCACATATAATGTAGAACCCTAGAGGGGGGTGAATAGGGAAATAAAAATAACTTAAGCACAAGAAACAATATACGTAAATAAAAAGAGAGAGTAAGAAGATCAAACACAAGATGTATCCTGGTATCCTCGCTAGAGGCAATCCAGTCCCGGAACTCTCTCCGGCTTAAATCCACTATTTAATAAAATAGTACATACGAGTTTGGATCCGAAGAACTCGCCAACTTCAACACGAGTTTGGATCCGAAGAACTCGCCAACTTCAACACAAGAGTTTTCTTACGAAGGCTCGCCAACTTCAAGGAAATGAGAAGAGAACTTGTTGATCTTCTAACACTTGAAGATCGAAATTTACAACTCTTAAATACTCTAGCACTTTGGGAGAGGATGACAATTAAAAGCTTGATAGAGTATTAATGGTGGAGCTCTTGGTTGTTTGGAAAATTTATGGCAAGAGTGGATTAGCCTTCAAGAAAGAGAAGGCTTCCATTTATAAAGAAACCAAGAGTAGGTAGCATTTAATGCTCCTGGATACAGCCTGACCGGCATACCGTCGGTATGGACCGGCATGCCGGTCGAACAGTAACGGTCATAATTATATCCGTTGGGAGCATTTAATGCTAGTGTTTGCCATTCAAAAATCAAATTTCGTAACCCGATATACCGTCGGTATGCCGTGGTATGCCGTCGATATGCCGCGGTATGCCGTCGGTATGCCGCGGTATGCCGTCGGTATACCGATGTTTGTCACAGAACATTTTGTGATAAACAAAACGGTATACCGTCGATATGCCGGAGCATACCGTCGGTATGCCGATGTTTGTCACAGAATGTTTTATGGCTCACAAAACGGTATACTGCCGGTATGCCGAAGTATACCGTCAGTATGTCGATAATTATCACAGAACGTTTTTGAGGCAAACAAAACGGTATACCGTCGGTATGCCAGAGCATACCGTCGTCATGCCGATGTTTGTCACAGAATATTTTGTGGTCCACAAAACGATATACCGCCGGTATGCCGGAGCATACCATCGGTATGCCGACATTTCTTACAGAAAGTTTTGTGGTCATTAAAACGGTATGCCGTTCTATAAGATATTGATTTTTGACTGAGGAATTAGAAAGCTTTTAGTTTTGTCATCCAACCTTAAGTGTTTATAGAAAGACCTAGACCTTGTACAGACTCGAAATCTTAAAGTGTAGAGAGCCATCTTTTCAAGGAACGTCGATCTTTGCTTCAGTCTTCAAGGCTATGGTTGGTAATCTTGAATGGACAGAGTTTATGTAGTAGAGCTTCTGAAATGATGTCAATCTGATAACAGAGAAAACTGAACTACGAAGATGCTGTTAATGTTATCAAAATAAAATGTGCCAACAATCTCCCCCATTTTGATAATTGACAAAATAGAGAGATGGCATCTTTCAGGAGTGACTTTCCCGTAGGTAGACAACTCCCCCTCAATACGTTTTCTCCCCCTTTGTCACTTAGTCAAAGATGAAAAAAAATGGCAAAACAATAACAATTTAATAGAGAACATAGTGTTATAGATAATAGCATGCATTTATAGATAAACGTTGTGAATCGGGTACATGCTTGGACAACCATAAAACACAACATAAAGACAGATTAAAAACTCTATTTATAGATAAACGTTGTGAATCGGGTACATGCTTGGACAACCATAAAACACTACATAAAGACAGATTAAAAACTCTCCTCTACGAGAGTTAGCAAGACAGAAAAAGACACAGATAACAAGTCCCGCAGGACTGCACACAACTAAAAACAAACTACCACTGATCCTCGAAGGACCTCAAAAGACAGGAAAAAAAAAGATAACCACTTTTCTTCACCACCAACACAAGGAAGCCACCCCTACTCATCGGCCGGATCATTCCCTCTATCTTGAGCCCGGTGGAAAGTACCAAAAGGATCAATACCATCCGGGTACATAAAGCTGTCACGACCTGCTCCTGAATAATCGGACATGTCCAGCCTTTGTTGTTAGACACAACAAAGTAAGTTATACCAATCTAGGGAAACTAACCAGATATCAAGACAAGTATGTAAATACGTCATCTATAAATGTGTCCCAACCAGAGTAAAGTACAAACTCAGAATTTATTACATTCCAGCAAATGAAAGTAAGTCTACTAATCTTAATACAGGAAAATATAAAAAGGTAAAGGTAAACTCTAGGCTTCTGCAGCCTCTAAGTCACAAGCAGCTCCAGTTGGCTCAGCAAAGATAGCAACATCTTGTCCATAATAGGTGTCGCACAGGGCCTCCAACTCACCTGCAACATATCCTATTCAGGAGCGGAGCAAGTACAATTCTAGGTAATGAACAAGACATCATGATATGAAAGTACAAGGAAACATGAAAAGTACAGGAAAGAACATGGTGAATAAGTACATAAAAGAGCAGGGTGTGTAAAGTACATGAAAGAACATGGTATATAAGAACATGAAAGAACATGATATGCAAGCACAAAAAAGAATATAGTATCTCAGGAATCACAAGAAATAAGTACAAGGTATATCTCCTGCATGTGTGTACAATATCTAAAATATAACTAATTATGTGACCAGCTAGGGGTAAGCACATGAAAGCACATGAAAGTACATGAAAGCACATGAATGGTACGACTTAGGACCCGCGTGCACGATGCGGGGTCTAAGCTAAACACACCTGAGTTGTTTCTTGGGTTTGGTCACATAAATAGTCTATTTCTCCACCCCAGGTACAAGTAATAAGAACAAGGAACATGAGCACCAGAAATACATGACGTGTTGCAGCGTGTCAATCAAGAAAGCACAGGATATAATGAAATGCACAAGACCGTAGAGTGTACTTGCCTTGCTCCAGGAAAGTACGGGTGAAGATCGGGGCTAGATGTTCTCCTGTATTTAATAATGTGTACAAGTTGATTAATATCAAGACAAGTTCACATTGGTATTTACTAAATCATAATCTTGATTAAATACACTAATCAAATCTTCTTCTTAAATCTATCCTATAATCCAGTTTCCTATTAACTACTCAAAATCTAAATACAATGATCATTAAATACCATTCCTAGTTGTATATAACTCAAGTAATATGACCTCCTCCCTAAGCCATTAACTTAGCTAATCAATATCTAATTGAACTCTTCATGTTTAACATCTTAATATTGAAAGTAATTGGATAAGGGGAAATCATGCTATTGATAGCCATCAAACTCCTAGTGGGTTAACACTAGTTAGTCAAATTACATAACCTATATGAAATTCCTCCTTACTGTTAAGACTCAAGGGTTGTTGGTATCTAAACTTGATAGTGTGATACCAAGATTGGAATGTTTGGTCATAACCCAAAACATTACACATGGCCATAGCAAGGACTGCTACTAAACCAACTTAAATTCTAAATTCCTTATTTCCATGCCAGAGTATCCCATTCCTGGCTGCTGACTGAACTACACTTCAGTCCCAGTGTGGGAGTGGCATCATTTTTCTAAGCCAGTCCTAACCAACCTAACTATTAGTCATATAGGAATTTAGATATCAATTCACATGTGACTAATATCAGGTTTTTAAATTAGGACAGTACACTTCCTTGTATTGGTTTAGAACCACATAAACTCATGTAGAAATTCAACAATAGTCTTCACATCCTTCCTAGTTCTAATTAGGAACTTGCCATCTCCCTTCAGCCATTGATGAAGTACCCAAACTCAAATTCATTAACTCAGTTAGCATAGCTTAAACACCCAAGCTATTCAATAATTCCTCAAGCTAATCCTCATGTTCAAACAAGAAATTAAACCCCTTATCTGTTCCTTTGCAGAGACGTATATTGGGTTTAATCACCAGCTTATCTGAACAATGTTCAGCTGTTCAAGGGTCAGTTAAGGAATTTGGGACATCTCAGTTCAAGTATTTCGAACAGTCCCTAAAGTGACTGTTACTCCAATCCAGTTATCATGTTTAGCTAATCTATCAAAATAAGTCTAATATAGCCCAAATGATTTCAATATTAACTCCTATATCTTAGTCCAAAATCAATCTAATATCCATCAATATGAGTTAAAATCTCAGTCTCCTATCCTAGTCCAACAATAGGACAGTACCCATTCATTCAGTCCAATTGTGAAGTCAGGAGTCATTCCTCAAACCCAACTGCAGGACAACCCATTTAGTCAAGCCTATATCAACACATGAACTGACATCCCCAGTTTCAGTCTATAGATGGGACTGAATCTCAGTTTAAGTCCACAGAACTCACTCTTGCAAACAATTACTGGAACACTCTACTGTCCATAGTGCATCTAAAGTATTGCCATATGCATTGCAACCCTAAGTCCTGTTGGTGCTTCATCAGCAGGTTGAAGGACAGTGGTTCATAAGTGACAGGCCTTGCTCTAAACTTCAAGAGACAAAGACACAACTCCAAATGATTTTCAGGTGAGAGAAAAATCAATCTCAACAACTTGATACAACACAGTCTGCTATTTAAACCAATACATCAGTGTCATACTTATCCATATACCAGTCCATACACAATCCTATATATCAGTCCTAATTCCTTCAAATATCATTCAGTTCTAACTATTATCAATCAGTCCAATATAATTTAAATATCAGTCTTACATCAACCCAAATATTAGCCTAAAATATCAGTCCAACCTTTCAGGTTTCTGGATACTTCAGTCTCCAGGACTGAACCATTCAGTATCCTAGGAGGAACTGATATCCATAACATCCTTCATTTGATTTCCAAATTATAACCAGTGAGACACAAAGTTCAGACTGACACAATATTCTAAAACAGGGGACTGATGCTTATCAGTCCTATGCAATGGTTGATACAAAATCTCTTATCATTTGCTACTCCCATAGTTCTAACAACAAGGATATTGGATGTTACCTGAGATGAGTTGCAAATGGAAGAGACTCCTAGGTACAGCTTCAGGTGTCCAATGGTCGTCAAAACCTGATTGGAACATTCCACCAAACAATTCATGATCAGAAGTATTCTGTTGGATCCTCCCAACTCCTCTGTTCTTGAGCTCAAGAAAAAATATGAGAACTCGATTCCAACCCACTGGTCAGGACCCGATCAAATCTCAAGAATTCGAATGATTATAATCCTTCGACTGATTACTCAAAATTCAAATCGAAGTAGAAATTCAAGAGAAAATCAATGAAGAACAATTACCTACCTAAACGGAGCCTGTCGATCAATTGATTTCTGGATTAGTCGTTATGCAGAATAATTGAATCTGATATAAATTTGAAATGATTAAGAACAGGGAATCTAAAGATTGGAAGAATCAAAATTACAATTTATACTCACAAATTGTAATCCTGAGTTACTCAAATGATCCTCAAGATCAAGATCAGATCAACAACTTAACTGTGAAGAGGAAAATCAGATCAATATCCAAATTGATGAGGATCAGGTCAATTTCACCATAATTTGAGAATACTCCAAATCAAATCAGAGAACGATCCATTCTTACCAGCAGTTTGTAGATCGCCTATGCTCATTGTTGAAGGAATGGTTTCGATGTACAGATGGAACTTCGACGAATGGAACAACTCGTCACCAAGCAATTTGCCACTTGCCAACGTTTGATTTCCTCCTGGAATTAGGTCGACAAGAGAGAAGAGCTTGGGGAGGAAAGAATGGAAAGAGAAAATTCTCAGGAAATTGTTGCAGAGAAATGATGAAGGAAGAAAGAGTGATTAAATAGGGTTGGTAGCTTGATCTCTACGCAGAGGTTTGGCGCCAAAGGGGATTTCCAGCGCATGCTCTGTGAGAAGGAATTTGTTAGGATTTCAAACCTAACGGTTCACATGGGTGTAGAGGAAAAAGAATGAGCTGTGAATTTCACAAGCTCTCATCTCTTCAAATAATCATAAGTAAAATAATCTATGCTGGTCAGAAAAGAATTAATGGGCTGGACCAGGAAAGAATTAATGGGCTGGACCAAAAGAGAAGGAAAATAATTCACATGGAAGCCATTGCTAGACATAAATAGAATAACTTCTCATATATTTAAAATATAATAAATGTTCCAAATTATTTAGTTAATATAAAACTTTAAAATTTTAATATTTAGAAAGGTGGAGTTACAAAAGCCGTAGGCATTGGGATCGGAAAAAGCGAGAGGCCTGGTACATCGGACCCTGAAGATTCAGATCGAAAAATGCATCCCGGTCCTGAAGGGTGCCCTGAATGAAATACGCCTGGTCATGGAAGCGGGATTGAATCAGGGTTCCAAGGCCACGAGTGTGGGCCCGCATCTGCTCGTCTGCCTTAGCCATATGCATGTCGAAATATTGTTGTGTCAGCGGCATGTAGCGGCCAGAGGCAAGAGGAGTAGCGGTGGGTGCAGCAGGAGCAGGAGTTGGCGGCTCTTGGGAGGAGGAGGCACGAGATGTGGAGGCACCACCGAGGGAACAAAAAACAGCACGAAATGATGGGACGCCGTCCGAGTAGCAAAGGGAGAGGTCGACTTGCTTTGCTTCCAAGATGAGAGTGATGAAGGATCCATAGTAGAGATTCTGCTTCCCCGCGGACAGGACGCCGAAGAAGGCATGGAGAAGAGTCTTGGGGAAGGACCAAGACTTCTTCGAATAGAGGAAGTACATACAAACCAGGGCGTCAGCGGTGATGGCATCATAGTTGTCGCCCTTAGGATAGAGGGTGTGGCACACAATCCTATGGAGCTCGCAATAAAACTTCCAGCTGTGCGAAAAGGGCCGGGATAGCAGGAGGGTTTGGGCCCTTGCATATGATAGCAGAAGTCGTCAAAGGAGCACTCCGTCGAAGAATAAAGAGCAGCCAAGCCCGACAGAGCCTCTCCTCTGTCCAGGATACCGAGAATGCTAGCGATGTCACGAGCCGTCAGGCAAAAATGGCGCTCGTTGACCATCGTCTCAATTGTGTCATTCTCGATGTCAGGAACCATGTTGCAGTAGAACAAACGCACGACGACGGGATAGACAGGCACCTAGTGTCGAAGGAGAGAAGAGAGACCGGCCTCCTCGAAGAGAGAAACATGTCCGGGGAAGAGGTTCCAGTTAATGGCGCGGCCTTTGAAGACGTTATGGTGCACGAAGTGCTGTAACCAAGATTCGGCAGCCAAGGAAGAGGAGAATATCCTCTGGTCAAAGCCATGGGACAGAGGCACATGAGTGAAGGGATTAAAAGCAGTGGAGGAGGAACGGAGGCGCTTGTGGGTAGCCATGGAAGAAAAGAAGAAGGTTGAAGGAGGAAGTAGGGTTTTGAAATGAAGAAGAGGATGAGGAAGAAAGTGGGGTTTTTAAAGAGTTGTTGGGAAGGAAAAGAGGTGGGAACGGTTATAGAGAGGAAGTGGGAAGTGTGGTAGTTTTGAAATGAAGATAATGGAGGAGTTAATGGGGGAGAGGAAGAGATGGGTATTAATGAGGATGGGAAGTTAGGGTATTGGGAAGAGGAGAGGAAGAGTTGGGTATTAATGGGGAGATGATGGATGTAATGGGTAGTTAAGAGGGAAGAAAAAATAAAAAGAGAATGAAAGAGTGGTGGGGCCCGAGTTGATGTGACAAAGCAATCCGTCGCAAACCGATATACCGTCGGTATGCCGACGTATGCCGACGGTATACCGATTTTTGGCACAGAACATAATTCTGAACCAAAATCGGCATGCCGTCGGTATACTGCAGTATACCGTCGGTGTGCCGGTCGAGAAGAACTATGAGTCGAAATTTAAGATGTCCAATTCTTGGCAAAGAAAAACGAAGCGATCCTCCGGGAGTGGCTTGGTGAAAATTTCGGCTAACTGGTAAGTAGTGTCAATAAATTCAAGGCGGATATCCCCCTTTTGTTGATGGTCACGAAGAAAATGGTGTCTAATTTCAATGTGCTTCTTGCGTGAGTGACAAATCGGATTTTTCGTGAGGTTGATCGAGCTAGTGTTATCACATTTAATAGGAATGCAAGTATGAGAAATGTCATAATCTATAAGTGTTTGTGACATCCAAAGAATTTGTGCACAACAGCAACCGGCCGCAATATACTCGGCCTCAGTGGTTGAAAGAGCAACAGAATTTTGTTTCTTATTAAACCATGATACTAAGGATTTCCCAAGGAATTGACATGTGCCGCTAGTACTTTTTCGGGCAATCTTACATCCGGCAAAATCTGCATCCGAGAAGCCGTGAAGCTCAAAGGATGAAGATTTCGGATACCAAAGGCCCATATTAATGGTGCCTTTGAGATATCGAAAAATACGCTTGATGGCACATAAGTGCGATTCCTTTGGATTTGCTTGATATCGTGCACAAAGACAAACACTAAATATGATGTCAGGACGGCTAGCAGTTAGATAAAGTAAACTATCGATCATACCTCGATACTTATGAATGTCGACCGATGTTCCATCTTCATCATTTGTAACGCACCAGTCCCAAAATACGTAGGACTATGAACGTAGACATGCCAGCTGTATTCATACGAAGTATATTCCAATATATTGAAGCCTCGTATAAATACATAAGCTGTAAAATGTAGTAGAACCATAACTAATCTCATCCATACAAAATAAATGATAAAAGATGTCATATAATGATAATGAATTGTCTTGATACAATATATTGGGCGGAGACAAATCCACTACCAACAAGTAAAGAAAAATACATGAGAAAAGAAATAATTTTGGCGAGCGAAGCAAAGACGATCCAAGTGCAATCATCCTCGAAAAAATAGAGAGGACCACGACTAGAGCTAAAACACCTGCGAAAGACAATAGCACACACCTGGCGAGATAACCAGGTCCTCAGAGGGACGTAACAAGACACATAATATCATGCCATATAAACTGAATAAATATTGCTCAAATAAATAAGGAATGCCTACAATAGGGTACCTAATCATACTATAGTGAATATGCAATAAAGAACAAACCTTTGACGCATGGGCCGGATCAGGAATATCAGGAATCAGGACCTTACCTCCCACTGGAGATAACCGGCTATCAGGATCATACCTCCTACTGGAGATAACCGGCTATCAGGACCGTACCTCCCACTGGAGATAACCGGCAATCAGGGCAGTGCATATATGACCCATACATAAAGGAGATGTTCTTTCCACCCAATGCCTACCATGTTGTATCCACAACAGTAAACCTCTATAACCGCTAAGTCAAACTAGCATACAATTTCTATTAGCGGTTATTCCTATCGCACAGCTTATACGCACCAGTGGCCAGCCAGTCACGCATGTCCGTGTTCTACATGCGATACACAACTTCGCGATACAATGTGTTAAGGCCATGAATGCAACACACAAGGTGGTCCCTTAAATCTAGGTTTAATGTGTAAGAAAAATAATACATAGCAGAAAATATAAATGAACAGTAAGTTCTAACAGCTTATGCTATGTATCACAGTTTATTTTGCATAAAGAAAATAATATTAATGCATGAAATATGAGCTAGAATAATTAAACAGCAAATGGCAAGGTGTCTTGCCTGGTAGGACGCCTGGTGTACGGCAATGATCAATGTGGCACGAACTGCGACTTCGGTGCAACAACTATACAAGGTGACCTCGGGTGGTGGCACGGACAATTCCATTGGGTCCAGAAGGGTCAAATTAGTTACGTGGACATAAGGTAGGCTTGCATTGGCGATCGAATATGAGAGAGGGGTTGAGTTACGGACGGAAGAATAAGAAAACATTGATAAATAATAAATTTATGTTTTTAGATATTTAATTATAATCCTAGAAAACTATATGTTACCATCCCAAAATATTTATAAGTAGTTACACGTAAAATCATTTTAGCTCAAAATCTATAATTAATTTAGTAAAATATTTTATAAAAACATGTGAAATATCAAAAATTGCTTTAGGCAAAACCTCTAAGTTTTTGAAAATAATTGTAGGTCAAAATCATATTCAAGTACCATAAATTTTATTGTAGATATTTTAGTATATGATAGAAGTAATTATTGGTACAAATTTTAGTATAGCTAATGAGAATAATCACAATAACAATAAAATAATAGTATTAGTAATAATACTAATACCAGTAAAAATCTGTATTTACATATATATATATATATATATATATATATATATATATATATATATATATATATATATATATATATATATAAAAGTAATGACAATAGAAAAATCAAAGGTTATTGTTTCAGTAATATTACACAAAAAAATTAATAACATACTTATACTGTACTGAAAGTCTGAAACAGTAAGGAATAATAATACAATATTTAGTAGCCCACTTATCATTATTGTGAAAGAACCCATTCTGTCCTTTCTCGGTATAGAAAGAAAGAGGAGAGAGAGAGGAACCGAGAAAGAAAGAGAATGTGAGGAGTGGAAGAGAGTGCGCGGGGACGAGGGAAGAGAGGGCGGAGGGTGGCTCTGATTCGGCGGAAGGGGCGGTCGATCGGGACCACGACGGAGGAAGTGGAGAGCTCAGGGAGTCGATCGGGGCAATGGCTGGCGAGGGCCAGCGTCGGCGGCGGCCAGGAGAGGCGCGGCTAGGCGACGAGTGGAGGAGAAGGGTTTATCGGAGAGGAAGGCCAGAGCGGTGGCGGAGGTCGGCAAGCTCGGCACGAGGGAGCAGACGGAGGCCCGACGCGGAGGGGCGCTGCTCCGGCGGTGTTCCTCGCACGCGGTGAGGCGGAGGAGCCCCTGGCGCGGCGGTGGCGTGTTGGCGCGGCGATCGGCGCCGGAGCTGAGCGGCGCGAGAAGTCCGAGGATGCGGCGGTCTCGGCGAGGCTGGAGGGGGTCTCGACAAGGACGGCAAGTTTTGGGCGACTGGGGGCAGTCTCCCGGCCGGAGGGTGCTCCGGCTGTTCCAGCGGAACGACAGAAGGACTTGGGGAGGAGGAGTCGCCAAGACGCGGACGTCGGGGAATGGATGATGGTTCGTCGATGGTTCGCGCGGATCCGATGCTCTGTTTGGGAAGCTACCGTACGCAGGGAGCGAGGAGATGCCGGGGGTCTTGCCACGGTGGCGGGAGCTCCTGTACCGGCCAAGTAGGAAGGGGTAATCCGGTGGTGACGGGGCTCGAGGTGGAGCGGGAAGTCGGAGGCTCGGGCAGCGACGGACGGCCGGGTCCAGCGGGAGTCGGGAAGGCACCGGCTCACGGTGGAAGAGGAACGGCGGTCGCCAAGTCGAGGCCAGGTCAGGTGAGGCTCTTCACTTATTCTTCTTCTTCTGTGTGGTGGTTTTGGCGGCGATGGCCGACTTTTTCTTTGGGGAACGGCGGAGGTGATGGTTGTTCGGTGGGTTGGCCGGGGTTTCGGCGGGAGTTGCCTTGGGTGGTGGTTATGGCCGGAGTGGTCAGAATATTTGGCAGACGGTGGTGATGTTAGGGAATTGGAGCAGGTGGTTATGGTGTCAGTGATGAAGATGGCGATGGGGTGGTGATGTCCAGGTGGTGAGGGTGGTCCTGGTGCCTGGTGTATAGGCGGAGAGGAGGAGACGGTTGTTCCAGTAGCAGAGGGAAGGCCGGTGAGAGGCTGGTTTAGGCGAGGCCAGAATCGGTCGGTGGCTAGGGATGGCAAAGGGCTTGGTTAGGTTTAGGGGTTAATTGGGTTATGTCGTGTCGGATTTGTCCGACACGACAAGAGGTTGTGTATTGGGGCGTGTCCAGCATGTCGGACACGAGGATAGACCGGATGTATATGTAAAATTGACTATCGTGGAAATTATGGACATCGACACGGTGCACAACACCTTTGTGGTGAAATTTGTGGAAGAATAATTGTGGAGAATTAATGGAGGAGTACCTGTCTATTTATAAGATGTAGGAATTCCCAATTGGATAAGGACTAGGATTTATTTAAAACCCAAAGTAGATAATTTATGTATTAATTTAAAAATCAATCAAATCCAATCCAAATCCAAATCCAAATCCAATTAAATCTAATTAATTTTTTTTAGTTTAAAATCAATCAATTTCAAATATAGATATTAGTTTACTATTTAAATGCATCTATGGAATCAAATCAAAATTTAAATTGTCACAAATATTTCAAAAATATGTTTTCCAAAAATGCTAATAATAATAATTTTGAAAATAATAAATCTTTTTGAATAATAAAATATTAATACTAATAATTTAGAAAATTATATTTTTATTAAAATAAACTAATAAAATATTTATGAAGTATATACATACGCACAAGAATATTATCAATAATTGTTATAAATGAAAGGCTTTGTACCAATAAAATAAATAAAATAATGAGCTTGCAAGTTTGGTACGATAGCTAAAATAATTATTATATAAATTATTTTGAAACTATAAAATTAGAAAAATATTTTTCTAAAATATGTACGCTCGCACATATTCGCACTCGTCGAGCAAATTCAAAAAAATGAAATTTTGCGCACGACGTACAATACGACTACGCGACGTACAATACAAAATTTTAAATCAGTACCAAATTTAATAATAAATAAAAAATAGTAGAAATTTAGGGGTTTTACATCATTGTCAAGCTTTGTCGTTGTTGCCATAGGAGTCCTCATTGATTTGGATGAGTCGAGTTCGAAACGCTTGAGGAGATCCTTTGTATATTTTGCTTGATTGATGAAGGTTCCTTTGGGTCCTTGTTTGATTTGTAAGCCCAAAAAGAATGATAGTTTATCCATCATGCTTATTTCAAATTCTTCATGCATTACTTTAGCAAATTCTACACAAAGTGCATTGTTAGTAGAACCAAAAATAATGTCATCGACGTAAATTTGAACTAATAAAAGAGTGTCGTTATGGGATTTGATAAAAAGTGTCGTGTCGACTTTGCCCTTAGAAAAATTATATGAAACATTAAAAGAGTTAAGGTGCTCATACCAAGCACGGGGAGCTTGTATGAGGCCATAAAGGGCTTTGTGGAGTTTGAACACGTGATTAGGAAATTAAAAATCTTCAAAGCCAGGAGGTTGTTTTACATAAACTTCCTCTTTAATAACATCTTTTAGAAAAGCACTCTTAACATCCATTTGAAAGAGTTTAAAATCATTAAAGCAAGCAAAAGCACATAGTATACGAATGGATTCAAGACGAGCAACCGGAGCATAGGTTTCGTCGTAGTCAATGCCTTCCTCTTGGTTATAGCCTTGAGCAACCAATCGGGCTTTGTTACGAGTCACTAACCCGTCTTCATTAAGTTTATTTCGAAACACTCATTTAGTTCCAATAATGGGATGATTGCTAGGTTTAGGGACAAGTTCCCAAACCTTGTTTCGCTCAAATTGATTTAGCTCTTCTTACATCGCTATCATCCAAAATTCATCACGAAAAGTATCATTAATATTTTTAGGCTCTATTTGAGAGATAAAAGCCACGTTTGCACAAAGATCACGAGTAGAGGATCTAGTACTTACACTGGAAGAAGGATCCCCAATGATAAGCTCCTTAGGATGATTGGTGACAAATCTCCATTCTTTTGGGAGATCCTTTTGAGGAGGCTCGAGTGGTGCGGACTCTTTTGTTGGAGGAGTCACAACTTCATTGTTAGATGAAGAAGGACGATCTCCAATAGAGGAGTTCTCCAACCCAAACGAGATGTCATCAATATCATCGGAAGAGGAGAATGTAGAAGAGTTAAGTTCATTAAAAGAGACATTGATTAAATCTTCGACAACAAGACTTCTTTTATTAAAAACACGAAAACCTTTACTATGAGTAGAGTATCCAAGGAATATTCCTTCATAGGCTTTTTCTTCAAACTTGCCTAGGTTATCCTTGGTATTCAAAATAAAACAGTTACATCCAAAAACTTTAAAATATTCAATAGAGGGAATTTTGTCAAACCAAAGCTCATAAGGAGTCTTTTTAGAAATAGGTCTAATCAAGACCCTATTTATAACATGACATGCCATGTTAACGGCTTCCGTCCAAAAATATTGGGGGAGCTTATATTGGTTTAACATAACCCAGGCCATATCGCCAAGGGTCTATTCTTTCTCTCCACAACACCATTTTGTTGAGGAGTTCGTGGATAAGCAAAATCATGTCCAAAACCATTCTTTTCACAAAATCTTTTGAAATCGGCATTGTCAAATTCTCCTCCATGATTACGTCTAATCTTGTTAATAGAAAAACCTTTCTCATTTTGAACACGTTTACAAAAAGCAACAAATTCACTAAAAGTAACACTTTTGCAAGCAAGAAAAATAACCCAAGTAAATCTCAAAAAATCATCAACCAAAACAAAAGCATAAAGCTTGCCTCCAAGACTAGCTACTCTACTAGGACCAAAAAGATCCATATGAATAAGTTGAAGTGGTCTAGTGGTACTCACAGAGTTGATGGATTTGAAGGATGACTTGGTCAACTTACTTTTTTCGTATTCTTCACACAGCATATCCTTTTTGAAAGGGATACTTGGGAGTCATCTTACAAGCTTCTTGCTGGCAAGACGAGAAATGGTATCCATGTTGGCGTGTCCGAGCCTCATATACCAAAGCCAACTTTCATCGTTCTTAGCAACTAAGCACCTGTCATTGTTAGTGTCTTCGATAAGATATAAAACATATATATTGTTTTCTCTAATGCCTTCATAAACAATAGATCCACTTGAACTATCGGTAATGAAACATTTAAGCTTAATAAACTTGATATCATAACCATTATCGGTAAGATGACTAATACTAAGAAGATTGTGTTTAAGATTAGTAACAAGGCACACATTCTTAATACAAGGATAAGGAGGAGAACCGATATTACCATTTCCTATAATGTGACCTTTAAGATTGTTACCAAAGGAGACGTGTCCTTCCTTCTTCATCGATAGTGTTGTAAATAATGAAGCATCTCCGGTCATGTGCCGTGAACAACCGCTATCGAGAATCTACTTGCTTATAGTATGAGAAGGACTTTTCACCTACAACATAAGTTGAAGATGAACATTTTGGTACCCATGATCGTATGGGTCCTTGAGTGTTAGTCTTAGGAACCCATTTATAAACTTTATTATCAACTAGTTTCCTTGTATGACAATAATTGGTCCTATGTCCAAGCAAGCCACAGTAGTTGCACATCATAGAGGATTTAGAAGAAGACGCATGAGTATCATACATATGTGAATCTCTAGTGCGAGGAGTTCTATCATTAGTATTATGATGATGATAATAAAAAGCATGATGCGAAGTGTTCTTCTTAACAAATGGTCCTTTACTTGTGTTAGAATAGGACTTGTGTGTAGTATTCATGTAGGAAGTATGACTAGCATTGTGATGAGTGTGGGGGGTGTCTTGGAGTATGTGTGTGAGTAGTGTTCTTATTACCTAGTTTCTTACTCTGTACAAGAAGATCATTATACTTAATAGAAGTATCATATTCTCTTCTATTAGCATCTTGAACTTTATGCATAGCAAATTCATAAGCCCTTCTGAGGGATTGAATCTCATCATCCTTTTTCTTGATGGTGATAAGGGATTCTTGAAACTTGAGTCGCAAAGACTCTATCTCATCCGTGTCAGAAGCGGAAGATTTCCCTTTTACATCAATAATGATGCTAGAGAGTTTCTCTACTTCAAGTTGAAGAGCATCAACCTCTTTTAGAGATTTCTTGTATTTATTTCTAACACCTTTGTGTTCTTCATGAAGTTCAAAGATAGCTTTCTCCAAGTCATCATAAGTAAGAGTATTTAAGGAGAGATCATCAAGTACCTCATCGGTTGCCATGAGACAAACGTTTGTATTGTGCTTGCAATCTTTGTCGTTGTCTGAATCACTAGCATTGCTTTCACACCAAATACTGGTGTTGGCAAATTTTCTGGAGGAGGAGCTTCCTTTGCTAGGCTTCTCGTACTTATTAGAGTCTTTTATTGTCATGGGACAATCTATCTTGATGTGTCCGGTTCTTCTGCATTGATAGCACGCCGGATCTTCATTATTGTCCCGTGAAGTGGTTGGCTTTGTTGAATTTAAGAAACTTTCGGAAGTGCTTAGCTGTGAGAGCTATTTTTTCATCATCGTCCGACTCGTTGTCGTCGGAGATATCCTTGGAGTAGGACTTTGTAACTTTGAGAGCAAGAGACTTCTCCTTCTCTTTGGCCTTCTCCTTCTCCTTCTCTTGTATGGAAGATTCCTCTTGATCTTTCATATCGAGTTCATGAGTCATAAGCTTCCCCATGAGGGTCTCAAGGTTCATGACTGTCAGGTCGTTCTCCTCAATGATTGCGGTAGCTTTAGGACTCCATCCTTTTGTCAATCCTCTAAGAATTTTTCTGATCTTTTCATGAGCAGGATATTCCTTACCAAGAGAAGAAAGAGGATTAATAATATCACCAAAACGAGTAAATATGCAAGTAATAGATTCATCTTGTTTCATCTTAAAGGACTCATATTCTTGCGTAAGTCTACTAATCTTGGATTCCTTTACTTGTGATGTTCCCTCGTGTGTGACTTCAAGCAACTTCCAAATCTCATTAGAAGTCTTGCAAGTAGAGATTCTATTGAATTCACTACTATCGAGAGCACAGTATAGAGCGTTCATAGCCTTAGCATCTCGACTAGCAAGCTTCTCGGCATTTTCAATGAGTAAGTCCCTAAGGGTGTCAGATAAAACATTCTCAATAACTCTGGAAGGAGTAGGGAGACCATTTATCACACAATCCTATAAATCGAAATCTATGGACTTCAGATAAATGCTCATCCTAATTTTTCAGTAGTTATAGTTGGTTCCATCAAATAGGGGAGGCCTATTTGTGGAGTGTCCCTCATTATGGAAAGTGTTGATACTAGGGTTAGTGGCCATGGATCACTCTAAGGGTGTAAATCCAAATCAAAAGAACAAAGCTCTGATACCAATTGTGGAACCCTGGAGGGGGGTGAATAGGGAAATAAAAATAACTTAAGCACAAGAAGCAATATATGTCAAATAAAAAGAGAGAGTAAGAAGATCAAACACAAGATGTATCCTGGTATCCTCGCTAGAGGCAATCCAGCCCCAAAACTCTCTCCGGCTTAAATCCACTATTTAATAAAATAGTACACACGAGTCTGGATCCGAAGAACTCGCCAACTTCAACACACGAGTTTGCTTACGAAGGCTCGCCAACTTCAAGGAAATGAGAAGAGAACTTGTTGATCTTCTAATACTTGAAGATCGAAATTTACAACTCTTAAATACTCTAGCACTTTGGAAGAGGATGACAACTAAAAGCTTGGTAGAGTATTAATGGTGGAGCTCTTGGTTGTTTGGAAAATTTATGGCAAGAGTGGATGAGCCTTCAAGAAAGAGAAGGCTTCTATTTATAAAGAAACCAAGAGTAGGTAGCATTTAATGCTCCTGGATACAGCCTGACCGGCATACCGTCGGTATGGACCGGCATGTCGTCGGTATGCCGGTCGAACAGTAACGGTCATAATTATATCCGTTGGGAGCATTTAATGTTAGCCATTAATGCTAGTGTTTGCCATTCAAAAATCAAATTTCGTAACCCTGTATACCGTCGGTTGTTTCACTTAACAAAATGCCTAAAATTAGCTTTTGAAATAAAACGAGAAAACGTACAAGAAGTACAAATTGTTCTGGGAAGTATTACTATGGAAGTCTGATCTGAAGACGATCACTTTGTTCCTTGGACCATACGATGATGATGATGAGTACTGCTGGAAAATGAACAGCCGGAAGAACTAAGTCACCAGAAAGGTATCGACGCACTTGGGCACTGATGGCGAGGTCGAATGTTTCATGCTTTGCTTCACTCTGTTCTGAAAGAAAGGTTGAAGAAGAATGCTCTGGAAAATCAAAGTCTCTGATGTATTCTCTCATGTCTCTCTTTGATTATCTTGATGATGTCTATATGAAAAATAAGTCTATTTATAAACTTAACCCTTTGTGCGTAAAAAGCAGCAAAATCGAGTCTTTACGCTAGCAACTGTCACTCACGATGCAACTCATCCTCTACGCACATTGACACCTATCCCACTACTTTAACAAAATGGAGAGAGCACGTACACACGTTCCTCGAGAAGTGTGGCATGAAAGCCACGTGGGCAAACCACGTTCTTAAATGGTCAGGAAAGATTGGGCGTAAAAATGATCCAAAACACACTCTCAGCATAAAGTAGTAGACTAGGCGTAAAATAGCCCAAAAATAGACTTCTCGCGTAAAGTAGCTGATAAAACAGCCTTGAACGTAAAAGGTAGCCCAAATAAACTTTACGCACACGTCAACTTTGAGCGTAAAAAGCTCATATAGTATTCATGCGTAAAAGAAGCCATCTTTTGAGCGTAAAATAACCCAGTCCACACACTAAACGACAATGTTGGTTTATGTGTAAATCAAATCTCCTCGAATTCTGTGTTATACGCTGTCAACAAATCATTATGTCAGATTCATTATCACTTTGCATTAAATGCATGATCTGACAGCCTGTCCCCGGCGTAAAGTAGCTTGCGTAAAAAAAAAGCTCGCGTAGAGTAGCCTGCGTAGAATAGCCTGCGTAGAGTAGCCTGTTGAGCGTAAAGCTTTATTTCTTTGACTTGGTCTATGAAGCATTTTTTTACGCTCCTACAAGACCCCCTTCAAAGTTTTCAAATATTTTCAAAATTTGAAATACTTTGAACAGAAGCGTAAAATTCGGGATTTGACCTGTCAGCGTAGAGTTCGGAATATCCAACGGTCATCCGCGTAAAAGTTGGCATATCCAACAGTCGGCGTAAAAATCTAGAATTTGAAGCAATTCAAAAATTCCATATAAATAGGGTTCTTCGGGGAGAGAGAAAACTTTACTTGTTCTCCTTACTTTCATAATCCCGATCTTTCTCGAATCCTCTTCTTCCCTTTTCATACTTTTGCATTCAATTCGATGGCCCCCAAGAAATCTGCCGCCGGCAGCAAAGGCAAGAAGCCCGCCGTCGATTCTTCGTCGGTCGACCGCGCGCAAAATCCCGTCCGGCCATCCACAGCGTCTCAGCAAAGCAACCCCGCCGTGGCTCCTCCAGTGAGGGGTAAAACACTGCCCTTTGGCCAAAAACTCGTCGGAGAAGAAGACCTAAATCTTTTATTTCACGCCCACGTTATACGTGTCAGCGTAGAAATTAAAATAACAAAATATGCCCACGTTTATACGTGTTAGCTTAAAATTACGAATATACGCCCACGTTCATATGTGTTAGCGTAAAATTAAGAAATACGCCCACGTCTATACGTGTCAGCGTAAAATCTAAATTACGCTCATGTCTACACATGCTAGCGTAAAATCTAAAATACGCTCATGTCTATACATGTCAGCGTAATTTTTAGAATACGCTCACATCAACATGTGCCAGCGTAAAATTTAGAATACGCTCATGTCAATACATGCCAACGTAAAATTTCGAATACGCTCACATCAACATGTGCTAGCGTAAAATTTTAGAATACGCTCATGTCAATACATGCCAGCGTAATATTTCGAATACGCTCACATCAACTTGTGCTAGCGAAAAATTTTAAAAATGAAAGACTTTGTGTAAAAACAAAGACTTTTTTACACTTTTAAAACTTTTTATCAACTTTAATAAGCGTAAAAGTCAAAATCTTTACCCATAAAATTTCAAATTAGATTTTTACTAACTTGATTTTTTTTTTCTTTTGGCGGTGGACTTGCAAGTTCATCCACTCGCAGAAGTCTTTGGCTCATCAGTTGGCATGGTGGGCTCGAATTATGTGGAGAATCTGTCTTATGTAGCATTTCCCCAATCGAATCTAGACTACCCCATAGAAAGGGCATAGTTGATAGCTGCCCAAGGGGATAGGATGCTGCTATCCATGATAAATGGAGAATTGTTAACTTCACTGAATGAACAACAATTTGCAAAACTAGCCTTCTTATTTGGGGATGCAATAAACTGCAAGTCACAGACACACGCCAAGAAGGAGCCTTGGGTGTTCAAATCTGGAGATAGAGCAATGTATCTTCCTGACATGGACAGAGATTACCCTTTGTCAGCATTCATCCATGCTACCCACCCTCGACAAATGCTGTGGAATCTGACTCCTAGCAGTCATGGAAGGCTGGGTAGAATCGTATTCAAGAGGGATCATGCCAACGACATGGGGTATTACGTCAGTGTTCCCTATGGCAGTGTCACTTCTTTCTCTGGCCTCATGCCAGGATTTACTCCAAGTGAAGACTCAGCTTTAATCCAACCAGTACAAACTCAGATGTTTGTCAATAAATTCATAAAGGCTGCGGTACTATGTCCCCAGACCAACCCCAGGATACCGGGATGGTTGACTCCTTTCAACCAGAACTGGATCCAGATTAGCATTTGGATGATGAAGAACTTTCAGACGGAGCTGAAAGATATTGGCCTGTATGAAGCGGTAGCTTCTACTAGTCAGGGTATACCATCGAACGGTAACTTATTCCTGGCCCTGATGGAGATATACATTAGTTCAACTGGAACTTTTGCGACCCCAAAAGGTGAAATGGGTCTCGTACTCCATGAGATGCAATTCATCTCGAAGCTACCAATGGAAGAAGCCCCATATGAAGAATACGTTCCCTCCAACCGGGAACTTGCTGAAATTAGGGAGAAAAACCCTCAGTTGGTAGAAGTGTATGAAGAATTGATGTGCCACTATATGATCTGCACTACTATACTTGAGAGTGGATCTCATCTAGCATATATCAACAAGTGGACAACGTATCTCTTCTTCTATAAGGACAAAATATCCAAGGATGATAAAGAAAGATTCCAGAAAAACAAAGCTCCAGCTATCAATACAGATTCAACAATTCTTGTTAACAAAATTCGGGATATAATGACTGTCTACAAATTCTCGAACAAATATTTGTCCACCAAGACTGGGGAGTTCCCTGCTGGAACTGAAGCCTTAAGCTTCCTCAGATACGGCAGTCAGAAAATCTCCAGAAAAGCCTTGCTGGCAGGCTTCCTTTCTTTATGGTTGAGAAGATAGGTCGTACCAGGAACTGGTACAGTTGATAGAATCCACCGTAACATACTATGGCCAGCAGTGCGTTTGGTGTTTAAAGTCAGAATTAACCTGCTATCGGCAATGGTGTGCCGAGTAAATGCAGGTTTGAGGACTTTTGGTGAGGAGTTAATCAACAATGCTCCTCTGCAGATTGTTGCCACTAGGCCCGGGTGATGATACGGAGGTCTTCCTCCAAAAATTCAGCAAAGCTACATGGATTGCCACGACAGTGGCAGATACCTGGGTAGTTTTGAATAATTCTTATGGTTGGAACTTTTTCTGTACCCGGCCACAAGTTCCAGCCGACTACTTCGGTGTTCAATTTGAAGATGAAGTTGAAGGAGGAGCTTTATTGCCACCATCAGTCTTCAAATGGCTACAGTGCATTAGACCCGCTCACCTGATGTACAGAAATGAAGATAATTGTACGTTCGAACCATATCTACCCAGTAGGTTCGCTCGTCAATTTGGGTATAACCAACTTCATGTTGGTAATCCCTCTACCAGTTTCTGTCACTATGGGAAACTGCTTGATGGTGCAAGGGGTTGGAGATATTTTAGTATTGCTCGTACTGGTGCCAGATTCAGAGTCTCAACTGCTACCAGCACTATAGAGCTACATATTCTTCATTCGTATGCTCACTTTTACGCTTCTATCCGTTCCTTTGTCCATGGCTACAATATGAGAGGTAGCCTGAGATGGCCCAAGGAAGGCAATGTTAAAGAGCCAGTTAGGGTACCAACAGACATCCCTGACGATGCTGTTGTTCCAGATCTATATCTGGAAGTTATTGCTACAGGAGTTGGGGAAGAGGCTGCAGAACCTATTATTATTGGGAAATCCCGTAAACGAAAACAAAGTACAGCCGTCACAATTCCAAAGAAAACCCTGGAGAAGAAGAAGAAGAAGGCTACCATAAAAAGATCTTCCAGATCAAGAGCCTCTACTCTGGAGAGTGACACTCAGGCAGATGAGCTGCAACATATAGGATCTTCTTCAGTTCACCCTGGAGAAGGATCTTCAGCACCTCAACCAGCAACATCTGCAGTGGTTTTATCTCCTGGACGTCTCAGCTCGGCACTTCATTTAACTCTGCCACAAAAGGCACAAGTTGCTGAAGACGTTGCCCAGTACAAACTGTTGATTCGGTATTTATCCCATCAGATGAACCAACTATCACTTTTGATGACGAAGACTGGGATGGAGATTATGATGCGTACTTGGAACTTTCCACACACACTCCAGGTAAATATAATTTATACAAAATCCATATAAAACTATGACTTTTGTATATTTAACTTATTTTGTTTAATTTTTTATAGGTGTTATCATTTCCCCGAAGGTTGTGGCTCCTCCTCCTCAAGAAGATATTTATGAGGAAAACGAGGAATCTGGGGAGGAGGCTTCTTCTTCAGAAGAAGAAGATGCTCAAGAAGAGGTAGCATGAGAGCCCGAAGTAGAGTCTCCAGAAGAATGTCCTCCATCATTGGAGGTACAACATGAGACAGAAATATAAGCTCAGCCAAAAGTGTCCTCTCCTACTGAGGGCAAGGATAAGGAAGAAACTACAGTAGATCTTACTGTAGATGATGAGGAGACTGCTGAAGAAGAACTAGATTTTAATGAAGATTCAGTTACTGAAACACTTGATGATCCTACGAAGCCAGTAGTTGAAGAAGGTAATGAAGGCACACTCAAATCATCAACTGAATCTGGGGAAATTGTAATAGCATCCTCCGCTATTACCACTGATCCAGTATAAGTCTCTGAAAGAGTCAATGCCAGAACCGGAGTCAGCTCCCACAACTGTCATTCCGCCCGTACATATCACCGCCATCGAAACTCTAGTAGTTTCAGCTCCAGAAATGGCTGGAGTAACAAATATTTAAGACACTATTCTTGAAGCTCCTGGTAACCAGTTGACTATGGTAGCAGTAACAACAATGGCTTCATCTCAGCCTGCTATCACAGCAACAGCCTCTGTTCCCAGTCTTCAGAGAAGAGACTTAGTAGATATTGCCGCAACGCCAAGTTCAAGTATAGAAATGAATCTCATAGTTGAGATTCATACTGAAACCTTTTATAAAACTCTGGCAACTTTAATCAAAATGGTCCTGAATAAGGGCCTCAATTATGAGAGCTTGAAGGCGGCGATGGCTCTTACCATCAGAAATGTTGCTATGTTTAATGAGGCGGCGAGAGCAACAACATTAGAGAAGATCGTGGAGGGGCTTGAACAGCCCATCAAAGAGTATCTTAAGCTGTCAAGTAAAACTGTTGAAAGTCTCATCCAAGAAGAATACGATGCCTTATCGGCTGATTACCTTGCTCGGGAGACGAGATATAATGAAGCCCTCCATGAATATAGCACAAAGGTCGCCAAAGAGAAAGCTTTTTTGGCTGGCTTAAAGCCTGAGCTGGATAGCCATAGAGCAGCCTATGACACCTCAAATATGGAGATTCAGCAATAAAATGATAAAATTCAAGAAGTTAAGGCTGAGTTGGCTCGCTTGAAGGCAGAGAGGGAGCAGATGATCTTGGCTCGGGACCAACACCTTACTCAGAGCTCAATTTTGGAAGAACATGCCTACGGAGCTGAATCTACTATCAGAACCCTTGATGATGACAAGGATAAGCTGATAGTCAGCTTCGCTGGACTTTTTCATATTTGCACTCCCGAAGCTCGACGTGCTGAAGCTACTAAGAAAGTATTGAGCTCTCGTGACAGGCGCCTGGCAGAACTGCACAAATTACTTCAAGATATCTCTGCTCCGCCTTAGAAAAAATAAAGAGCTTTTGTAATCTTTTATCTTATTCATTCTGTAATGTTCACAAGAAATGAATAAAATATTTGTTTTGTGATCTTATCATTTATTGTGAATTTAAACAATAGGTATGAGATAGAAAATACTTATCAGAGGTAATATGGACGTGACAAGTCTTCTAAACTCAATAAATTGTATCTATCCAGAGGTAATATGGACATGATAGATAATGAAATCTTGTTTTCTTTAGAGTATACAATATTATCAGAGGTAATATGGACATGACAGATTGTAACAACTCAAAGAAAAATAGATTAATATCTATTCAGAGGCCAAATGGATATGATAGATAGGAAAAACAAGCAGACTTAATATTTATTCAGAGGTCCTGAGAACATGATAAATAATAGGTCTAATTTTTTAATCAACCGGTAAGATAAAAGATTAAAATTTCTCTCCAAGCTTAACCAAACATTGGTAGCTGGGGGATAAGGAAGAAATTCAAACATAATATTTCTTTAGAAATTTGCCATTGATCGGCATCATGAGCAAATCTCTATTAGGTTTAGACAACCTATAGGCACCATTGGAGAAAACTGTCTCGATGACATAAGGGCCTTCCCATTTTGCTTGGAATTTCCCTTCACTCTTATGAGTCATCACCATCGGTCTTCGAACAGCTAGTACTAGTTCACCGACTTTGAATACCCTCTCTTTAACTTTACGATTGAAAGTTCAAGATATACGGGCTTGATATAGCTCAATATGTTGTTGTACTTGAAGATGCTTCTCGTCCAATCCTTCAAGTTCTTGGATTCGTAAGCGATCATTGTTCTCTGTAGTTAGTTCGTTAGCAATTGCTATTCGAAAAGATAGAATCTGGATTTCCAGTGGAAGGACAGCCTCACATCCGTAAACCAATGAAAATGGTATAAAACCAGTAGGATTTCGGACTGTCGTTCGGTAAGCCCATAAACATTCTCCAAGTTTCTCATTCCAATCACATTTATTAGAAGAGACAAACTTTTTGAGGAGTTTGATGATTGTCTTGTTGAAAGCTTTGGCTAAACCATTAGCAGCTGGATTATAAGCCGTAGAAGCCAGATTTTGGATCCGATTCTTATCACAGAATCGATAAAATGCCTGACTGGTGAATTGTGGTCCATTGTCATGAATTATTCGTCGGGGAATCCCAAAATGATAAATGACATGATGTTTGATGAAGCTAACCATATTAGATATTTTTTACTTCAGCAAGGGGAACTGCTTCTGCCCATTTAGAAAAATAATCGGTTATAGCCAGTATAAACCGATGTCCGTTAATAGAAGAAGGGTTAATTGGACCAATAATGTCCATGCCCCAAGCTTCGAAGGGCCAAGAAGCTGCTGTAGGATGTAGGAATTCAGACGGTTGATAGATAAAATCAGCATAAATCTGACATGCTTTACACCTTCTGGCATAATCCACAGCATCTGCTATCATTGAAGGCCAATAATACCCCATTCTTCGAATACGATCTTGTAATTTTAGACCTGGTTGATGAGCACCACAAACACCATCATGAGCTTCGCGGAGTGTTTGTTTAGCTTCATTTTCTGAAAGACAGTGCAGCAAAAGTCCATCATATGAACGACGTTATAACATATGTAGAGACGAATCATAATAAAATCGAAATGATCATCTCTTGATTGATGCAGCTTCTTTTGGATCTTCAGGTAAAATCCCATGAATTACATAGTCAATAAATGGACTTCTCCAATCCTTCTATTGGGAAGTTGATTATGTAATATAACTCTGTTCAATATACAGATTATTCTTAACACAGAATAAGTCTCGATCCAACAAAGTAATGGTATTTTGTCTTCGAATTGGAACAGCTAAATCTGCCGCTAAACTAGCAAGAGCATCAGCTTCCAAATTCTGAGAACGTGGTACAAATTCAATGAAGAATCCTTTAAATAAGAGGACCAATTCGATTACCACTTGATGATAAGGGATGAGGTCAGGATTTATGACTTCATATGTCCCTCTAACCTGATTAACAATCAGTTAAGAATCTCCATAAGCTTCCAGGAACTCGATGTCCAATTATTTTGCTACTTGGAGACCAATGAGCAGAGCATTATATTTTGCCACATTATTGGAGCATGGCTCATTGAGAGAATAAGCACGGTATATGACCATTTTATCAGGAGAAACCAAGACGATTCCTACACCAGAGACGATATTACCTTTAGGTCCAACTCGTGACGCTCTATCAAAGTATAATTGCCAAATGTCATCTTTCAAAGTCATGTTGCAATCTACAACCTCATCTGGAATGTCCTCATATAGCTTCGATGTTTCAGGTATAGGGTGAGCTGCTAAGAAATCAGCTAATGCTTGACCCTTCACTGATTTTTGAGGTACATAGACCATGTCATAAGGAGTGAGCAACATCGCCCAGGTAGCTAACCTGGAGTTAAGAATGCTTGGTTTTTTCATCAATACCCGAATAGGATTTATTCTGGAGATGACATGAATAGTCCGTCCTGTCACATAATGTCGTATCTTTTGAACAGCAAAAACCAAAGCCAGATATTCCTTTTCTACAGGGGTATACCTGTGTTCAGCTCCGACCATCATTCGGCTAAGATAATAAATTGCTTGTTCATGACCCATATCACTTTTCTGTGCAAGAAGAGCACCAAGTGAATGATGCAATGCTCGAACATATAGCAAAAATGGTCTTCCTACCACTGGTGGTACCAGAACAAGTGGATTTGTAAGGTATTGCTTGATGTCATTGAAAGCTTTCTGACATGCTTCATCCCAAACAAATGATACACCTTTCTTTAATAGACGGGAGAAAGGTTGACATCTCCCAGGGAGATTGGATATAAATCTTCTGATATAAGCAATGCGACCCTGGAAGCCTCGGAGTTCTTTTAGATTGCGTGGAGGACGCATTTCAAGAATTGTTTTGATTTTATCAGGATCAACATGGATACCTTGAGAAGTAATGACAAATCCCAAAAACTTGCCACTGGACACCCCTAAGAAAGACTTAGTAGGGTTCATTTTCAATTGATGCTGACGCATCAATTCAAATACTGTCTTCAAGTCTTGAATGTGATCATCTTTTGATCGACTTTTGACAGCAATGTCATCTACGTAACATTCAACTGTCTTTCGTAGATGTTCTTGAAAAATGTTGCTCATGGCCCTTTGATACGTGGCACCGGCATTTTTAAGACCAAACGGCGTAACTGTATAGCAGTAGACTCCAAGGGGTGTACGAAAAGCAGTATGCTTTTCATCTCCTGGATGCATTTTAATCTGATTGTATCCTGAGAACCCGTCCATAAAAGACATGCGTTCAAAACCGCATGTATTGTCTATCATGAAATTAGTAATGGGAAGTGGAAATTCGTCCTTTGGACAAGCTGTATTAAGATCTCAAAAATCTATGCAAACTCGGACTTTTCCGTTCTTCTTCATAATAGGAACAATATTGGCAACCCAGTCTGGGTGTTGTTCTTCATGAACAAAGCCACATGTAATCAGCTTTTTGACTTCTGCTTCGATTGCATCCATCATATCTGGTCGAAAACGCCGTTGTTGTTGTTTCACAGGCTTGGCATTAGGAAGAATATTGAGTTTATGAGTAGCAACTTTAGGATCTAGACCCGGCATATCCTCAAAACTCCATACAAAGATATCAATATATTCTTTAATCAGTTTTATCAGCTCTTCCTTTTTATCTTCGGAAAGGTTTTTACTGATGAATATTGGCTTGGACGTAGTTCCATCTCCAACATCAATCTGGACAATCTCGTCCTCTGTAGGTGGTTGTCGTTGTTCAAAACGAAGCTCCCACTGAGTGTCCATCTGTTGGGCCCAAGGGTCATTTTCAAATGGCTCAGATTCATCTTCAGTTTGAACCATGTTAACTGAGAAGATACACTCAGATTCATCATAATAGTCTCCTCCATCATATGAGGAGTGGGATGTATCAGATTCGATGAAATGGATTTCTTCCGAATCTGAGGATTGTGAAGAACTAGAAGAGAATTCTTCTTGTATATCGTCATTAAACATGTGGGACGACTCATATCCCAACCCATGACGAGTTTTCTGGTAAAACGGATCACCACCTAATGATAATCGTCTACCTTTGCCTTGATTGAGACCTTGCATAGTCTTCAAATCATATCCCATTTTCTGGATAATCTTGAGAGATTGTTGACTATATTTGTCAATTCGGATTTTTTCTTTATCTTTATCTCTAAGATCATCTGTCTGAACAACAGGGATGTTTCTAGCCAGGCCAAACATAATTTGGTGCTTATTTTTCTTATCATACAGAATCACGAAATAAGATTCTTCGTGACGTCTAAAAGTTACACAAGCTTGTGATGGCGAGACTACAGGAAGAAGATAGGAGGAAGATGTTAGGAACTTTTGAGCATAAAGTCTAACATCGACATGAGGAGGAAAGGAATTTTTCTTATGGTCAATGTACAAGGTTTCCTCTGTATTTATGTCATCTTGATATTGATAACTTTGATCATCAGAAGATAAAGATATTCTTTCAACAAATTTGACAGCCATATACTCTAAAAAAAATCTTCATTGATATCAGAAAGTACAGAATGGTCAATATTTACATCATTTACAAGTTGAGTACTACACTTAGGATTTATCATTGATGGACCGTCATCCTTCTTCTGCGTAGACTTGCCAAGGTTAATGATCAATGGTGGTTATGGATCATTCGTACGAGAAGTACGTCCCTTGACTTTGATCATAAGAGGTTGAACTTGGCTCTTGGCAGGAATATTCACTAATTCCTCAGATGAAGCTCGAGTTCTTCCTTTGACCTTGATCATCAGAGGTTGATCTTTGACAGGTTGGGGTTGGATTCGACCTTTGACTTTGATCTTCAAAGGTTGCTCTTTTGGAGGATCTTTATTAACAGACTGATCTTCGGCAGGTGATTGATCTTCAGCCATATCTGATATCTCCTTCACATGCTCTTGTTTGTAGAGTATTGAGTCAGAAAAATAGGCTTCAACACCCTTGAAAGGATTGATATCAGCAAATTCAGTCTTCACAACCCCTTGTGAATCCACGTACTTGAAGCATTGGTGGAGAGTTGAAGGCACAATGTTATGCTCATGTATCCACGGTCTTCCAAGAAGGATGTTGTAGGATACGTCTGAGTTGATAACATAGAAAGTAGCCATAATTCGAAGATCACCAATATGAATCTTTAGACGAATCTTCCCCAGTAGTTTACTCTTACCAGAGTTGAAACCAACTATTATGGTACTAGTGTAAATCAAATCACTAGTAGGAATCCTCAAAGGTCTTAGCATACTTTGAAGAATAATGCTAATAGAAGATCCAGGATCAATATAAATCCTGTCAATTTTAGTGGATTCAATATACCCAGTGTAGCACAAAGGCCTGTCGTGCTTGTTATGCTTCAACAGCATGTCTTCTTGTGTGAAGGTAATATTAGGAATTGCCTCCATCACACTATGACATTGTGGATACGACACAGGTGTATTATCAGGACTCTTGAGTTGAGCCAAGCATAAGTTTGCTTGTAGCAAAGCTTCACTCAAAGTCTCTCTGCTTTCTTTAGAAAGATGCAGTAGCTCGAATATAGATAGTCTAGCCGGAGTATTGGCTAACTGAGCTAGAATATCAAATTTATAGGGCTTCATCACCACCCCTTGATTTGAAGCAGATTTTAAGGGAACGTCAAAGCGTACTGCTTTCTGTTTCCCTTTCTCAACCATTGATGGTTTAGCAGGAACAGGAGATGGTTGAACTGGGATCGTTTCTACAACATCCTCTGCTTCTTTGGAAGATCCCTCGTAATCTTTGTGGTATTCTTTCCCAGATCTCGTACCAGCAAAGCTTTTTTCTTCAGAATCATGAGAAGGAAGTACCATATTGCAGGATTTAGTCTTCTTTCCCTTAGTCTTCTTCTTGCGAGAATTTTTAAGAGAAAGTTCAGAACCCAATCCAACAGTGGATTTTTGACTATAAATCTGTAAAGGAAGTCGCATTCCTTTATCATAGTTCAAAACCTCTGCCTTTTGAAAGTCATAGCCCATCTTTTTTATAAGATGGACTGATTGTTGACTGTACAAGTGAATGGGTAGCGAACTATTAATAGGTAGTTCAACAGAGGAAGAAGAAGTAGAAACCTCTGTAACTATAGGAAAAGGAGTATTCGGGACACGAGAAAAAAATCCCTGTAGGAGCTTTTTCATAAGCAGCAAAAACTTGTTGTATCCTGTATAAGGGAACACTATTCATAGCTAACCACTGCTGATGAGTGAGTTTGAGCTTGGTAGGAGGAGCTAAACTTGGAGGACATATGTTTAAACCTTTCAGCCTATCCTCTGGAATGCCATCCCAAAGATGATCCAAATCATCAGGATCTGGAATAACATGAGAAATCATGTTGCAGGTTTTAACTTTTCTACCTTTTTTGGATTTTGAAGTTTTACCTTCATCCTCCATTTCAGGTACTAAGTCAGGATGTACCCACATGATTTCACCATTCTTTAATGTGAGAGGCAACAATCCTTCATTTTCCTCTCTGGCATGCAGGATATTCACAATCTTCATCGTCGCCTTCGGAATTGGAACAATCCCATCTGGGACTTGCTGTGGAGAAAAACCTCCAAATTAAAGAGAAACCATATTGGTTGTGACTGTATGCTCATCGTTAGTTAAAGCGATGGCATTAGCATTTATCAACTCTTGGATTTTCTTCTTTAAGACATAACAAGCCTTGGTGGGGTGATTTATATATCTGTGATAAATACAATATTTGGGATTGTCAGTCAAATTCACCTCATTAGGCCTTTTTGGCTCCGGAATCTGGAGTTTGCCACTCTTTACCAGACATTAAAATATCCCTGGGATATCGCTTTCGTCAAAAGAGTTTTATTCTTTTGGCTTAGAAGACTCCTGATTATTCGACGTCGTTTTGTTTTTGGAAAGATTAACTATAAGGGTATCCTTTCCTTTCCCATTATGATTGTCGGAATAATTACCAGAAGAGCCTTTCTTTCCTTTGTCTTCTGAGACAAAAATCATCCCATGTTCATGAGCCAACCTACCATTGGTCTCGGCAGAAACTGCTGCTATAATAAATGAGGCCCAGTCTGTGAATTGGAAACCCGTGAAGACAGCAATAGATGGTCGCAGATTCATCTTGCATGTATCAATCAATGCTGAATCTGGCATACCAGGAGGCATTTTCAAAGTTGCCTGTCGGAAACGTTCAATGAATGTCCGAGTATCTTCCTTCTCTTTTTGTTTGATCTCTATTAAGGAGGATATATTCATATCCATACCTCCTTCATAGAAGCGGGAAAGAAACATTGCTTTAAATTCGTCGAAAGACGAAATGCAATTGTCGGGTAAACTACGATACCAGTCGTAAGCTGAACCCGTCAAGCACCCGATACACTCGAGTGAGAAGAGCATCATTTTTTTGTAGATGCACAGTTATAATATCAAAGTAATTGATATACTAACTAGGAGAAGCCTTTCCATCAAACAATACCATTGATTGTGGCTTGAATTTCGGAGAAAATGGTACATCATTCCAATGAGGAGGATAAGGTTGCTTAATCCCTAACCTCTGGAGCTGATCCTTATGCTTCAGAACTTCAAACTGTATTTTTAGTTCACGTACTGCTTGAATAGCTTCACTGGTTTGAGGAAGCACATTTGATTGAATAGTTGTTGGATGTACCATACATCTTCTGGAATGATAGGATCTGGAGATGCAGAATTTTGATTGACAGCAGGCTCTTGATGATTCAAAGGTATATCAACCCCTTGACTATCTTGAGTTTGTACTGCTACCTGTACCGGTGTTATTACTGTCGGCTGAGCAGTCTGCTGAGTCATTATTATCTGGTACATGCTTTGCATCATAGTAAGCATGTCCTTTAGTGATTGCTCAACGGCAGAGAGACATTGTTCTGTATTAGCAGATGACATCTCTGGTTCATCTCCAATAGCATAGGATTCAACCTCTCTTGAAGATACAGAGGGATTGGTATAGAGGTATGAATCAACACTATCAGTTTCAGACTCAAAAGATTGAGTACCCCAAGCTTCTGAATCAAAAGTCTGCAACTATCTTTGTCTTCTTGATCGAGTATTCTGATATACTCTTTCAAAGGAATCAAGAAGTCTGTTGAACTGTTATTGACCTGGAGTCTGGGACGAGTTGCGTCTTGGACGTCGTCCTCTGTTGGTATGAGATGCCATGTTGACTGACGCATATGATGACTCATGTTCTTGGTCATCAACTTGCTGTTGAGGCGCATTAACGCTTAACCGATCAAAAACTGACCGTTTAGAAGCCGAACAACAACATTTAATTACAATCTGGTGACACTCACAATGGTGATTCTCTTGGGGGAGTGTCACAGGAGATTGTCTATTTTTATACTTTTGCATTAGCAACTCGCGTAAATCAGAAGGAGTAGAGGGAGTAGATGGAGTAGTCTTCCTTATTACATTTGGGGTAGAGAAGCGTTTAGTCCCTTGTGTATAAAGAAGATTACTGGTTGCATTCGCAGAACCAAACTGTACATTTTTACGAGCTTGGAGTTGCGTGCGTAAATCCTGAGATTTTTGAGCACAAAGAACTCTATCAGCATTACGCATAATTTGTAGGTTTGGTACTTTGCGTAAAGCAGTATAAGAAGGCTGTTGGTGAAGAATCGAAGTTTTATCAACAATATTTTTACGCCGGTTGCGTGCAGGTAAATTTACTTTGGATGTAAAAACATCATTGTGAATTTTATCTACACTGTCACAGACAGGAGATTTACCTTTAAGCGTAGAGCGCAAAACATGAGTATCTACCACGTCACAGATGGGAGACTTATTTTTACGCTCAGAACGTAAAGTATTGGAGTCTACCACGTCACAGACGGGAGACTTATTCTTATGCACAGAGCATAAATTTTGGTTTTTACGTGCTGGGCGTAAAACCTCACTTTTATGCGCTGAGCGTAAAACTTGGTTTTTACGCGCTGGGCGTAAAACTTGGGAATCTTCCCCATCACAGACGAGAGATTAGTTTTTACGCTCAGGGCGTAACACTGAAGTAAGGACTGCCTTGTTACAAATGGGAGCCCCTACAACAGGAGTAGGAAGGATTCCTTTGCCTTCAGAGACAGTAGGAAGATCCGAGGATGCTTTGGATTTGGAAATCCAAAGTTTTTGCGCTTTTCGCAATTTTTGAACATTGGAGCAGCGAGTACTACCCCCAGTTCGGAGCATTTCTTCATAGGCAGTTTGGTCGAAGTGTACAACCAGAGTCTTCTTTGTCGATCCGACCGACACATCATCATATTGAGCAATTGCCTTCTCGTCAGAGGAGAAGGTCATCCCCAGCCGAGTCGCCATTTTGTTTCACTTAACAAAATGCCTAAAATTGGCTTTTGAAATAAAACGAGAAAACGTACAAGAAGTACAAATTGTTCTGGGAAGTATTGCTATGGAAGTATGATCTGAAGACGATCACTTTGTTCCTTGGACCATACGATGATGATGAAGAGTACTGCTGGAAAATGAACAGCCGGAAGAACTAAGTCACCAGAAAGGTATCGACGCACTTGGGCACTGATGGCGAGGTCGAATGCTTCCTGCTTTGCTTCACTCTGTTCTGAAAGAAAGGTTGAAGAAGAATGCTCTGGAAAATCAAAGTCTCTGATGTATTCTCTCATGTCTCTCTCTGATTATCTTGATGATGTCTATATGAAAAATAAGTCTATTTATAGACTTAACCCTTTGTGCGTAAAAAGCAGCAAAATCGAGTCTTTACGCTAGCAACTGTCACCCACGATGCAACTCATCCTCTACGCACATTGACACGTGTCCCACTACTTTAACAAAATGGGGAGAGCACGTACACACGTTCCTCGAGAAGTGTGGCATGAAAGGCACGTGGGCAAACCACGTTCTTAAATGGTCAGGAAAAATCGGTCGTAAAAATGATCCAAAATACACTCTCAGCGTAAATTAGTAGACTAGGCGTAAAATAGCCCAAAAATAGACTTCTCGCGTAAAGTGGCTGATAAAACAGCCTTGAGCGTAAAAGGTAGCCCAAATAAACTTTACGCACACGTCAACTTTGAGCGTAAAAAGCTCATATAGTATTCATGCGTAAAAGAAGCCATCTTTTGAGCGTAAAATAACCCAGTCCACACACTAAACGACAATGTTGGTTTCTGTGTAAATCAAATCTCCTCGAATTCTGTGTTATACGCTGTCAGCAAATCATTATGTCAGATTCATTATCACTTTGCATTAAAGGCATGATCTGACAGCCTGTCCCCGGCGTAAAGTAGCTTGCGTAAAAAACAGCTCGCGTAGAGTAGCCTGCATAGAATAGCCTGCGTAGAGTAGCCTGTTGAGTGTAAAGCTCTATTTCTTTGACTTGGTCTATGAAGCATTTTTTTACGCTCCTACATCGGTATGCCGCGGTATGCCGTCGGTATACCGATGTTTGTCACAGAACATTTTGTAATAAACAAAACGGTATACCGTCGGTATGACGGAGCATATCGTCGGTATGCCGATGTTTGTCACAGAATATTTTATGGCTCACAAAACGGTATACCGCCGGTATGCCGGAGTATACTGTCGGTATGCCGATAATTATCACAGAACGTTTTTGAGGCAAACAAAACGGTATACCGTCGGTATGCCGGAGCATACCGTCGGCATGCCGATGTTTGTCACAGAACGTTTTTGTGGTCCACAAAATGGTATATCGCCGGTATGCCGGAGTATATCGTCGGTATGCCGACATTTCTCACAGAAAGTTTTGTGGTCATTAAAACGGTATACCGCCGGTATGCCGGAGCATACCGCCGGTATGCCATTCTATAAGATATTGATTTTTGACTAAGGAATTAGAAAGCTTTTAGTTTTTTCATTCAACCTTAAGTGTTTACAGAAAGACCTAGACCTTGTACAGACTCGAAATCTTGAAGTGTAGAGAGCCATCTTTTCAAGGAACGCCGGTCTTTGCTTCAGTCTTCAAGGCTATGGTTGGTAATCTTGAATGGACAGAATTTATGTAGTAGAGCTTCTGAAATGATGTCAATCTGATAACAGAGAAAACTGAACTATGAAGATGCTGTTAATATTATCAAAATAAAATGTGCCAACATATAGGAGGTCAACATCTGGTTATTTTACCTTTGTTGGAGGTAACCTGGTGACATGAAAGAGTAAAAAGCATAAGGTTGTGGCAAGCTCAAGTGCTGAGGCTGAGTACAGAGGCATGACTCATGGGATTTGTGAGCTTTTGTGGTTGATAAATCTCTTACGAGATTTGAGATTTAATCTTAAAAGTGTAATAAAATTTTATTGTAATAATATGACAGTTATTGAGATATCACAAAATTTAGTGCAACATGATCGCACTAAGCATGTGGATGTTGACCGTCATTTCATAAAGAATAAAGTTAGATACAAGGCTTATTTGTTTTTTATTTTGTTCCTACTGAAGAGCAACTGACATATGTTATTACAAAAGTTGTTTCTAAGAAAGCCCTTTATAACTCACTTGGCATGTTGGACATGGTCGATGTTTATGCTCCAACTTGAGAGAGAGAGAGAGTATTATTATGAGTCATGGTAGTATTTGTATATGGTATGAATATACTGTGTTTAATACTTACCATATAAGAATGCAATCATATATGATAGTACTTATATATGGTAGGAATATATTGTATTTAGTAATTACCATATACGAATACAATTATATATGGTAATACAAACCCCTTTATATAGCCTACATTGTGAGAAGAATAAACATAAACAAATTCTCTCTCCCAAATACATCTCTAACCTCTATTATCTACTACTCTTTATAAAGATGCTTGTAAACGGCTCAAATGAGGTGTTTAAGCCGTATGTATATTCTCACTTAATTAAAAAATAAAAAATAAATAAATTCTAACTAATTATTTAATTACCTAATATTATCTAATTATAGACAAATCTCTAATCGCTACTATTATAAGGAGGCTTCAACAGCTCCAAATTAAGCCGTGTGTATATCATCAACCATTTCATTTAAAAAAATACGAAATAATATATATTTAAACTCTCATTTTTCTTTTGCATAATTGAATACCCTCTTTTTTATCCACAAAAAATTACGAAAGATTATAATTTTAAACTTTCTCTCATTTTCTTTCGCATAACCGAATACCCTCTCTTTTTATCCACATATATCCATAATAAATTATCGCTACTATTATAAGGAGGCTTCAACGGATCCAAATTAAGTCGTGTGTATATCATCAACCATTTTATTTAAAAAATACAGAATAATATATATTTAAACTCTCATTTTTCTTTCACATAACCGAATACTCTCTTTTTTATCAACAAAAAAATTACGAAAGATTGTAATTTTAAACTTTCTCTCATTTTTCTTCCGCATAACCGAATACCCTCTCTTTTTATCCACATATATCCATAATAAATTATAATTATAATTTAATTATATTTTTTTTTACAAATCTTAACTAAAATATAATATATATAAAAAATTCAAATTTAAATATTTAAATTATATTTTGATATGATTAAAAAGAAAAAAATTAATTTTACGTGCAACGCACGTACTTTTACTAGAATAATATTATAATATGGCTTGGAAATGGCTCAAAATGAGCCATCTAAGCCGTTTGTATATCCTCCATCAATTAAAATATTCTTAAAATTAACTACCATTATATACCGTGAAATTTAACCCTTAGGGCTCGTTTGGATCAAGTTTTTGTATTCCTAGGAATATGTTTTCAATTCCTTTCCCATGGGAAAGGAATTCAACATTCCCATACCCATGTTTGGTTATGTTGGGAATAGGTAGTTCAAAAATTTAAAAATTTCCATCTGCATGTTTAGTTTACAAAGGAATAGAAATATTAATTTATTTAGTTTTTCTTTAATACCCTTTCATTAATTGCATGATGATTTACATGTTTGGGATAGAAGTTGAAAATTTGAAAATAAAAAGAGGGTATAACTGTCAAAACAAAATAGCCAAACATCATTCCTAGGAAAACAAATCTATTCCCAAGGGGGGGCATGGGAATAGCTTTCCCAAGTCATGGGAATAGCTTTCCCCCCTAAGCCCCTCCTATTCCCTCCTCATTCCCAATCCTAAACATACCAAACATGGGTAAGGAATTCAAAATCCATTCCCAAGCCACAAAAAACTTGAACCAAATGCCCCTTAAAGTTAACCCTTAAAATTAACTACCACTATGTGCTGTGAGTGGTATTCCATCAAGTTATTTAGTTATCTTTTTATTAATTTTTAATATATTTAAATGGTTGATGATATACATACGGTTTGGAAACGGCTCACTTTTGAGCCATTTCCAAACCGTTCTAAAACAATAAATTTTAATAAAAATATGTTCAAATTATATCTAAAATATTTTTTATTATATTTAAACAATAAGAAAAAGGGCACGACTAAACGCACCCCAGCAGTTACTTAGCACACCCCAAGTAACTTAAGTTATAAATTACTTCAATGTTAAATGACCATTATACCCTTCTCTCATTTTCACACCCCACCACACCCCATCAGCCTTCCCAAACACTTCTCTCATTTTCACACCCCACCATCCTCCTCCTCATTCTTTCTTCTTTCATCATCTTCTCCAACAAACCCTAAAACCCTAGAAAATTTCTAAGTTGAGAAGCCATCATGGAGGAAGGTGGTCCATCTGAAAGACACAATGTACGTACTCTCTCCACCTTCTTGCTCGTTTTCAAGTATTAAAATTAGTATGAAATCGTTCCAAACGAGAAATTAAAAAAAATTTGCGATATGCACGACCTGTGTTCGTCGCGCATTTCATGTTCTGTTCGACTGCTAGTTGTCGAACATAATAGTGATGTTCGACTAGGAGTTGTCGAACGTGTCTTGTATTGTTCGACCCTGCTAAGTCGAACGTTTTTTGACAAGTTCGACCTATCACTGTCGAACAGAAAATGTTTGTACGACCTGTAATGGTCGAGCACTGTGTTTTTTGAATTTTTTTAACTTAGTAAAGTGTGTGGGTCTTTTTCTTTTCAGGATAGTTCTTTAAATGACACTGGAATGAACAATGAATTGAGCATTGTTAACTTTCCCATGTATGAACAAGTTGATTTTTTAGAAAAATTTCAGACGGAAGAGATATTTGATAATCGTGAATCGTTGTTGAGGTGGGCACAGACGGTAGGAAGACGTCATAATATGGTCGTTTTGGTTAAATAATCAGATAGCGGGGATGGCAGGCGGGCTCGGATAGTTTTGGATTGTGAGCACGGTGGTAAATATCGGCCTCCCAAGACTAAAGTTGTTGAAACAAATTCGGCGAACATTGCGAAGAAGGCAAGACGGGAAAAGCTTACAGGGACGAAGAAATGTGACTGTCTGTTTCAATTGAAAGGAGTACAATTCAATGACCTAGGACAGTGGTCATTGACTGTTGTATGCGGCTCGCATAATCACCCACTCGGACGCAATTTGGTTGGACACTCATATGCCGGTCGACTAACACCGACTGAAGATCAACTTGTGAAAGACTTATCGAAGAACAATGCAAGGCCGAAAGATATATTGAGCACATTGAAGGAACCCTTTAGCGAGAATGAGTCGACATTGAAGACAATTTACAATGCTCGACAAAAGCATAGAGTTGTCGAGCATGGGGGCCTATCTCAAATGCAATACTTGTTGGGTAAGTTGGACTCAGAAAAGTACTACTATTTAGATAGGAGATGTGAGCAAACCAATAAAGTGAAGGATCTATTTTATGCTCACCCGACTAGCGTGGATTTGTTGCGTGCTTTTCCTAATATTTTATTGATGGATTGTACCTACAAGACAAACAGGTACAGGATGCCACTATTGGAAGTAGTAGGGGTCACATCCACAAATATTATATTTTTTGTGGCATGTATTTATATGGAGGCTGAGCGGGAGGATAATTATATATGGGCGCTTAGTACGCTTAAAGGATTAGTGGATCAATCATGCTTATCGAAGGTGATTGTGACTGATCGTGAGGTAGCACTTATGAATGCTATAAGCGTTACGTTCCCCAGCTCCACACACTTGCTATGTCGGTGGCATATTAGCAAGAATATATTGGCCAACTGCAAGAAGTTGTTTCGTACCAAGGAGAAGTGGGATTTTTTTAACAACTCATGGAATTCGTTGGTTCTTGCCGAAGATCAACCAAGATTTAATGAGTTACTTAGAAGATTGGAGCAAGATTTCTACGATTATCCAAAAGCAGTTAACTATGCCATTAAGAATTGGATTGAGCCATTTAAAGAAAGATTTGTTTCTTGTTGGACTAACAATGTGATGTATTTTGAGAACACAACAAGTAGCAGGTACGTGTCTTTAAACCATAGTTTGCATATATATATATGTTAATTATGTTATAATGTACGATTTTGACTGTATGAATTTCATACTCACAGGGCGGAGAGTGCACATGCAAAATTGAAAAAATAGTTAGGCACTAGTCAATCCAATTTTGAGATCTCATGGAGCATGATACATGATTTGTTGATCGCTCAACACAACCAAATTAAGGCCTCATTTGAGACGAGCCTTAATGTGGCACCACATCGTTATAGTTCCCCTCTATTTAAGAATATCCGAGGATTGGTGTCTCATCATGCACTTGGTAGGATATTCGAGGAGATGAAGGGTATAAATAATACCGGTGTAGATCCCCTCCTTTGTTGTTGTGTGTTAAGGAGAACTTGCGGGTTGCCTTGTGCACATGAACTTGCAGAGTTGAAATGGGATGGTCAGGTTATCTAGTTAGATATGGTTGACAGATTTTGGACGAAGTTGGATTATGAATCCTCCAAAACGGACAGTACAGCTGATGCAGATGTCCGAAGTCGTTGGATGGATACCATGGGAACTATTAATCATATATTCGATACGACTACCGATGCTCAAAGGTTGTTGATGCTGAAAAGACTTCGGAAGATATCAGTTCCTTCGACATCTTCACTGCTTGAACCAGTGGGCTACAGACGACCTCGTGGTAGGCCAAGTAAAACGAAAATCTGCACTTCACATTCGACCAAGCGTGAACCAAGCAAATTTGAAATTATTGAGTCTGCTCATGATAGTTGTTCACCTTTAGATGAAACTATAATGCTCGATGGACCTTCTTCGGCAAAACCAATGTTCACTTCTATCCGAAGGGGAAAGCAACATGTTCGACGGAAGTCATCACGCAATGCCACCGATATTGCGTATATAGGACAAGTTCCACCTCAACATCATCCGTATGTATTGAGTACGGAAAATGTAATAGGGGATGGACATTGTGGTTTTCGATGCATAGCCCATGCACTAGGGCTGGAGGAGGAATCTTGGCCAAAAGTACGTAGTGACCTCATCCAAGAGATCACACTCTTGGGAGATATATACGACAAATGTAACTTGATTAGGGGGTCTCCAAAACAGGTACTTGAATCTTTGAATTGCTTCATAGCCCCGATTTTTGACCGCAAGTACTGGTGGTCATTTCTCGATATGTACTGCTTGGCGGCGTCGGTCTACAACATGGCCATCGTTCACATGCACGGTGATGTCAACGTTATGTTTCTACCCATTAGGACAGAAGTTCCAGCCAACCCTCGGCTTGTATGCATGGCATTTGTTGATACCAATCATTTCATCGTGGTAAAGTTTATTTTCTAATGTAAGTTTGAGGTTGTATCATTTCATCGTTTACATGCACGATTAATGTGTTTTTATTTATTTGTATGCAAGTAAATTTGGCCTCAGACGCACTACTACCACCCATTATCAACAAATGGTCTACTCTGCGTCTTCCATGTGCTGCTGGTTGGGGCAAAATTTATAAACAACGGATTGAAAAGTATCGTGAAAGTGTTCCCTCCAAAAGCTCACATGTTGATGGTGATCCGATTAGTTTGGACGATTAGTGTGAAACTCAGTTTATGTGAAATTTTACCATGATAAGATCAATGTACTGTATTTTTCAATGTACTGTATTTTTATGAGATGTTCAATGCATTGTATTGTTCAACATTATGAGATTTTTGTGAGATGTTCAATGCACTGTATTGTTCTGCATTCTCTTTAAAATTACACTGCTCGACCATTACAGGTCGAACAAAATCCTTCTGTTCGACCATTGCAGGTCGGACAACACCCTACTGTTCGACAATGACAGGTCGAACAGACCATTTATGTTCGACAACTAATGGTCGGATAAGACCCTACTGTTCGACCATTACAGGTCGAACATCACCATACTGTTCGACCTGTAACTGCCGAACAGAAGAATGATGTTCGACCTTTACTGGTTGAGCAGTACAATTTTCTGCAAAAAAATAAGTTTACAGAGTTCAAAATAAGCACATAATGGACACATAAACTGAGTACATTTTCAGTACATTTGCAGAGTTCAAAATGATCACATAATGGACATTTTCAGTACATTTGCAGAGTTCAAAATGATCACATTTTCAGTATATTTTCAGTACATTTGCAGAGTTCAAAATGATCATATTTGAGCAAAATTCACATAAACTGAGTACATTTACAGAGTTCATAACAACGCACAGAGATCATAACAAAGCACAGAGTTCATTAACATAGTTCACAACAGAGTTCACAACATAGTTCACAATATAGTTCATAACATGAATCTATGACATTCGACGCCTTCGACTCCTACTAGTAGATGCCCCCTTCGAAGATTCTGGTGGTTCTTCATGCACGATCTTCAAAGCACGATAGGCGCCGACTAAAGCTGGGACTAGCATCGATGTGTGTAGACCCTCTTCATTCTCTACCCATTGCTGGTAGACCGGCTCTAAATACCCCAAAGCATTTTCGATCATTTCCCATGGTTGTGGCCCTGCCTGGGTAGATGTAGTGCCGACGGCGGTAGAGATGTTCTCCGGATCCTGGATGATAGGATGTGAAAACGTCCTATACCAATGCAGATAATCATCTGAACACTCCCATGCGGGATTTGCAGCTCTCCCGCGAGCTTCGGCCGATAGTACGTGGCTGCTCCAGAATTGGAAGTAACCTCCCAAGACATCCCACGTTAGGTTGTACTTCTGGCCCGTATTTTCCCGACGGACAATACTTGGAATCAAAGGAAAATCAGGTATCTTCTGGAGTAAGCCAAATTGTGGAAGCACGCAGTCGGGATGATACGGCTCTACACAGTCAAATACATGTATGCATCCGTGGTAGAAAGTGACATTATTCCGAGGATAAGAGCCCCGCATCCCATTGTAGGGTGTCCAATTGAGCTACATCATAAGAAAACATAATTATTAATACATAAAACACATTAATAAATGGCGTAAAAGAATGTAATAACACTCACACTATGTACTTGGAGATTGTCCAGAACCTCCCTCAAGGCCAATACCCGGTCGACAGTTCCTGCAGAATGGGATCTTTTGGCCCACCTCAAAGCAAGTGGATCGCCCAACTTATAATTGACATTATGGGTTGGCCTTGTGAAAGGAAAATACTCGTATATCCAGGCCTGAAAAAACAAATATCGGACATAGAAACAAAACATAAATATCCACATAGAAGAATGAGATAATAACATAAAAACATGCATATAATAAGGAGAGATAACTACCTCCAGTAACGTCAGATATTCACATATTTGTCGCACCCCACTCCGAGATGCTAAACCAAGTTGTCGATATAAGTATGCTAGAGAAGATGCTCCCCAAGCATACTCATTGACGCGGTTGACCGTCTCTAGAAGACTGAGAATTTTTGTGTCCACACGTGTGCCACTCTTGTCTGCAAATATTGTGCATCCAAGCACGAACCATAAATATGCACGGGCTGCACGTCTTCTTTTCCTCTCATCCCTACTAGTGACATCTCCACTAAATCGTGAACGGAGCCACTCAAGCCAGACCGAGCTACCTCTCTGGCTCTGAAGAGCATCGATAGCCTCCCTTTCTGTCACTCCTAATAATCTACTGATCATTTTCTTGGGTTCCTCTGGTCTCCTTGCCGACTCTGGTGCAACAACAGGTAATCCACTAATCGGGAGTCCGGTAAGACAAAATACGTCATCCAACGTAATTGTCATCTCACCGAATGGCATATGGAATGAGTTGGTCTCCGGTTGCCAACGCTCAACAAACGCGCAAATTAGATTTTTGTTCGGCGTCTTATATGAAATCCATCTCAAGTCTGGAATTTTGGAACGATGGATCAACTCCTTAAATTCATTACCCCCTTGACCAAACTTCCAAGTCTCCATCTTGGTCGTGTGGCACCAACACCTCAATAAGGGCCTTTCAATCCCATTCCAAATCTGGAACGCCACATGAGTCTTGAAACTTGGGATAAGTCGGGGATCCTGAGGTCCACCGGGACAAGGGCCCGTCAACATATCACTGTCAACACCTTCTTTCTCATCTTCCTCAGCACGTGCTTCCTCATCTTCCTCAGCACGTGCTTCCTCTTCTTCCTCATCATGTGCTTCCTCTTGTTCCTCTTCTTCCTCGACATGTTCCTCATCCTCTTCTTCTCCAGCACGTTGCTGCTCGCTAATTTGACTTGCAACAGCTGTTGGACTAGTACGTGCAGCTGCCTCTTCTTCCGCAGCACATTGCTCTTGCATTTGAATCGGAGCAACTGTTGCTCCTTCTTGACGACTGCTACGTGCAGCTGCCAACTCTTCTAACCGACGTCTCCTAGTAGAAGCTGTAGGTCGTCTCCTAATATATGTCATTCCTGCTAAATTGAATAAAATATCAAAAACTAAACAATGTATACATTCAAAATAAACTGTTCGACCAACACTGGTCGAACAAATATATACTGTTCGACCATTACAGGTCGAACAAGAACCTACTGTTCGACATATGTAGGTCGAACATAAGCAGGATGTTCGACATATGTCTGTCGAACAATACGTGAGTGTTCGACATATTACTGTCGAACGTCTGCACAAGTGTTCGACTTCGTGTTGTCGAACGTACTGTTTTCTGCCCGACCAACCAGGCTCGGGCAGAACAGCGAAAATCGAAAAAAAAAACCGAAAACGAAGATGCACGGGCTAGAAAATGGCGGGTTTTTAAACCCTAATTCAGTGATCCTAAACGAAAGACTCAGTTCGAAGTAATGGTGAGGTTCGATTTGAAAAACTCACCATATTGTTGGGATTGGGGTTCATCTTGGGATCGGTCTTCGGATTGACCTGCCATTGTAACGAAACAAACTCCTTGTCGTCGAACGGGAGGGGGGGGGGGGGGGGGGGGGGGGTTCGGCCGCTTGGTCTTCGGGAGAGAGAAGAGAATGGAGTGTTAGTGGTGAATAGAAATGTGGTGTGTTTGGTTTTGTATAGAATTGGGTGTACTTAGGATTATTGGTTTGAGAAGAAAGGAGAGTGGGGTGTGCTTAGAAAGGACATTTCTGTCAAAGAGTGGGGTGTGCTTAGTATGTTTTTAAGTTTTATTAAATATATATGAGGTGTACTTAGTAATTGGGATGTACTTAGTAATTGTGGTGTCCTTAGCAAGTCTTGGAGTGTGTATAGCCAGGTCCTAAGAAAAATCAACATTAAATCAGGCTAAGAATACATCCCATCCTATGATAATCCGATGGCATGCACATTCAACAGCCGCATGACACAGTCAATCCGCGTCGAAATTTGAAACCAATTTAAGAAATGGGGGGAGCATACGTCATTTAAACGCGAGAGAGAGAGAGAGAGAGAGATAGAGAGGAGAGAGAGAGGGAGAGTGAGTGGGAAGACGACGTGGGAACTTTTAAAAAAAAACAGAGAGGAGGAGCTTTTGAGAGAGAAGCAAGCGGTTCTTTCCTCCCTCCCCTCTTTCTTCTTTCTCCAGAAACCCTAATTTCACCGATTCCTCATAATAGTAATGATTTCTTCTTCTTCTTATCTCTCTTTATCCTTCTTTTGATTTCGAATTCTAGGGTTTTTTTTTTCTCTCCCTCCCCTCTTGGTTCTATCGATCGATCGATCGAGAGTTCAAGGTGTTTTTTTCTTTCTTTCGCTTCATATGATGCATTATGAGTTTATGTTCTTTGATGCATATGCGAAGCCTGTTAGTGATAGAATTTGAATATGGACTTATGTACGAATATATTAGTAAACTGAAATTAATAAAGTTCTGTTGTTACTTTGGTAGAGGGAGATTATGATCTTCTTCGGAAATGGAAATTATGGCGACTTGGCTTTTGGTTGCATGTGAATTTGCATTTGGTACTGCAGCCTTTAATTCCTCTTTAGATGTGTTCTTTTTATCACCTTGGTTTGAGTGTTAAAATTAATATATAGATGAAATGGATCAATCTATGTTCCGTTGACCTATGTTGCACGGACACAATATACGACAGGGCATACCTATTTTGGCGTGTCCTAGTGTGTTTCAAAGTGTCCAGGTTGCGTCCAATGTGCCTGATACATGTCCGACATGGCACGGCCATGGTTTTTTGACTGTCTGTTCTTCCTAGGCTGACGGAAGTTACAACTACAACACAGTATGGCATATATTTAGGCATGTCCTAGAGTATTTTTTGGAGTGTCTTTGTCGTGTCAGACGCGATGTGAAATGGTCACGACACCGATTTTTGGAGTGCAAGTTTAATCTACTGCTTATGGGCGAGACACGAGGTTTGCCTTTGTCTTAGTTTTCTACTGATGGATTTGTGCTGACTGTTTTATGAGAAGCATATCAGATGTAGAATTTGGATTTTAAAGTGCAACTTGTGTTTGGATATGTCGGGAAATTGAAATTTTTGTTGGGATCTTGGGACTTCCATGGGAAGAGAAGGATTTATCTGATGTCTGTGTTGCATCACATCAGACACATATTTGACTTAACTTGGACACTCCAACATGTCCATATATTCATATCCAATTCATCATAGGTTAGGACGTATGCAAAGTATATAGATATTAACCAAAAGTAGGGAGAAGAAGAAGAGAGGATAGGACTTATAAGAGGCGTGGGAGCTTTCAATAGAAGGTTATAGAAGAGGCAGGCGGTCATGTCCTCTCTTATTCTTCAGAGCTGATTGACTCATTACATATTCCCGTTATAATAATAATATTCTGTTCTTTGTCTTCTAATTTTCTCTCTCATCTTCCTTATTTTGTCGATTTCCAGGTTTTCTCTTGATTCTTTTTATTGAATTCGTAACTAGTTTCTATTGGAAATTCTTATTATTGATTGATGCGTTGATAGATAATTGTTATGAGTGCATGTGGTTTTACATATGAATTTGTACTTCTGAACTTTATTACTCTTTGTAACTCGTAAGATTCTTTCTTTTTTTGAAGAACTTTCCTTCAAGAAATTGGTAAGTAACTAATTGAATCAATTTTAGTTTAAGTGCTGCTTATGGACTAGACATGAATCCCTCTGTTTTGGTGTTGCACTGAGGGATTTGCTCTGATCTTTTCTTTTATGATATATATAAGAAGCATATCTGCTGTGGAATTTGAATTAAAGTGTTACTTGTGTTCAGATACGTTCCAAAATCCAAATTATTCGAACCTATCGGATTTATGTTCTACTTCTGAAATGGAAATTAATTTTTGAGGGACTGGTCACAGGAGGAGAGAAGTCTACTCTGATGCATTGATAATATGCTATTAATTATCATTAGGACCTAGAAAGCACGGACTCTTCAATCATTACTGTGTCTGTGTTGGGTCGTCTTGGATGGTTACGTGTCGTTCCATACCATATCAGGCACAACAATTTTTAGTAGTAAGAAGTTGTCAATAATCCTAGGATCCAAATTGTAAGTTTAGATTTTCTTTCATATTGTTAGAAGGAAAATTTCTTAATGTCTATTCTAGGTTCAGTACTTTGTTGTCTAATGTTTTGGGTTCTTGTAGTTGTAGAAGAATGATGTGTGTTCAGGAGTTGAATTGTGTTGTCTTACTTCTTCTTCTAGACACCTCCCTAGTCTAGGGAAACTTGGAGGGTGCTCTTGGTTGCATTTGCTTACATCTCATGACTAAAAAGGTAGACCTATCTACCAATTGGCCTTTTGGTTTTTTTAGGAAGATCCTCTCTTGCTTATAGCTACCTTGTCTACGAATATAGTACCGACATCGACAAAGAGTTGACATTAGGTTGATAGCCAATCATAAAACTTTTGTCAAATTCTGTTCTGGAGATTTCTTTTGCTCCTTTACCTCACTCCATTCTGATGGGAGAAGGCTGATATCTGTGTTGCATGATCACAAATACGACACGTCATGAAATAGACAAGGTGATATGGAGGTGACTCCATTTTTGGTGTGTTCTAGTGTATTATGGAGTGTGTCACATCCAACATGGGTCTGACACAGACAAGACAAGAATCCTACAACCATTTTGGAGTGTCCTTGCTTCCTAGGCTGGAATGTTTATGATTGATGTCACCGATTATATATTTGGTGAAATTAATTAGAATAGTACTCTCAACTAGTAATCAAAAGTGAAGAGAACACTATGGTTTTGAGCATTAATATTGTAGCTGTAGGCTTTGTGTTACTTATTCGTGTGCCAGTAAACTGTTTCTTAAGGCTACTCTGTAGACTTCTTCAATGAATTCTCTCTTGAAAATTTGTGTTAATATCAGGTCAAGTAGTTTGTAGCTGTCATTTGTCTTCTTATAAGGGTTTAGTCTAGACTGTTGGCCCAATGATTGTATCATATTTTTAATATGGTTAATCTGTTAAGTTTAGCATTTCATTATCACTAATCTTTATACTATCGCTATAGCATTTCTACTTATACTTATACCTTTGGTGATATGTGCCTATTAGTTTACATATTAGTGATATGAGCTTATCTATCTTAAAGTTAATCGGGTTGCCAAAATCAAAACTATGTTTTTGATTGTGGTCATTCAATTAAGTTTAATCATTATGATATCACTAACATTTATGCTATCACCTTAGCACTTATACTTAAACTCAACATTGTCCTGATGTGCATTAAACTTATCATACTTGCTACTATGTATATTGCTTTGTTCGTCTAACATGTACATGCAGAAAAGCAATAAGCAAGATCAATGTGGACATATGCAATGAAGAAATCATGGTGGGCCAAAGACGACGGTTCCCACAAGAGCTCTCTGAACCACCCGACGACATCTCCGGAGCCACGCACTCGGGGGTTCCGCTGCCCGGTCAGCGGACGGGGGTCGAGGGGGCAGAGCCCCTCGTCGGGGGTTCGGGGGCGAAGTCCCCGAAAGGTATTCAGTTTTCACAAACTGGATATCTTTGGACAGCTGCCGCCAAGGAAAAAAGTCAGCACCTATCAAAGGAAGAAGCCAAGCCATGCCATCATCATTTCAAGACTCTGATGAAGTCTGCACCTGCTACAGTATATCTGGAGTCTGTAATGAGTCTTAGGAATAATTGTAAACACAAGAAATGGATGGTAAAATCGAAAGCTAGGGTAGAAATTAGTTCAGGGTCATTTTCGGATGAAAATCGACATACCGACGGTATACCGGTCTATACCGACGGTATACCGATTTTGTTCACAGAAAGTTTCTGTCTACAAAATCGGTATACCGACGGCATGCCGGTCCATACTGACGGCATGCTGATTCAGTAACGTTTGAAATTCCAACGGTCGGATTTCGAGCGTTTAATGATCCAAACGGTTATATTTCTAGCCGTTGCATTCCAGAACGGCATACCGATGGCATGCCGGTCCATGCCGACGGTATGCCGATTCGCTGACTGAAAAGTTGCCTTTGAGCTCTTTTCAATGCTTTGGTTATAAATAGCCTTGAACCCCTTCATTCAAGGTTGATGCTTTGAACCTAAAAATTTCTAAACCACCAAAGCATACCCACAAACAACTCTACAAAGCTTTCATTTGCCATCCACAAATTGTGTTAGAGTTATTGAGTTGAAAAGTAAGATCTTCATCTTATTGTATAAGGAGATCAAAACCTATTGTGAAAGGTTGAAGTTGGAGAGTCTTCGTATCCAAGCTCTCGGTTGAAGTTGGAGAGTCTTCGTATCCAAACTCTCGGTTGAAGTCGGAGAGGCCTTCGGATGAAAGCTCTCGTGTAAGAAGTTGGCGAGTTCTTCGGATCCAAACTCATGTGTAACTATTTACTCAAATAGTGGATTAAAGCCGGAGAGAGTTCCGGAACTGGAGTGCCTCTTGGGAGGATACCAGGATATAACGTGTGTCGGTATTGTTATTGCTTCTTCTCTTGCACTTATATTTTTAAATTGCCCATTAGCTTGTGCTAAGTGCTTGATTAGTTAGCTTGACCCTATTCACCCCCCCTCTAGGGTTCCTACAATTGGTATCAGAGCAAGGACTCTATTGTTAGGCTTAACATCCTTAGAGTAGATCCTTGTTATTTTCTATGGCATCGTATTCCTCCTACTCCTCCTCCGATAAAGAGGGTTTTACTTCTAGTAGCATAGACAATCATGTTTCTTCTAAATGCAAGAAATGCTCTAAGTGGAAAGCCATGGCTAAACAATCCTTAGAGATTCTTGATAACCTTCATTCTACAAATGAAGAACTTTCTGAAAAGGTTATTCATTTAGAAGAAACAAATGAGTTTTTGAGAAATGAAAACAATGATTTATTATCTAGACTTGATTCTCAAAACTCATCATGTGTTTCTTTAAAGAGTTTGAATGAGACTTTAATCTTGAAAATCAAATCTCTTTCCTCATCTATAGAAGATCTTAAAAGTCAAACGCTTGTGTTAACTTCTTTGCACGATTCTTCTATTGATTCTTTAAAGAAACAAATTGATGATTTTATTTATAGAATTGTTTTATTTGAAAAAGAGAATTATGCTTTAAATGCTAAATTTGATTCTCTTACTTGTTTGCATGATGATTTGCTATTAGAACATAATATTCTTAAAACAAAATCTTCTCATGCTCATTCTAGAGATATTCATCATTCTAGTATGTCACATGTTCATAACCATGCTCACTCTGATACATGTGCACACACTAGCATTAGGTGCTTTTATTGCTCTCGCATTGGACACATGAGCTTTACATGCCCTATTAGTAGGACCTTTACTACCAATGCTAGAGTAAGTGCTATATGGGTCCCTAAAGCTAATAAATGTGGATCCAAGTTTATTTGGATACCAAAGTCTTCATCTAATGTTGTAGGTGAAGCTTCTTGTATCGGAACATAGCACCGAGGAGCGTGTTGATGGTTGCAAAGTTCAAATGTCATCTTCCAAACAATTGTACCAACACGAGCATGACCACTAGAGCCACTTTGGTAACATGCTAAACGATTTATATTTGTAGAATCTAGCATATTTCTCTTGATGTCTTGCTACTAGCTCACATTGATATCCTTTAGTTGTCTTCTATATAAATCAATGTGAGATTTAATACTAGCATGCTTAGTTAATTTTCTTATTAATTCTTTTATCTAGCATGACTAGTTGCTCAGCTTAAATGATTAGTTCACACTATATAGTTTATCACTCTTTTTCTATTAGTGTGATACATTTATATATGCATGCTCGTTATTCTTAATCTTTATTTATAAAGCATGCATATCACTCTAGTCCATAGGAGCTTTGTTTTGATTTGAGTTAATATGATTTTAACTCTCCGTCTTTAAAGTTTTTGAAATAGTTACTTCTTGCCGGTTTGTATTTAATATGTCATTATTTATCTTAATTGGTATTTGTGAATATATGTGTTTAGCACAAGCTTCTTATCACTTGACAAGTATATACTTATACTTTCACTTTAACCTTGTGCTGACATAATATATTCATCATTGATTCTCATGTTTTATTATTGATTAAACCTCTTATGAATCAATTATGTCTTGCCTAATAAAGCTTATTTATACATGTTTTGAATTTGTGATAGTTTTTCAAACATTCATTAAGGATACATGACTATATTCATTAAATTTTTATTTACATGTAGATCATGTATTTCTTATGTTCATATATATATATATATATATATATATATATATATATTTTTGTATAAATATCTTTATGTGGGTATATGAGTTAAGCTAAAGTTTTATATCGACTTGAAGAGTATTTAATTATACTTGTCACCTTTAAACTTGTGCTTATCTCATACTTTAGCTATTGATTCCTTCGACCAAATTTGTGCTTCTTGGATCAATTAGTTTCTTCATTAAAGTCTTCTTTTGATGATATCTTTTTGACTTTTTGGTTGGCATTATGGATACATATTCTTAATTGACTTTTGATATTTTCATGTATGCCTATTCGTGATATATATAGTTTCATATATATAAAAGATTCCTAGCTTTTGATATTTATTTGTTTTATATCTTTAAGTTGGGATGGTGAGAGAAAATATTTGTTTATGTATTGCACTTGACTATTTATGGAAGTTCTTTTAAGAATCACATAGTTTTGTGCTTAGTCTTGTTTTTATATTTACCTTCGTTTTTAGTGCACTTTTTCAAATCTATATCATCTATATATTTCTATAATGCACTATGAAAGCTTTTTCGTAAAATATGATTCTTACTATCTTTAGCACATTTAGCTTTCTTGATTTTAATAATCTTTCATTGCTCATTCCTTGGATACTATGCTTTTTTAAAATTATTGTTGCCCAATGATGTTTTTGTAGCACATGAGAATACTTGTAATTGTTACATCATATTTCTCATGAATTTAGCTACTATGGTTTGAGCTTTTGTGTTGAGATTTTTCCATTTCTAGAGAATACACTTATTTTATTATGGCTATAATATTTTGCATTCTCTAGATCGATCTATCATTTTATTATCTTGGATTAATCTCAATACTTGACAAAGAGATTTATTTTATTGTGTTTTCATGAACATCTCTTTTGTCCTTTACTTGATGAGAGTCTAATTCATGTATTTTGCTATCTTCTTGCTCTTATCATTGCTTAGTAAAGAGTCTATAAATTATTTTGATCATTCAAAATGTATGCCCTTAATTGTGAACTCTATGCTTAAGCAAGTATCTTTAGCGTTTGTGACTTAAGATTTAATGAGCACCTTTATCTTGTTAATGACTTACTTCATTAATCTTAATTAGTTATGTAGCTTGCTTATATTGTTAAGCTATATAATCTTTGTTCACATTCACTCTTCTAGCTATTATTTTTCGTTTCAATCTATATATGATATGCTAGTTTCCAAAAACAAGATGTATGAATTGTCTTGATGTATTTTGTATTCTATTTTAGATACGTATATCTTGTTCTCCAAAACTAGTTTGACAAACATTTGATTTGATCTTGTTTTTCAAAAGAGGTTTGTGATTCCTTACCTTAGCTTCCTTCCATATTAGTCATTAGCATGTATCTCTTAAATTTTTCTCACTTTTGAGTCATAATTTTATCATATTACCATTTACATCTCTTCTTGATTATATTTGCAACCATTTAAATGAGAATGACTCTTTTCATATTTTTCATTGATTTGTGAGATTTTATCATAAATATAGATTTGGGATTTTCTTTATGAGATTTGTTGGATCATGTTTAATTTGTTTATTTTTATTGATAAAAGATCCTAATGGTTGAGTAGTCCTATATTATCTTATTATGTGATTATCAAACTAATTTATTACTCTACTTTGACTACTCATGGATTGCCACATATGGGCCTTTGCTATTTGAACTTTATGGTTTATTATTTACCATTAGCAAGGTTTGGATTTTTATCCGTTGATGGGTACATATATGGTGAAACATACCTAGTCCACGTAAAGTAATAAATTGGTTGATTCTTTCTTAATTAAATAATTATGGACATGATGTTTGAGTTTTATTTTTAACTTATTTTTGAGCTATATTCTTTCTTTCATCATGATTATTCTTAATTGACTTTATTCTTTTTCATGATGACATTTTCTCAAAGGATACCATACATTGATCTATCATATTTAAATATGAGATCCTTCTATATAGATTAATGTATGCCATCTTTTGATTATACGTGCTTAATTGGAATATTCTTCTATTTTTTCTTTAGCGGGTATTAATTGGATATCTTCTTGACTAAATATGATATTATTCGTCTTTTGACGATATTGTTGCCTTATATGCATTGAGCAAGGGGGAAAAATCCATAGTTGATTTACCTCCAATTTTTTTAGTTCTATATTTTATGCTATAAGTGCTTTGGAACTATATACACATATTTTGAGGGGGAGCAAATCAATTGATTCAATTTATTTATACCCTTAAATATGTCGTATACCTAGTTCATCTTGGACCCATATTTCTTCAATTTCATATCCTATTATTGTGGTCATGATAATTATCTTTTGTGAAGGATTTATGAGAGTGTATGCAAGTGTCTTTTTTTATTTATCTCTCTCTTGATGACTATTGTGCTTTCATTGTTTTGGCTTTCCTTATATGCTTAATTGATTTGGCTTTTCTTATTGAAGGCTTACCTAAAATTCTTGTCTATCTATATTGGTAATACTTTGAGGGGGAGCGTTCAAGTCGACTGAATTTTTCTTTCTCAAGTATTTTTCTCCTTTACCTTCATGTTTATCTAAAAAGGGTATTCATATAGCATGATAATGTAATTGAGTTCAAATGCATGAACTTGGGTAAGCATATAGATTTTGCAAATAGTGAGATTATTCTATATCAATTGCTCTATTTTTCATTGATTATTCCTTTATTTTGTTCCACTATTTATTTGTGGACAATTTTGACTTTCAAATGGGTTTTTGATCAATGTTTCAAGTTTATATTTTAATTGGTATTAAGTTTATATCTTCCAACTATTTCACTTGGTATTTTTTTCAATTACTTTGCAATTATCTAATCCTCATGGGCTTTTGATTGAAATCCTTGAATGAAATCTTTTATTTGAATTGGTATATTGCCTCCTTCCAAAACTAGAGTGTTAATTCATATAATATTATGTTTTGGAGTTTCTTTCTTGGACTTCAAGTTGGTAAAACTATTTATTGACTGTTTTCAATTTTATTTGTTTTACCAACTATATTGTGTTTTGACAAGTTATTTTCCATTTGGCACTCTACATTTGATATGTAGTTTCTATACTTGTCTTTACACATTTCTCCCATTGTTCTTCATTTAGTATTTCTTGATCATGATTGTCTATGCCTTCCTCATGCTCTGATTTATGTACTTAAGATTGATTTTCTTTATCTCTTAGTACGGGGGAGCCTATTTTTGATCATGACAAAGGAGGAGAAGTAAGTTTAAGTATGTATTTATAAGAAATCTAAGTAGTATGCTTTTAGTGATATTGCTTATATCTCTTGTAAATTAGTGATACATGCATCTATTGTATCCATGCTAAACTTAACCGATTTGCCATAATCAAAAAGGGGGAGATTGTTGGCCCAATGATTGTATCATATTTTTTGAATATGGTTAATCTGTTAAGTTTAGCATTTCATTATCACTAATCTTCATACTATCGCTATAGCATTTCTACTTTACTTATACCTTTGGTAATATGTGCCTATTGGTTTACATATTAGTGATATGAGCTTATCTATCTTAAAGTTAATCGGGTTGCCAAAATCAAAACTATGTTTTTGATTGTGGTCATTCAATTAAGTTTAATCATTATGATATCATTAACATTTATGCTATCACCTTAGCACTTATACTTAAACTCAACATTGTCCTAATGTGCATTAAACTTATCATACTTGCTACTATGTATATTGCTTTGTTCGTCTAACATGTACATGCAGAAAATCAATAAGCAAGATCAATGTGGACATATGCAATGAAGAAATCATGGTGGGCCAAAGACGACGGATCCCACAAGATTTCTCTGAACCACCCAACAACATCTCAGGAGCCACGCACTCGGGGGTTCCGCTGCCCGGTCAGCGGACGGGGGTCGAGGGGGCAGCACCCCTCGTCGGGGGTTTGGGGGCGAAGTCCCCGAAAGGTATTCAGTTTTCACAAACTGGATATCTTTGGACAGCAGCCGCCAAGAGAAAAATTCAGCACCTATCAAAGGAAGAAGCCAAGCCATGCCATCATCATTTCAAGACTCTGATGAAGTCTGCACCTACTACAGTATATCTGGAGTCTGTAATGAGTCTTAGGAATAATTGTAAACACAAGAAATGGATGGTAAAATCGAAAGCTAGGGTAGAAATTAGTTCAGGGTCATTTTTGGATGAAAACCGGCATACCGACGATATACCGGTCTATACCGACGGCATACCGATTTTGTTCACAGAAAGTTTCTGTCTACAAAATCGGCATACCGACGGCATGCCGGTCCATACCGACGGTATGCCGATTCAGTAACGTTTGAAATTCCAACGGTCGGATTTCGAGCGTTTAATGATCCAACGGCTATATTTTTAGCCGTTGCATTCCAGAACGGCATACCGATGGCATGCCGGTCCATACCGACGGTATGCCGGTTTGCTGACTGAAAAGTTGCCTTTGAGCTCTTTTCAATGCTTTGGTTATAAATAGCCTTGCCTTCATTCAAGGTTGATGCTTTGAGCCTAAAAATTTCTAAACCACCAAAACATATCCACAAACAACTCTACAAAGCTTTCATTTGCCATCCACAAATTGTGTTAGAGTTATTGAGTTGAAAAGTAAGATCTTCATCTTATTGTATAAGGAGATCAAAACCTATTGTGAAATGTTGAAGTTGGAGAGTCTTCGTATCCAAACTCTCGGTTGAAGTTGGAGAGTCTTCGTATCCAAACTCTCGGTTGAAGTCGGAGAGGCCTTCGGATTAAAGCTCTCGTGTAAGAAGTTGGCGAGTTCTTTGGATCCAAACTCGTGTGTAACTATTTACTCAAATAGTGGATTAAAGCCGGAGAGAGTTCCGGGACTGGAGTGCCTCTTGGGAGGATACCAGGATATATCGTGTGTCGGTATTGTTATTGCTTCTTCTCTTGCACTTATATTTTTAAATTGCCCATTAGCTTGTGCTAAGTGCTTGATTAGTTAGCTTGACCCTATTCACCCCCCCCTTTCTAGGGTTCCTACATAGACAAATCATTCTATCTTAATTCCTTCCATGAGTTGATATTATTTTATTATCTTGGTTCATGAATGAGTAGGTTTTATGTTACAAAGGTCTAAGATATTGGAGTTTACGTTCATGAATTAGAGAACTCTTGGAAACACCCTCTCCATAAAATGGGGGTAAAGCTGTGCACATCTAGAACCACCTCAGACTTTTCATTAACGGGAGCCTCGCGGCATAGGAACGCCCTCTTTAGACTAAAATTTTGAACTTTTTGGTATCACATAAAATTTGATCAAGCAGTTGCATTGTCCTGTTCATCATAATGCGATGAGGGAAGTGGAACCTCAGTTTATATTTCTATCCTTCTCTTATTACAGGAAAGCAAATGGAACCTGATGGCGAAGATGGTCTCAACACACCGCTTCTACCCTCAGAGAGTGCTAATGTCAAGCCACCACAAGCTTCTGTGGCAGATGATAAGAATGCCAGGAAGGTAATGTTCAAGATCGGAGGCATCAGTTGTGCATCTTGTGCAGTTTCCATAGAATCCGTTGTCAGAGATATGAGGGGAATAAAAAACATTGTGGTGTCACCTCTTCAGGGCCAGGCTGTTGTCATGTATGCACCAGAAATTATTAATGTAAGTCAGAGAAAGCTGTTAACACATCTGCTTTCACAGTAGTACAACTATAAAATGTACAAACAACATGAAGAAGACACTAAGAAACATCCTATTTGTATTTTATATTTCATTATTGGTTATACACCATTAGCATAAGATGAATTCCACTTCACTACTTTGGTGATCTTACATTTTTCTCCTCCATGAAATTCCACTGGCATTAAAGTGCGGGCACCACACGTGTTGTACACACTCACACACAATGGTGCCTGGATTTCTTAAACGTCAACCTATTATTTCAGGCAAAAGCAATCAAAGAAGCTATTGAAGATCTAGGCTATAAAGTAGATGGATTTCCAGATCAAAGTATTGCAGTATGTCGGCTTAGAATCAAAGGAATGGCTTGCACCAGCTGCTCTGAATCTGTAGAAAAAGCACTTGCCATGGTTAATGGAGTTAAAAAAGCTGTTGTTGGCATTGCACTTGAAGAAGCCAAGATCCATTATGATCCTAATATAGTTGATTCGAACCATCTCATTGAGGCTATTAAAGATGCTGGTTTTGGGGCTGAGCTCATTAGTGCAGGAGATGATTTAAATAAGGTGCATCTAAAACTTGAAGGTCTCTCTTCTCTGGAAGATGCCTCCGTTATTCAGTCAGCCCTTGAAACTGTTGAAGGTGTAAATAATGTTGAAATGGATACAGTTGGTTGGAAAGTGACCGTTGCATACATTCCCGACCTTACTGGCCCTAGGTCACTTATTCAGTGCATTCAAGAAGCTGGTCAGAACCCTGGCTGCTATCATGCAAGTTTGTACATCCCCCCAAGGCGTAGGGAAGTGGAGCGACAGGAAGAGACTAGGATTTACAGAAACCAGTTCCTCTGGAGTTGCCTTTTCTCAGTTCCAGTGTTCGCCTTCTCCATGGTCCTTCCTATGATTTCTCCATATGGTGACTGGTTGGATTACAGAGTATACAACAATTTAACTATTGGGATGTTATTGAGATGGGTTCTGTGCACACCAGTGCAATTCATTATTGGATGGAGGTATGTTGCCGAAAATATCACCACAATAGTTGTTATTATCATTACCTGACTACTGGTTCAATTTATGACTGTTGATATTATTATTTTGGAAATTGTTGTGCAACAAAACAAGTAATCTATGATTGGTACCTCAGAAAAGAATAGAGAAACTTGTTATGTCTTCTTTGATGTCTATTGCATTCTTACACAAGCCTGCATTTAATAAAGGATATTTTCCATCTTATTCTTATTTTATATCTATTGTGAGTTATAATAACTTAGCTTTAGATTAATTTCACTTCTTCTTTTGGCACTAATTCCAGATGAGCAAAATTTTCTTTTTTAAAATTGATGGAGCTAATATATGATAGTGCTGTTACAGAGTTGTTTAACACTAGATTCTGTTGCCATCGCTGCAGATTCTACCTTGGATCTTATCATGCATTAAGACGCGGTTCCTCTAACATGGATGTGCTGGTTGCGATGGGAACTAATGCTGCGTATTTCTACTCTGTCTATATCGTCATAAAATCATCAATCTCAGATTCGTTTGAAGGACAGGATTTTTTCGAAACTAGTGTCATGTTGATATCCTTTATTCTTCTGGGTAAGTACCTGGAGGTGGTTGCAAAGGGGAAGACATCAGATGCTTTAGCAAAGCTTGCAGACCTTGCCCCTGAGACTGCTTTTCTGCTAAATTTGGATGGGGATGGGAACACCATTTCAGAAACAGAGATAAGTACTCAATTGCTGCAGAGAAATGATGTGATTAAGATTATGCCAGGTGCCAAAGTTCCAGTTGATGGAGTTGTTATTAGGGGTCAGAGTCATGTCAATGAGAGCATGATTACTGGAGAATCGAGACCTATTGCAAAAAGACCAGGAGACAAGGTATACTACATATATATTTTTTCTTTCTTGCCATACATTATCATTCAATGTTACTAATATATCCTTGTCTCTCAAATTGTAACAAGGTTATCGGTGGTACGGTGAACGACAATGGATTTATACTAGTTAAGGCCACTCATGTTGGGTCAGAGACTGCTTTGTCCCAGATAGTTCAGCTAGTGGAAGTTGCTCAACTCGCAAGAGCACCAGTTCAGAAATTAGCAGACAAGATCTCCAGGTTCTTTGTCCCAACAGTAAGTTCTATTTTGTGACCACCTACCGATATCTGATGGATGTCATAGTCGTTATTATGAGTCATAAAATTACCTTGAAGTTAACTAAGTTGGGACTTACCGGTTCTTGATTTTTGTATAAGTAGTCATAAGTAACAATACATGTTTCCCTTTTTCTTATCTTGAAATTCATGATTTTGCTATGAACATAATAAGAACACTTTTACCTTTAATTAAGAATATATATATATATATATATATATATATATATATATATATATATATATATATATATATATGTTTTGAATGCTGCAATGTTCTTACCTAGATAATTTTTTGAAGTCATGTATAAAGCTTATTCTTCATAATCAATACTCATATCAAGAGGAGGTGCATAGTGAATGTTTCTAGCATAGATGCTACGGTATCAATTAATGAAACGAGATGGAGATTAACTTTTGATGTATAAATTTTGAGGAAAGTCTTGGAAGGGACAAAAATTCCTATGAGGGGAAGCAAAAATTATGGAATGTCACAATGAGGTTTCAGTTTAAAAGAATGTCCAAGTGATATCAGAGTCTGATTTTGCTATTATGGGTGTAAAGAACTGGAGAAAATAGATTAAAAATAAATAGTCTTATAAGATTGTACCATGTTGATGCAGTATATAGGTTCTTCTTTGGAGTTATGTATCTTTTGCTTATCTTGGTGGCTTGAGTGAGACATTGTAACAAAATGAAATGTCTTCTTTAATGAAAAATAACAAAAAAAGTTGCACCTTCCCTCTAAAGACCGGAATCCGAAGCAAGTATATGATGTGTTTGCTTTTCTAAACATAGATTTCCAAGTTCCAATTCTCCGGCATTCCCCTTTCCGGAATGTGCGTTCCCGGATTGCGGAAAGATACCTATATGGAAAATTCAGGTACTCTTGGGCCAAAAATCTAAGGTCGTGTACTATGGGGAGAGTGATTGCCAGTAGGGGTGCAATCGGATTGGTTACTGTTCAGATATGAGAATCACCGTATCAATCTTTTCTTTCACACAACAGATGTATATTGTTCGAACGTTGGAATAAAACAGAGAGGTTAGATTCTCATGTTGGTGTGGTTAATAGTGCTCATAATTTGTCATTGAAGAGATGTGATGATCTAATGAGACAAGAGCAATCCATTGCGGTTGTGTAGCTAGCTTGAATCCACATGATAATTTTGGTGATTTTAATACATCAAAGTTGACAAGGTTGGCTCAATTTTATCCTAATGATTTCTCCCTCTTAATGATTTCTCTCTCATTGAATGCATGACTCTTGAGCATCAATTAGAGACATATATTATGGATGTGCGAACAGATGACAGATTTAGTCAATTGAAAGGGCTTGGTGATCTATCTAGAATGCTAGTACAAACAAAGAAGTACCTTTCGTACCCTTTGGTGTATCGGTTTTTGAAGTTAGCATTGATTTTGCCTATAGCAACAACAAGTGTGGAAATATGCTTATCTGCAATGAATATTGTCAAGACAGATTTACGAAAACGAATTTGTGATTAGTTTTTAAATGATTATCTTGTATGTTTCATAAAAAAAGAGTTGATTAGTAGTATTACAAATGATGTTGTAGTTAAACGTTTTCAAAGTATGAAAACTCGTAGAGAGCAATTGTGAGATCATTGAAATGTAATGCTTTATTGTATGAAAACTCGTAAAAAACAATTTCTACCTTTTGTACTAAAAATTAGTCATTTGTTTGGGGTTGTTTGGAGTGGTCTGTATGTTTAATTTTTAATTATGTACTTTGTTCCTATATGTTTAAATTTTTGTGACGTTATCTCCGAACCCTCTTATGATTGTACCTCCAGTAGAATCTCATCCTGGATCCTCCACCGCATACCCATATTGTAAATTGTCGAAAAATGTCTTAATCTGAATTCTTTCGTGTCCGCATGCAAATACATCTCCCTGCCTATGCAACCTAGCGTTATATTGATCACTACTAGCGTCTTATATTCAGAGCTGGTTTAGTGTTTTTACCTTAAGGTAGAACGACTCCGTAGAATGACTCCATTAAAAGAAGAAATGTTTTTTATGTTTAGACTCAAAAAATAAAAATATTTTCATGTAGCTTTAGTTGAAATTCATTGGATTTATATGTGGAAAGAACTTGATGTGTGAGAAGTGGAAAGATTGGTTCAACAGACAATTTTTCCATATATCTATATTTGTCTGACTAGCAATACTTTTGGTTATATACACAAAAAGGTGCTGCATGTACTGAAAGTGGTTAACTAGATTTTGGTAACCTCTATGAATTAGTTGGGGATGTTAAGAATAGTGTATACATTATCTTTGCATGCTTTAGTAATGTCGCTGATGATGTCACCTGCTAGCTATTTTTATTGTTCTCTATTTTTTTTATTTATTATCATGTAATTGTTATCACCTCTTCCATCTTTTGTCTTCTTCCCGTAAAGGATTGTTGTCACCAGATGGTCATAAGACCTCGAAAAGAGAAGATACCAGCAAAAGTGTGTTGACTTTACTTTGAGATACAAAAGATCACTAATAATTTTGTTGAAGCTGTTCAGTTGGCTTAGAATTTTGGTCCTCCTTTCATGCATAAATTGTAGAGTTTCTTCTTGAGGTACAACTTCTTAGACAATGACTTTGTCATATACAAGTCCTCTAGCTCAATCCTAAACTGGCTGCAAAAGTCTCTAATATAATATTATACATCACCTTATCCACTAGACAAATCTCAATCGTGCTATGTGTCCTCTGATCTATGTCATCCCATGCATCACCCTATCATATCGACATATTTTTTGTCCTTACTGGTAATGACCTTAAACACTGCTTTCACGAGGATAACTTGACCCTTCTGCCACAAAGAGAAGTTTTCTTTACCCTTCTGCCACAAAGAGAAGTTTTCTTTATTGTTGAATTTCTCTACCTTGAACTTGGTGCTATTAACCTTGTTAATCGTCATCTTGAAATTCCGAAACAGAGAAATATTCAGTCAGACCTTAACGAACCAATATTTTCAAGAATTTCGATCTAGGAAGATATGGAGAGAACCAATGTTGTTACTATTGTTGACCTAGATCCGAGAATTTAAAATCCAGATGTTTCCCTTAGCTCTTATACCAATTGTTGTATAACGCGACGGAAGCGAACAAACAATAACCTTATGACGACGAGAATAACAATGCATGATAAACTGAACAATAGCAACAAAAAACAAACATGCAAACACACAATATTTAACGTGATTCGGTCAAACTCGATCTATTCCACGAGCAAAGGAAAAATAATTTTATTGAATCAACAAGAGAAAAACCTTACAAGAACTACATGCACAAACCATAATGCGAAATCCTTTCCTTACGAGATCTCTAACGAGCTCTCTTTCAACCTCTCTCTAGATTAGGGATCAACCTGATGACTCATTGATTGGATTCTTTTCATAATCTTATTTACACGGTCTTCGTCCAAAACCTTGTTAGAGGCAATTTTGCGGTTATGGGGCAAAGGCCGTATCAAAGACAATATTGCGGTTCTGGGACAAAGATCGTGTCTGAGAAAGTTTTGTGGTTTTGGGATAAGGACTTTATCAAGTCAATTGCGGTTTTGGACAAACAGTGCTAGAGGCAATTTTTTGGTCATGGGACAAAGACAGTGTCAGAGGCAGTTATGTAGTTTTCGATGAAGATCCTGTCAGTGGCCGTAGTTAGTCATAGGCAAGACTATGTCGGTGGTTTAGTTTTGCAGTTCTAGCTAAAAATCAAGTCGGTGGGAGAAACCGGACATGAGCGATTAAAGGAGCACGGAGCATCGACAACATTTTCATAAGGTGGCTTGTTGAACAAAGAGCCAAGGTGGAGATTGTTTTATATGGCTCATGCTCAACTATAGATTGCTACGGGCACCGTTCGATAATTGGAGAAGCCAGGGAGGTGTCGAAGCATCGATACGGGTCTGTCTACAACCAAAGAATATCAAGTAGAACACTGCTAGTATATTGACAAAATACTGCTAGTATACTCGTAAGTGTACCAAAGTTTCCAGCAAGTTCTAGGGGTTTAATCCCCTCCACCGTATACTGGCAATATACTAGTTGGGTCAGGACTGGTTCATTTTGTGTGCTATTCATATTAAATACTGTTTCGATGGTTATGATTACTCCTAACTTAGGACTATATTGGGGATCCTTCATAAGGGCTTTTCCATGGCCTAGGGCTGGTGGGCTTGAGATTTTAAGGAGGCTTTGGAAGAGAAGTTATTGGAGACCATTAAGGGATTTTAGAGAGAATGGGGTTGAAGGAGAGTTCGTTGTATATCTCGTAATGAGAGGGTTTCACATTACAGTTTGTGTGTATTACTTGTAAGGTTTTTTTTTCTCTTGTTGGTTCAATTAAATTGTTCCTCCCTTTGCCCCGTAGATTAGGTTGAGCTTGACTGAATCATGTTAAATATTACATGTTTGCATGCCTGTTCTTGGTTGCTATTGTTCGGTTTATTGTGCATTATTATTTTCGTCGTCATAAGGTTATTGTTTGTTTACTTCCGCTAGAGTCGGGAATACAACAATAGCTTTTCTATTTAAAATTTTCCTTGAGGGTCTGCTTGGATTGAGGGTGAAGAGAGTTAAGTGGGGGTAGAATTTTTTTTTTCTTGATTTGAGGGTAGAGGTTTAGGAGGGGGAATCATAAAGGGTTAAGTGAGGGGTTGTTGTTTAAAAAGTCATAGATACCCCTTGTTTGCTATATAAAATATCATAATTTTCTTCTCCTTTTTAATGCTTTCAACCTGTTGTTCCGTCTTCGTGGCTTTTAACCTATTGTCGTCCATGTGTGTTGTCTCTTCTTGCTTTATCTTATTACACATCATTGAAAATTATAAGAAAAATAAAAAATCGGCGACTATGTTTTTGATGCATCTGTTGAGTTGATGACCACATATATTTGATGCATCAAAAAAACACGTTCAGGTGTGTCAAAAATTGGAGGAGAGATAGTTGATGACCACATATATTTTATGCATCTGTTGAGTTGATCACATAGGTTTTTGTGCAATTTTATGCCACATGTAATAAGAATATTTGGTAACTATTGTATTTTTATTAATCATTCTCCCAATCAAAACCTCCAAGCCAAGCAAGTGTTATTAAACACATCCCACTTAACTCTCACTCCAATCCAAGCAAGGTTATACGTATTGACTCCTCTCCCATCATTTAACTTCCCTTCAGTTAACCCACTTAACTCTGCTTATTTCCCCCCCTCAATCCAAGCAGATCCCGAGTCCTAGCGGAAGTATCTCAACATTTCAAAATGTAGTATCCAACATGGTCACAACTAGCGTCATCCCAACCCAAACCCTTTTTTTATTAGGATGGGATGAAGGAGATCCCTGTAATATTTATTAAGGTAAAGCATAAGGTAAAAGAATGAAAAAAATAACATACATTACAAGTTAATCACCACTAAAGATATTACAATGACAAATTTAATACAAATGGAGGACTTTCCTTAGATTCTAAGAATAATAGATGATAAACCATGCTAGCTCTATGATAAGCATATGTAAACTTTCAAGAGAACCATTAATCACTAGTCATTGAGTATCAAGTTACAACTCGTCTAACATTAGTGGTCCTCACCATATACTTTTCAAGTTCATAGGCTTCACCCGTGTGGAAGTAAAAATAAAGTAGTAATTTTTTTTTTAAGAGTATCCCAGCACAAACCATAGCCTCCACAAAATACCATACTCCATGTTCTTAATCCCCCAAAACTTAGATCAATATCTAATCCTTTCCTCTCAAATCTTAACTTCTTCTCATTATCTTCCTCTCTAAAAGACAACTCTCTTCCTTAGATTTGAGAGGCTCCATCATCCTCAAAGCTAGTGGCAACCCACAATCCAATCCTGCCTTTCCCAAACCAACCAAAATTTTCCTCCCCAAATCCTTAACCATTGCCAAATCCGTTTCTTCTTCTTCTTCTCTAAAGTTACTAACCCACCATTTCAACTTACTTCTTTAAGGTTCAACAAAAGCTATTCATCACAGCCTCTTCATCAATCATAGAACTTGTTTAGTCTCTAAATCTATGTCTATACCTCTCTCCTTCAAACTACTAAAATCATCTCAATCATATCAATTTCTTTCTTTTAAATTCCTTACTGAACAAGAAAGCCTCCCCTTCCATAGACTAGGCCACTCGACTCCGGCCAACAATGAGAGCAGTCGACACCATGCTTGCTCAATCGAGCCTATTATTTGGTCCACTCTTCCGACTCTGTTCCATCCTCTTCTATGGTGGCAGCTCAGACCCCAAATCTGACTCAATCATACTGTTCCCTTGTCGCCCTCGGCTAGCTGGATCTCCTGAAATCTTCTCTGTTGCAAGCCTGTCAACTGGGTGCTTGATGTAATGGCCGAGACGACTAGTGCCTCCGCAACCACTAAACGATCTCCTCTCAGGTAGCCACGCCTACAACAATGATCCCCAGCCTACAATCTGTCTTCCCCGATTCCTGGAAATATGTTAAGCATCCCCGAGCCACGTTGTCCAACACCAATGCAATAAAGCAGTGTGCAGATCCATTTGGCATAATGGATCCTTCACCGTTGACTAGTTGGCACAACTCCCTCATCGACTTAGACCTTGACTTCAACTTTGTCTCCGGCCACTTCTACTCGATCAAACCTGCAATGGCCCCATCCCACCGTAATGTCACCTGCTGGAGATCCTCCTGTCATTTGTGCGAGGTGAGGTTCTGCAATTTCCCAGCACTCTAGCTGGCCACCTATCATTCTCAAGCTGAGTCCCATCACCATAGCTGACTGCCTCCTAGCGTTCCCTACTTCGATCTTCCGTCCTCGATGACATCTTCATCCATGCACCTGATTATGAGCCACAAGGACACTTGTTCCTTTTACTTCACAAGCTCTCGTTTGACAAACCCTTCGTGACTTTGTGGGGGTTTAATGTATTCGAATATTTTTTATCTTTATGTTTTTTTTTCTCTCTGCAATGACACTTTTCCTTTTACATACTTCACAAGGTCTCGCTTGTCACAGATCCATCATGAGTTCGAGTGGGTGTTAAGAATAGTGTCATTGTACAGTTTTTTTTAATGTTGATACTGCCTGGAATAGCACTATCTTACTAACTTCACAAACTCTCGCTTGGCAGACCCATCGTGCTTTTGAGGTGGGTGTTAACAATAGTGTCATTTTATAGATCTTCTTTCTATGCTTTAGTGATGTCACTTGCTAGTTATTGTATAGTTGTTCATCTTTGTCTTTAGTACCATGTCAGTCTTCTGTATAAAGTTGAACTTAAAGTATCTCAACTTTTCCAAAATGTAGTGTCTAACAGGGACTTGACTTCCATTTAAGCTGATTGATAAAGGCTGTAGCTGACCTATGGTTATGACGAAGTAATACATTGATCAGTCTAGTAAAGTTCAAATGTAGTAGTTTATCGCTCACCAAAGGAACTTTTTTCATTACTCTCGAAACTCTTAAAAATTTCTTCAATTACTATGATCTCCATGGGAATTTTGCAGGTGATTGTAGTGGCTTTTCTTACTTGGCTCGGTTGGTTCATTCCTGGAGAAGCTCACCTCTACCCGAGGAATTGGATACCAAAAGGTATGGATGAGTTTGAGCTTGCTCTGCAGTTTGGGATTTCAGTATTGGTGGTTGCCTGCCCTTGTGCTCTAGGACTAGCAACCCCGACTGCTGTCATGGTTGCTACAGGCAAGGGAGCTTCTCAGGGTGTCCTTATCAAGGGTGGAAATTCACTTGAGAAAGCACACAAGGTACCTAGGAGATTTCTTATAATTGCAAGTAATAACTTGAAGACACTCGTATTGCTGCTTATTTACGAGTTATGGCTTACTCTTCTTTTGTTCTAAAGTTTGGATTGTGTCTCAGGTGACAACAGTCATATTTGATAAGACTGGAACTCTGACTATTGGTAAACCAGCCGTAGTTCATACACAGCTTTTCTCCAAAATGCCATTACTGGAGTTGTGTGATTTGGCTGCTGCTGCAGAGGTGAGCAGTGAAATCTATACATATCTTTCCTTCAATATATATGTATGTAATAATACTGGTACTTGCTCTGCTATTCTGCCCAAGCTTGGCAGAGGAAGAGTTACGGGGAGTAAAATACAAATATGTTGATTCTAAACCGGTTACTATACGTAATGATCTATATTTTAACGATAAAAAAAAGGCCATTTCGATAGAAGACCATACCAAGCTGTTGATCATGATTTTCAGAGGTACAGGTTCTTCCCTTTTGGTCTTGTTGTGGGCGGAGGGATTCGAACCCCCGACACTATGGTTTGTAGCCACGTGCTCTAAGCCTCTGAGCTACAGGCCCACCCCGTCTTCGCTAGATTTGTTCCGAGTAAGTACCCTCAAAGAGGAACATCTTCTCAGCCATTTCGTTTCGAATCATGTTCCTCTATATAAGAAAATATGTTCCCAGATGTAAAGTGGGAGAGAAGTGAAACCATAATTGGGGTTTTAAATAAGACGGCATTTGTATTTTTGATATTGATCTTTATCATATTTAAAAAGTCAAATAAGATGTGTTAAGCTTTTGCTGGATGCACGCCAATGGTTCAATAAGTCTATAGAATCTCATTATATATATATATATATATATATATATATATATATATATATATATATATATATATATTTGGAATAAGGGTGAATTTATTCCTCGCATAAAGCGGAAAAGGTATTACAGTACAACATCAAAACTTTCCATGCCCCAAATAATAACATTATGGGGCCATTACTGATACATCGAATTCTATGTTATGTATATATATATATATATATATATATATATATATATATATATATATATATATATGAAATTATAAGTTTATTATAGTAAATAAGAGACACAAGAAGTATTGTGACTCAACACTTGGAAACATAGCAAAAGAGCCACAACTACAACACAACTGAACTCCACAAACTCTGCTACTCAGGGTAACTTGATGGTCTTGCCTTTGGTAGCCATTGTACTTGTAGAAATATTATGGACCTCTCAACTCTCTTATGAAGATTTGGACTCATATATATAGAAGTAAGAATATTACAGCTACATATAGGTCCACACTTAATTAGATATTACGTAACATCACTAATATCTTAACACCCTCCCTTAAGCTGGAGCATAGATGTCCATCATGTCCAGCTTGTTACAAAGAAAACTAACACTGGTGCCTAAAAGAGACTTCGTAAAGATATCTGCTATCTGATCTCCGGTTATCACGTGGTGAAATGTTATCACCCTATTTTGGTATTCATCACGGATGAAGTGGATGTCGATCTCAATGTATTTCGTCCTTTCATGGAATACAAGATTGGTAGCAATGTGGATAACTGACTATCACATCACATATCTGCTGCTTCCGATTCTGCTTCTTCTCCCACTTTCTTTAGAAGATGTTGCAAATATAACACCTCTGCTGTGCCATGAGCAATGGCTCAGTATTCCGCTTTTGAACTCGATCGTGAGACCACATTTTGTTTCTTGCTCTTCTATGACACTAGGATTCCGCCAATAAATACCGAATAGCCGGATGTAGACCGTCGATATGGAAGACTCGTACCCAGTCAGCATCTGTAAAACACTCGACACGAGTATGTCCCTGATACTTCGTACAAATTCCTTTTTCTGGATTCTGAGCTAGATAGCGCAAGATCCTGAGAACTTCCTGCTAATGCGGAACTCGTAGAGAAGCCATAAACCTACTCACTACACCTACAACAAAGAAAATGTTCGGGCGAGTCATAACCGCCAAGTAATTGAGTTTTCCGACTAGCCGATGATACTGCTCAGGATTGGTCATCAATATTCCTTTACCGAGAAGTAATTTTACCCCTGGATCCTTTGGTGAGTTGCTCTCTTAGTTTGCATCATTCTTGCTTCAGTTAGTATATCAAGAACGTACTTTCTCTAAGACAATACATCAAGAATGTACTTCCTTTGAGACAGTACAATGTCTTGCTCGTCCCGTGTGACTTTGATGCGTATTTGATGTCCAAGAAGTACTTCAATGCTGTCTGAAATTGTTCGTCCATAAACTTTTTTAGCTCGACAATACCTTGACTATCATCCCCATAATCACGATGTCATAAACATAGACCCAAAGTGGTATCCGTCCGACTGATGTATGTCGGTAAAATACTGAATGATCCTTTTCAATTGGCACATACCAAACTGATGAACTACATGGGAAAATCGACCAAACCAAGCACGAGGTGATTGTTTGAGACCATAGAGTGTCTTTCGCAGATGACACACTTTATCCTCCCTTGCAACGAACCCAAGAGGTTGCATCACATACACTTCCTCGTCAAGATCCCCATGAAGAAATACATTCATTACATCCAACTGAAGTAAGGGCCAATCATATCGAACGACTAACGACATGAGCAATCGTACAGAGGCTATCCTGGCAACCGGGGAGAAAATCTCAAAATAATCCACTCCGTAAGTCTGAGAATACCCTTCTGCCACAAGACAAGTCTTTAGACGATCAAGAGTGCTATCCGATTTTACCTTGATTGTGAACACCCATATGCAACCTACCGCCTTCTTACAAGAAGACAAATCTACTAAGTCCCATATATCGAAGCGCTCACATCTCCTCTTCTATAGCGGCGTGCAAACCAGGATGTTGGAGTCTCTACTTGGCAGATTGTGGGATCTGAATCCCATAAATAGTAGCCACAAAGGACAAAGTGTGACATGCGAGCCCTTTGTAGTTGTCGACATACATATGATGGTCGCGTCATGTACGACGCAGGCGAGTCGGTATATCAGGCGATGGTGAATCTGTGGAGCTGAGGTAGGACTCTGATGACGATATTGGCTCTACGGTTGTGGGCACCATCGTTTATCCCTATTCTGACAGAACTGGTGTTTGTGAATCGTAGGACGGTGAGATTGGCTCGATAGGGGAGGGCACCCTTACGGGCGGCTGCTGCGGTTGAACCGGATACAGAAGAAAATTCTCATCTGAGTAAGTTATATGGACAGATTCTTTAGCTGGAGAGAATGAGGAGAACTCAGCCTCTATAAAGGTACATCATGAGATATAATATACCTCCTCAAGATTAGGACAAAACAACGATACCCTTTATGATCCTTAGGGTATCCAAGGAAAATACACTTGAGTGCCTACGAATCCAATTTAGAAAGTATAATGCGAATATCACGAACGTAACACAAGTACCCAAAAATCTTGAGAGGTAGAGAAAATAACATACGATCGGGGTATAACCTAGAAAAATGAGTTGCACCATTGAAGACACGAGATGACATACGATTAATCAGATAACAAGCCGCAAGCACATCTGACCAAATTTTTTTGGGTGTACTGGCGTGAAAGATATGTGCTCAAGTTGTTTTCAAGAGAGGACACTTCTTACGTTCTGCCACACCATTTTGTTGTGGTGTATAAGGACATGAAGTTAATGTTTAGCAAGATGGGAATTGAACTCCCGAGACACATACTCACGTCTATTGTCGCTTCAAAGATACTTAATGGAAACCCCCAAATTGGATTTTTATTTCAATAAAGAAAGTACACCAAATATCAAATAATTCGAAACAATTCTTCATTAGGTAGACATAAGTGACTTGTGAGTAGTCATCAATCAACAAAGGAAACAAAATATTTGAATCCCAACACCGATTCAACAGGACATGGACTCCATATATCAGAGTGTACTAAATCAAACGGAGCAGAAACAACTTTATTCAAACTCACTGGATAAGGTGCACGATGTTTAGCTGACTACACGACTCACAATTAAAAGAAACTCGAAGATCTAGAGGCGGACACAATTTCTGAAGAGCGTGGATAGACGGATGACCTAGTTCATTGAACTAGAGGACTATATATAGAATCAAATCGCAAACCCTAAGTCCTATTTGGTCAAGCCAATACTAGTGGGCTTAACCTACCACTAATATTGAAACCTCATTTCATGCTCGAGCATATATATCATACATGCCGGCTTGTTACATAGAAGCAAACAATTGGACGAGGCTAGCGATTTGGTGAAGTAATCGCCCCTAATCGAGTAAATGGAGTGCAAACCTGGTTGCCCATAACATCTCGGACAAAATGACATTCCACCTCGATATACTTTGGTCTTTCCATGAAAGACCAGATTACTTGCTCTAAAGATGATTGCTTGGTTGTCATAATGCATCACTAATGTATCAAGATATATACCAAGGTCGACTATCAGAGTTTTAAGCCGCATTATCTGACCCTTAGAAGCTAGAAACTCATAGAAGGTCAACGAATCTTAGTAAGACCCTTGATTATGCAGTTCTTACATAATAGTGCGTTTTTTTCGGGCTACATGAGAGCTTCCCATAACATGACCATAATTTTAAAAAAAATAATATAAATTTTGGAAAAAAGTTAGAATTTTTTTAATACGCGTTCATCAAAGTAACAAGATACTAATAATTACTTACCTTGACATAATAAAAATTACCATGTGAATTATCTCTCTGTAACTTTGAACCGAACTTTATAAATTCTAATAAATATTAAGATATCTATAAAATTTGATAACGGTAATTAATAAATATAATTTTTTTTATTAACACACTCCCGTCACGTTCCTAACTTTAGACTCTTCTAAGTAGCCGCGCTCCTCTGCTCCCGCTCCCATTTCTAGCTTCTAGGATCTAACCCATCGCTTTGTATGCTACATCGATGTTACTTCTGGCTACAACTTTCTTCTTGCTCTGCTAAGTAACAAGATTTTTGCCAACATAAGTGCAATAACGAGCAATTAATCACCTATTGCGCTTCGACCCAACATAGGGACATCTAAATAAGATTCTATCTTGCAATGTCCATGGCGTCGGTGCATAAAGCCTTTAATTGGAAACCACTTGACATATCTCAAGATTCTAAGGACGACATCCAAATGGCATCTTTTATGAGTCTCCATGTCCTGACTAACTAGACCAATGACAAACAAAATATCAGGTCGAGTTGTTATCAAGTCGATAAGTTCTTCAACAAGTCTTTTGTATTACAATTTGTCCTAAACATTGTGATCATCCTCAAGACACAAGTTGGGATTCTGTTCTATAGGAGATCAACAAGTTTCAACCCAAATTGACTTATTCAATAATTTAATAGAATACTTTTTTTGGGAGAAAACCATCCTTTTTTTTTGGTATTAGCGATCTCTATTTCTAGAAAATATCACGTCTTACCAAAATATTTAATAACAAAGTGTTTCTAAAGATGAATTTTGGTCTCATCAATGCCTGCAAGATCACAACTAGAAAACAAGATATCATCAACCTACACGATAAGAATAAAAATATCATAATTGGTGTTTCGAGTAAACACACTTATCTACATGACGCTTAAAACCAAACTTCAATGACAACCTTGTTGAACTTTTAAAACCAAGCACGGGGACTAATCGTAGATAGCCTTCTTGAGTTTGTTACAACATTTTTCCCTTGAGCAACAAATCTAGGAGGTTGCTACATATAGTCTTCCTAAACAGGGTCATCATACAAGAAGACATGTTTGACATCCAATTGGAACATAGGCCAATATCGGTTGACAACAAGAGCAAAAAAGACCCCAATAGAGCTGAGACGAGCAACCGTGAGAAGGTCCCAAAGCAATCAACACCATCAACCTAAGTGAAGCCTTTTACCACAAGACAGAGTCTTATTGTGGTCAATAGAACCGTTAGGCAGGTATTTCAGAGTGAAGACCCAACGACAAGATAGATAATTACTATCATGTAGAGTTGAAACTATCACCGAAGTGCTACGATAACAAAGCATCAATCTCCTTAGTCCTAGTCTACATCCAAGTACGTATTGTGGGTGCTGAAGGACCGTTAGGCAACTCTAGAGGGGGGTGAATAGAGTGCAACGGACATATCTATCCAATTAAAAATATTATTCTAAATGAAGGCAGAGTATAACCAACAGAATAAAAATGTGTATGTACAAGACAAGTATGTAAAGCAGTAGAGTAAAGAGAGCAAACTCAAATACCGATATTTTTATCATGGTTTTCCTCTGAGAGGACTAGTCCAAGCCCGAGAACTCTTGCTCGGAGTTGAATCCACTATAGTCACAATAGTGAAACACAAGCTTTGAGTTCGAAGTGCTTGCAACTCCTTACACTTTGTACTTTGATCCAAATGGCACAACGACTTCACAACCACGAGCTTTTATCCGAAGGACTCGCCGACTTCAGAACAAGAGAGAAGCATTTATAGACTAAGCTTTTACAACCCGAACAGACTTCTAAATCGAGATCGTACTTGGAACTAGAAGGCTGGAGAGTTGATCTTGGAGATGGGAAGGTTTAGCTCAGAGACTTTCTCACTATAGTATAAAAGAATGGATTGTAGGTGAGTGAGTAAGAATGTGAAAATCTATCTCTATTTATAGGTTTTTTGTGGACCGAGTTCGGACAGAGTTCCAGTGTATATTTGAATTTTTTCGAACGTTGGAGCGACAATATCTGAAATTTCACAACTGTTTGGGATTGCCAATTATGCCAAGACCGAGTTCTGTGTACAAATTAGGTATGGATTTTGGCTGATTTTGGAATGTGTTTGTTTGATTTTGGGTTGGGCTTTTGTGAATGGATTTCATGCTTTTGTTTGAGTGGACTTTGTTTGGTCGAGTAGACTTCTGGTACCAAGTGCGACTCGATGTACATAAGTCCTAGACTCAATAAAGTATAAAATTACATAAGAAAGATAAACCTGAGCAGCATATAGAAGTCCAAATGAATCTTGTAGGCATGACTGACTCGTCTTCTTCCTTTGTACCATAATAGCGTTTTTCATTGATGGCAGTCGTCCAAAGATAAATAGATCTGAAAATCTGAATATCTTTTGGGAGCTTCGCCCCCGAACCCCCACAGGGGGCATTATCCCCTCGATCCCTGTCTAATGACCGGACAACGGAACCTCCGAGTGCGAGGCCCCGGATAGGTCGTTGGACGGTTCAGAGAAATCTTTATGTATAACGCCATCTTTGGTCCATCATTAATTCTTCATTGCATATGTCTTGCTTTGATCATGCTTACTGCTTGTCTGCAATTACATGTTAGGCGAACAAAGCAGTATAGCAATATGATAAAATTTAATGAACAGTAGGACAATGGTAAGTTTAAGTAGCAACATAATAGTTATCACATGAATATTAGTGACATCATTATGTTAAACTTAATCAATTAGCCATGTTCAAAAATATAATATAATCATTGGGTTAACAAGTGGCTCCTGAGGCGTCTGAGGAATAGAAACAGTAGGGAGTGACAAGGCCCTCCGGCAATACGAGATCCAAGGCAAGCATAATATATAAAATCATTTATAGGATATGGACATGGATTATGTTTACCTTTGCGTAGAGCAATTGTAAGATCCAAGTTAGAAGTAGGAACGAAACCTCCAATAGGAAGCGGAGGATCGATAGTACTCGTAGCATGGAGAGATGCTGGAAGATGACGATGAGTATAATCCTGCAAAGCGCGAGGACTTGCATCAAGAGTGGTGGAAGAAGGGGCATGAGGATTGGGTGGGAGTGGGGTGAGTGGGGGGGGGGGGGGGTAGCGAAAGAAGGTAGAGAACACGAATAGAGGACAAGAATAGTAGTACGAAGAAGAATAGATAGAGTTGGTGTAGAGTAAAAAATACGAGTATCCTCAAAGAACCTGACATCTGTAGAGACATAAAAGAGTCATGTGATAGGATCATAACAATGATAACCCTTCTGAAATCAACAATACTCTAGAAAGAGACTCTTGAGTGTGCCTATATAGAGAACGATTGAAGTTGTGGACAAAAGGTAACACATCGAAACATACGAGTTGTTAGAGAACAATGGCTTAGTAGGATAGAGACATGAGTATGGAACTTGTCACTAAGCGTAGACGGTTCACAAGATAGGAGGTAGTAAGAATAGAGCTACTCCATACGTGTCACGCCTCGATTCCGAAGAAGCGATCGTCCTTGCTAGGGTGTGATACCGCGCGAGCCTAAGTTGTGGTCGCGTAAGGCGATTTCCATAACGGCCGATTATATCAGACTGACGACGAGGTCGTTACACAGAAGTCCCAAGCAGAAAAATTGAACAACACAAGATGTATAGATAACAAATTCTTCTTTATTGATAATTAGTGGAATTACAAAGGCACGAAGCCAAGATTACAATCGCTCGTGCTCACTTTCTCTCTATTTACAAGTTACTCTGCTCTTTCTCATTCTCTCAATACAATGATATCATATCCAAAGGCTTACAACTTGAGGATGTTGCAGAAGCCGATGTCCATACATTATGTCCCGTATAGGTGAAGACTCCAACGTGGCCGCACGCCTTGAAACGCCAAGAAACTCTATGCCTTAGCGCGTCCAAGCGAGCTCCGTCCCGTACGAGCAAGTACCTGAACCTGCACATGAAAACTGGTGGGACGTCAGTACACAACCGTACTGGTGGGGGGCATCTCGTCCACCCATACAAAACCAACACGTTAATTTAGTGACTGCAACTTATTCTTTTGTAGTCTTTCTAATCTTGCTTTAGGATCAAATTCCAATACATAGACTCCTGGTCTACTCGTGTTGCAACCAACGTGATCGTGCTACAAAACCTATTTGTGCAAACATCGTGGCCTTGCCTCGCAGCAACGTGAATCATACTCTTGCTTGCCCTTTCAAACGACTCAAACATGAACTCGTAAACTTGTGTCAATGACTCAAACACTTGACGCCACATCTTGTACCGAAGCACGTGTCTCTGTTATAGCCAAATCTTAGGCTTCATAAAAGTTTTGTTGCAAACTGTGCACACATTCTTGATTCATTCATGTTGTGCTTACACTTCTTGTGACTCAACCGACACCGTGCATGCGGATTGCCGCTCAACACACAGACTCATCTATATGAAAGGTCACCATCAATTCAAGCCATCTTCGACATAGCTAGGAGAGACGGTGAGTCGATCAATGCAGGTAGCGAGCCCCACTGAAAGCTTCCAAATTCCTGTTGCCTACCCAGCTTAGCTATACCGTCTTCCCCCTAGGTCGAACTGACCCCGGTGCCCCGCTGTAAAATCAGTCGAGGAAGAATACCTTGTGCACAAGTTGTCCATGACTACGCACCTACGGGAACATCTAGACTCACGTAAATGCATGACCTAATTTGTGGTATGACTGAAACCCTTTGCAAATCGTGTTCATAAACCATATTTTCCATACTTCATTGGAGACTTCCAAACGAGGGATCGCCTCGACGAAAAATGATCGCGTGAGCTTTCCATCTTTGAAATCCAAGAAACGACTACTGCATAGCCTTCCTACTTAACTTGAACAAAGCGTGTTCCATAATTGTTATAGACTGTGTCATACTCTATATAGCAAACTGAGACTGTAGGGTCCTATCACTTGAATCAGCCATGAAACAGTGAAAACATGCCATCTTTTATAAGACCAACTGTGAGTCCGTGGAACGTGCTGCTATGACAAGCAGTGGAATCGTGGGGGCATGCCTGCTATGACATCAAGTCAATAGTCCGTGTTGTTATTTTGCTTAACTCAATACGTGCGTTCGAAAGACCGAGTGTCACTTTTGAAAACTACCGTGGATTGATATTTAGGCAACAAGCTAACCCTTCCAAGTTCTATACACCTTTGACACAATGGGATTATTCCTTTAGTTATGTGGATTCATCTCTTTTTATTATCAAGTCTATTCATTGCAATGAAAACTTTTATTTATTAGTGTGAAGGCCAAGCTGAGACAAGTTTATTGAAGCCACCCACCTTAGCGAGGAGTTGTCTCGGCCGAGCGGACCTTCGAGCAAGCCGTTGTATCGCCAAGTCCAAACGCCGTTGCGTTTTGATACATTTGGTTGAACTGAGCGGGACGGGGCATTACAATAAGTACTTAGGAACATAGGTGTGAGCCATAAGAGTGCGAGTAATATGAAGAAGATGATTCTTGCGCTCAGAAAACCGTTTTTCTAAGAGGTATGAGCAGAAGTCTGGTGAATAATGCCACGTGAAGCATAATAAACATATAACTCATGATGTATATATTCTAAAGCATTATTAGTATGAAATATATTGATTTGATTTGCTAGTGAAAAAAGTTTAAATATACGCTTTAGATTTAGACAATGTTCTAAAAATCGGTATTAGACGACGCCTAGGCGTTGGGCGGCTACCCACCGCCTAATATTCGGTCGGAGGCGGCTCTTAGGCGGTTGGGGGGAAAAAGGTTGTTCCAGGCGGCTGCCTACGAGCAGGCGCTCGGGGAAGAAGGCAGTCGCCTGGAAATTTTTGAATTTTTTTAAAAGTGAAAAGAACCCATGATCCGTTAACCCGACCCGTTTGTTTACATATCTAATTAAGAAGAGCAGCAGCAGCATCATTCAGCAGCAGCCGCAACATTATTCAACAGCAGCAGCTCAGAGGAGAAAAAGAAGAAGCAGCGGCAGCAACAACAAGAGAGGTAAGAAGCTTCTTCCTTTTTCCTTTCTTTTCATTATTCTTCTTCTTCTTCTTCTTCTTCTCCTTCTCCTTCTTGAGCGGCTGCTTCAGCCGATTCTTTTTTCTTTTTCTTTTTTCTCGAGCAGCTGCTTCTGCTGCTCTCCTTTTTTTTTCTCTTACCTCTCTCTCTGGGGCTTGAGCGGCTCAGAAGAAATAAATAGTGAGTTAGACACTGTCACACTAAAAGTAAATAGATGTATTGAACACTAGTTAGTGAATGAATCAAAGTTAAAAAAATGAATCACAGTTGAATGAATCACAGTTAAAAAAAATAGATGCTACTTCCCTTCTTTTTTGTATTGTTATTGCTATATTTTGTTAGTGTTAACTATTTGAATTATGTTTGAACTTGTAGTCTTGTAATATGAATTTGACTATGTTTAGTTATTATGAGAGGCTTTGAATTTGGGGTATAATTTTTACTTAAGTATATTTTCAATTTCTATATATTTTTTTTATATGTGGTGATCGCCTAATATTAGAAGGCCGCCTAGGCGGCCTAGGCGCTAGGCGGTGGGTGGCCGCCCGCCTGACACCTAGCGCCTTTTACAACCTTGGATTTAGACTTCAACATATAGAGCCAAAGGAGTTGAGAATGATTGTCAATATATGTAATGAAATTACTATAACCAAAAACATATTCAACATGAAACAGAGTGTCATTTGTCAATATGGGGAGGAAAATAAGCACAATGATGCTAGCTTAACTCACAAACAATGTTGTAGAAATTCTTGTAGTCGGCCGACAAGCCGTTGGATCCTCCTAGTCGGAAAAATCGGCCGACTAGGCGTCCTAGTCGGCTAGGCATTCCCTAGTTGGCCGATTGGGCTGTTGGAAAAACAAAAAAATGGGTAGCAGATCCGACCCGAACTTCAATTTGAAGAAAAATGAAAACCCAAAACAACAACATCCAGCCTCCAGAGAAAGAAGATAAGAAGGAGAATAATAATAAAAAAAGCCTACTTACTGACAAAGATGTTGCCGATCCCCGCCGACTGCCGTACCACAGGTAGTCATTTTTTCATGTTTTTTTTCTTCTATTTTTTATTGCTTCTCTTGGTCTTTGTTGCTGCTAATATGATCCAATTGTTTTATTTATAGGATATTAAGATATGACTATTTCATCGATTGCTTCAAATTCCAATATTGATGAAACCGTAAGTGACTTGAACATTCAAAATGTTTTGAAACACGCATTTGAACATTCAAAATGACTACTTCATCGACTATTTCATGTGTCCTTAGTGGATGAACACGATATATCTTTGATGATTGAGGAGCACTTTAATCTATCTTTTTTTTTTTTTTTGAATTTTGGATTATGAATAAGACTTTGTCACTTTAGGTACTTAAGTTAATATTTTGATGGCATATGACATATATTACATATATATAATTTTTTTCCACACACATATATATGATATGTATTGGCATATTGCATATATATATTTTTAATTAAAAGACTCAAAATGATTCATTCAACTAGTTCCCGATTAATCCCTAGTCCTCGTGAGCTGAGTCCTGACTAGCGGCCAACTAACGATTTTTACAACCTTGCTCACAAACGTCACACTCAAGAGAATAAAAAGGTCTTCAATGACATTAGTCTCTTGAGCTTCTAAAGGGAAGGATGGTAAGACGAGCACGATGATATCACTGATGATTGAGGAGCATTTTAATCTATCTTTTTTTATTTAAATTTTGGATTATGAATAAGACTGTCACTTTAGGTACTTAAGTTAATACTTTGATGGCATATGACATATATTGCATATATATAATTTTTTTTCACACACATATATATGATATGTATTGGTATATTGCATATATATATATTTTTAATTAAAAGACTCAAAATGATTAATTCAATTAGTTCCCGATTAATCCGATTAATCCCTAGTCCCCGTGAGCTGAGTCCTGACTAGCGGCCAACTAACGATTTTTACAACCTTGCTCACAAACGTCACACTCAAGAGAATAAAAAGGCCTTCAATGACATTAGTCTCTTGAGCTTCTAAAGGGAAGGATGGTAAGACGAGCACGATGATATCTTTGATGATTGAGGAGCACTTGAATCTATCTTTTTTTTTTTTGAATTTTGGATTATGAATAAGACTTTGTCACTTTAGGTACTTAAGTTAATACTTTGATGGCATATGACATATATTGCATATATATAATTTTTTTCACACACACGTATATATGATATGTATTGGTATATCGCATATATATATTTTTAATTAAAAGACTCAAAATGATTAATTCAACTAGTTTTCGATAAATCCGATTAATCCCTAGTCCCTGTGAGCTGAGTCCCGACTAGCGGCCAACTAACGATTTTTACAAGCTTGCTCACAAACGTCACACTCAAGAGAATAAAAAGGTCTTCAATGACATTAGTCTCTTGAGCTTCTAAAGGGAAGGATGGTAAGACGATGATGCCGTTAAGGAGGTGAAATTGAGGAGGTGAAGGAGGTAAAGGCAGCAATAGATGGCAGAAGATGATTGAGATAATATAGGTCGTTGTATCTACGACCCCCACCAATCCTCTTCCTTATATGGAGATACTTAAACAACATTAAAAGGGAAAGAAAGTCACAAAACAATGTAAAGTAAGAGGGAAAGAAAGTTACAAAACAATTTAATAATGTGAGGCGACTAATAGATATTGATTAACAAGAAACCTAGGAGTATATGCAAGACAACAGAATGGCTGGACCACCCCAATCCCAGTTATAGGAGAGGATAGATTGTCCATCAACAATATATATAGGCAGATGAAGAGGAGTAAGAAAGCTAGTAAAAAGAGAATGATCATCTATTAAGAGGAACTAGCAGAGTTTAAGAGTCAACTACTCAACTTATTGGCAAGGAAAGCACTAGAACCTAAGAGTACAATAGATCGATGTGTTTGAATGGACAAGGCGCTCATACTCATCCTTAGAGAGTACAATAGATCATTCAGCAGGCAGAATAAATGCGCTAATGAGTAGGACCCCCGATCTACCTCCAGTAGGAGAAGCTCTTACTGAGTCGTGCTTGTAGAGAATAATTGTTGTATATTTATTGATTGGCTACTCCACTACTTATAGGGAGTCTAGCTCCTCTTCATACTACATTTTTCAAATGTGGGACTAAATCCCTTATTAGTTCTCAACACTCCCCCTCAAGATGGGCGATAGATATTAATCATTCCCATCTTGTTACATAGCTTCGACAGACTTAATGAATTAAGACCCTTAGTCAAACAGTCTGCCACTTGTTCTTCTGAGCGAACATGATCAATCTTCAGTATCCCTTGTTCCAGCTTCTCTTTGATGAAGAATCGATCGATCTCGATGTGCTTCGTTCTGTCATGCTGAACTGGATTGTTAGCTATACTTATTGCAGCTTGACTATCGCTCAGAAGACGTAACGATGCTCCCTTGTCCAGCTTCAACTCTGTCAGCAACGCTTTCACCTACAGCAATTCCGACACTCCTAAGGCCATTGCTTTGTATTCTGCTTCAGCTGTAGATCGTGCTACCACTGACTGTTTCTTGCTTCTCCATGAGACCAAGTTTCCTCCTATAAAGACACAATATCCCGTGGTAGACCTTCTATCGTCTATGCAGCTCGCCCAGTCTGCATCGCAGTATCCCTCAACTTCTATACATCCATTCTTCTTGAACCATAGCCCTTTTCCCGGCGTCCCTTTCAGATATCTCAAGATATGAAACACTGCATCCATATGACCCGTTCTTGGATCATGCATGTAGCGACTTACTACACTCACCGCAAATGAGATATCAGGGCGAGTGTGCCCCAGATAAATCAATCTTCCTACAAGTCGTTGATATCTTTCACGATCAACTGGCTCTCCTGCTTCTGCTCCCAACTTGCACTTCTGGTCAATTGGAGTGACTGCTGCTTTGCATCCCAGCATCCCTGTCTCCTTCAGCAGCTCTAGTGTGTATTTTCTCTGTGAGAGAACAATTCCTTGTTCGCCTTCACACACTTCGATACCTAGAAAGTACCTCATCGCTCCTAAATCCTTCACTTCAAACTCCTTCGCGAGTTTTGACTTCAGCTTAGCGATCTCGACTTCATCATTACCTGTGATTACTATATCATCCACGTATACAGCAAGTATAGTGATGTTCCTCTTGCATGCTGAAGAAAGACCGTATGATCTGCATTTGCTTGATGGTATCCCATGCCTGTAACAGCCTTTCTGAATCTGTCAAACCAGGCTCGAGGAGATTGCTTGAGCCCATATAGCGACTTCTTTAGTTTGTACACTTTTCCATGCGATGTCCCTCCGTCTGATTCTGTAGCGTAGCACCCTGGCGGGAGTTCCATGTACACTTCTTCTTGTAGGTCCCCATGGAGAAAGGCATTCTTCACATCTAATTGGTATAGCTTCCACCCATAGTTTGCTGCAATGGAGACTAGAGTTCTTACGGTGCTCATTTTCGCTACTGGAGCAAACGTCTCATCATAGTCGATGCCATATGATTGTGTATCCCTTTGCAACCAACCTCGCCTTGTATCGTTCCACCTTTCCTTCTGACGTCTCCTTTACTGTGTACACCCATTTGCATCCCACAGTTTTCTTCCCTTTGGGTAATGGAACCAGCTCCCACGTCTTATTTTTTTCCAGTGTCCCAAGTTCTTCCATCATTGCAGCTTTCCATCTTGGATCTTTCTTTGCTTCCTACCAACTTTTGGGCAACGAAGTAGAGTCTAATGATGCAATGAAGGCTCGATAATTCGAAAAAATGTTAGAATAAGACAGGTAGTTGGCAATATCATGTTCCTAATCATCAAAACGACTAGGAGCCTTACCCGTATTGATGTGAGTAGATCTCCTTAAGGGAGCAATAGGTGGTGGAGAGATCATACCATCAGAGTCAGAGAGATCCGCATCAAAATCAGATTGATTCTGTGCGGGGGCAACATCTTCAAGAGTTGGAGCAGGAGTAGACGAGGGACTTGGTACCGTAGGCACAAGACACGGTACAGGCACAATACTGGACTTCTGCTGTCTCCTTCTGTAGACTTGGAGCTCCTTTTCCATTGTCTGCTGCTTCCCCTGTTTAACACATGTATCTTCTTCATCTTCTGTATCGGAGTCACTGCTTTCTCTCCTTTCGTCCAGTTTTCCACGACCGGGCATGGAACCGATCCGACTACCACAGATGGGCTTATTTTCTCCCCCTCACATCTAATACCCTCTGTGTTAGGTGTGTCACCAAACGCCGAACCGTCATCCGAAGCATAATATGGTTCCAGTTCTCTGAATGTAACGTCCATGCTTACAAACATCTTCCGCTCAACTGGGCTCCAACATGCGTATCCCTTCTGAGTTGCCGTGTACCCGACAAAGACACATTTAACCGGTCTAGGATCCAGTTTGCCAACGCCTGGCCTATTATCTTGGACAAAACATACACATCCAAATACTTTCGGTGGAACAGTGTACGTGGTTGCACCAGTAAGCATCTCCAACGGTGTCTTCCAGTCCAATACCTGAGATGGCATTCTGTTGATGAGATAAGAGGCCGTTAACACCGCCTGCCCCCATAAGTGTTTCGGGACATTCATAGCCAGCATCATCGTCCGTGCGACCTCCAGCAGGTGTCTGCTCTTCCGTTCGGCTACACCATTTTGCGCCGGTGTGTAGGCACATGAAGTTTGGTGTAGTATTCCATGAGTGGATAAATATTCAGCAACCTGCTTATTTGTATACTCCGTCCCATTGTCAGACCGTAAGCACTTAATTTTAGTGCCATATTGTGTTTCTACCCGGCGATGAAAGTCGCGAAACGCCTCAAAGATGTCACTTTTTTTCTTCATAAGGTAGACCCATGTCACACGAGTATGACAATCAATAAAAGTGACGAACCATCGAAAACCGTTAATACCGGTTGTAGGACAAGGGCCCCATACGTCCGAATGTATCATATCAAATGCAGCTGAACTTCGATGTCCTGAACTCACATACGTGCTTCTTGTATGTTTACCCAACTCACATGCATTACAAAATAACTTCTCTTTATTAGCCCTTTGGTATAAGGACGGATACATTCGACTAATAATTTTAAAAGAAGAATGACCGACACGCTGGTGGTGGAGTAGCAATTCATCTTCTACACTGCGTCGTGAATCTTCAGGTGGTGTGTCTGCTACCAGAGATGCCAATGCATTGTCCAGTCCAGTCTTGTCCAAGTACCACAGCCCCTTATGCCATGTGCCAGTCCCTAGTCGTCGTCCTGTCCCCTTCTCCTGAAAAGTCACCGTAGGAATGTCAAAGGAAACTGTACAGTTAAGATCAAGAATAATGGCACTAATAGAAAGAAGATTGACAGGAAAAGACGGAGCATGTAACACATTGGTGAGAGTGAGAGAAGGGGTGCATGCGACAGTGCCTTTACCCATGACAGGGCTGGAGTTACTATCAGCCGTCTGAATGCTCTCCGGCGTCGGTAGGTGAGTATAGTCTTGGAACTCACTGCGGGACCCCGTAACATGGCGAGATGTCCCAGAGTCCATAATCCAACCTGGTTGGTGGACAGCTGTCGTAAGAGCACGCACAGGAATACCTGTGCTGGTCTGGGCAAAGCAAGTGATGTGATCCCCCGAGGAAGATGACGCCCCATGACTGCCGTCCAAACCCAGCTTCGAACTACGTAACATCGCGAGGAACTCCTTCTCAAGAGGGGTTAACTCAGCCAGGTGATGTTCGCCCCCTTCTTCCGCCAGATTTGCTTTGTGGCCGCCATAATAATTTTTCCTTCTTCCAGCATAACCGCCTCTACCACCTCGACGTCCTCCGCTGCCCCGTCCACGATCACTCGACAGGAATTTTGGACAAAATTTGATGTAATGTCCTGAGTCACCACAGTTGTGGCAAACACCGGCCACAGAGGGAGGCTGATTGAAGGCGGCAAGGGCAGACTTGTCAACAGCGGCTTGCTCCCCCTGGAAAGAGCCCTTGTTGGGCATCAATTTCAATCGAGCCTCTTCTTGTGCCATGGCAGCAATGGCTTCTTCCAAGGTTGGAAGCAGGGGCTGTGCTAGGAGTACATTCCTTCTATGCTCAAACGCAGGTTTAAGACCCATCAAGAACTTCATCCGTTGTCGCGAAATATAATTCAAGAACTTTTGGAAATGTTTCGCAAATGCTGGTTCGACTTGTGCATCTTCCATCCCAAGAGGATCATAGTGATCCAGATCAGACCAGTATTTCTTCAACAGTACGGCGTACTCAGAGATGGTATGGTCGTCCTGGGTCACCCTATCAAGTTCATCCTGCAATTGGAAGACCCGCATAGGATTGCCGGAGCCTGAGTACATATCCTTCAAAGTCCGCCATATATCAGCAGCAGCCTCCATTGCCTCTACATTGTCCGACACCTGGTCGGTCAAGGAGGCTGTCAACCATCCAGCCACAACATTGTTGACAATTTCCCAAATAGCAAACTCCTTTGAGGAGGGATCATCTGGCGCCTTGGTTTGGCCATTGACGTAGCCAACCAAGCCTCGTCCCTTGAGCGTCCGCAGTGCCTGCCGTGACCATTTCAAGTAGTTGGACGTGCCTTCCAACTTCGTCTCCAGCTTGTCCAGCTTTCCCATTTTGTAGGGTGACGGATCCATATCAGTATGGATCACACGTGGGGTTGCCTCGGTTAATCTTTTTGATAAAATATCATCAACCAAGGCCTTCATCTCTTCTGCTGTCAGTTTACCACTGATCGAATCCATGGCGTCTTCAACTGTGATTCGTCGTCGTCGTCGTCTTTGTCGGCTTCGTCGTCGTCGTCGTCGGCTTCGTCGGCTTCGTCGTCGTCGTCGTCTTCGTCGGCTTTGTCGTCTTCGTCTTTATGTAAAGTCTCCAACAGAGACCTTACGAGTGCGCTGCTAACGTGGTCAATGCTGGCGCACGCATGTAGATCCTAATTTGCAGATCGAGAACAGAATACAAATAAAGCATTTGTAGTTCCGGAGGACGTAATCTAGGAACAGAAGGTGCAAATAAAACATTTGACAGCTATCCGTCTTCGAATAATCGTCCACATAATCGCGCTCGCAAATTAGGGTTTGTGGGGGGGGGGTGTCGGCCGCAGATGTGGTCGGAAGAGAGAGGGGGGGGGCGTCGGGGGGGGGGGCTTCGTTGGGGGGGGGGGCGTCGGGGTCAGCAAGGGGGGGTGGCGGGGACAGCAGGGCGGCGGCGGTGGGCGGGGGGTGGGCGTCGGGGACTGGGGGCGTCGGATTGGGGGGGGGGGGCGGCGGCGGGGGGGGGGGGGCATCAAGGGGGTGTCTTCGGCGGCAGGGGGCGTCGGCGGCGGGGCCGGGGGGGGGGGCGGGGGTGGGCGGCGGGGCGGGGGGGGGGGGGGGGGGCGTCGGGGCAGGGAGGGTTGGGAATTTTTTTTTTGTGGTTATGGCTCTGATACCATGTAGAGAATAATTGTTGTATATTTATTGATTGGCTACTCCACTACTTATAGGGAGTCTAGCTCCTCTTCATACTACTTTTTTCCAATGTGGGACTAAATCCCTTGTTAGTTCTCAACAGTGCTTGTGAGCACGTTCGCGTCCACGGGGTGCATAATGAGTAGTAGAATAATAGTAGGTGGGGTCGGAGATAGCCTGAGTTGTGTTGAGAGAGGGAGTGACACACATGACTAATGGCATCCATAAAGATGGGACAATTGAGTATGTAAGTATATGATTTCGTACAGAAGTACAGAAGCGATAGAAGGATGAAGTTCAGAGAGATACTTTGCAAGAAAGAACCCCTCTTTGACTCAACTAAGTAGCCAAATCAATAGTCAGGGGATGATATTCGTCCAACTTGTCCCACATCCCCTTAAGAATAGCATAGTAGTTGGATCTGTCTGCTGAAGAGCAAATATACACACGTAAAGTTTGTATACCCCAGAGTTATTGGCACCATAGGAGTGCATCACCCAACGTTTGGTAGGGAGGAACATCACAATAGGCCATGCTATTGAGAAACCAAGACATAACACAAGTCTTTATGCTGTAGACTACAAATTGAAATTTTTCTGAGGAATCCACAGGAAAAGCGACGAGTTGTTGAAGTTTGTGTCATCTAATTTTACTGATGTACCAAATAGAAACTTAGACACATGACTCTCAGAGTAGCCCATAGGAGGATAAGGAATCCTATATATCACCGGTGGAGGAACCTGGGTACCTTACTGGCAGTAGTAGAATACATATGCATAGGAATAGTAGATAATGTGGTCACAGGCTAGTACAAGTAGAGAAAGAGATATATAAAAGCCACAAGCCAATCCAAGATGTGATATAGATAGAAAAGATGTAGAAGTGACATAATGACATAATACTATTAGGTCACGCCTTGCTCCAATATATAGTCATCGGAACGTTATGCCGTATAAGCTTAAGTTGACTTGTACAAGACAAAGGATTTTCGATCTCAATATCCAAGAATTAAGTAGTGGAATAATTAAAGTACACAATGCAACATAATATTCAAACCAATTTACGTCAATAAAGTTTATATTCAAGCTGAAATCAACAATAACTTTGCAGCGGAATCAATCTAAATAATTATTCCAAAAGAAACTGTCCAACAATTGATTACATACAAACGTCATATCCATACTTTGAAACATTAATGCCTTCTAATGAAACAAAAGGTCTCCAAAACAATCTACCGCCTCAATGCTACTTTCTCGTTGTAACTGAAATGTTGAGGGTCAGTACACAAGAATATGCTCTTAAATGGCTAAAATTGCACCCATCTAAAATTAAACACAATTTATTATGGGAACAAAACATTCTGATTAACATATGATCTTTCTATTCTTTCCATATTTCCATTTCTATAGCAATCCTTTACTAATCGAACAACATTCCATTTATTCTATTTTGGAAACCATTACCTTACCAACAATCCATCTATCCATTCTTACCTTATGAGGAATATCATCCATATTCATTTTTTCCATTCTCGGTAAGTTAACTTAGGCTTAGTTCTTGCTTACATCAAGCTATAATGTAACTAAGTGAAACATAATTTATTTGAAGCGTCGCAACCCATCCCTCTAATAAAAACACTTCTTATAAATCAACAATAACTAAGTCTCATTCATTATATAAACATATAAACATATAAACATTCAATTATATTCAATAGAGTTGTAAAGTTCTTTCTATCTACCTTGCAATGCGAAGCATTAATTCTCATCATTTATAACATTCTTTATAATCCTCTTATAAGTGAAATAATAATCATTATCGCCTTAGGGCATTTCAATGTCCTTTTAGAAGCATATTAATTTCGCATCAATTCCATTTATTGATTACTAATCTCATTCATTGAACCTTAGCATAAAATTATAGTTCCAATCTTCATTATAGGTTCCATAAAGTTATGTTTATTCCGTACTTCCATTATTCTAAGTTCTAGAATCCTTTATTTGAAGCAAAGTAAAGATATAATATTCTCAAATTTCGTATTTTCATTGTTATTCAAGACAAAACAAAGAAAACATCTTTCTAATAGAAACGAGTAGCATATGGAAAGCATACCAAATAATGAATTCATCTTTTAGTTCATGATCTCTTTTATATTAGGGTCTCTAACTAGAAGGGAACGAGAGAGATTCATTATTATAAGTGTGAGATCCAGGAGGTAGAAGTTTGACCACTCAATGTTCGATGAAATGCTTAAGGATCACATTGAGGAGCTCTTCCGCAAAGCTAGTCATTTCGTCCTTTTTCTCCCATAACGGTTCATCTCCTTCTTTTGCACGAGGCCTTCCCTTCCGCATGGCCTTCCATTTTTTTTTCTTTTTTAGAACAGGTGGAGTAAGGAATGAACAAGGTTGTAAAAGGCGCTAGGCGTTAGGCGGGTGCCCACCAACCGCCTAGCGCCTAGACCGTCTAGGCGGCGCCTAATTCTAGGCGGTCGACAGAAATTTAAAAAAAAAATTTAAAATATGCTCAAGTGAAAATTATACCCCAAATACAGTTTGCTCAAGTGAAAAATTATTATTTTTTCAAATACAGTTTGCAAGGTCTTATTTGAGTTCTTATTTGGGTTCCAGTAGGTTCCATTGGAAAAAAAATTGACTGCTGCTACTGTTCATGTGGGTTCCATCAGTGGGTTATAAACAAACACCCACGTGTCTGTTCAATCTTCCAGTGGACAAAAGCTGGGCTAAAAAACAGAAGAAGAAGGGAAGAAGGAAGAAGACAGAAGAAGAAGGACTCATCAGAAGAAGAAGAAAAAGAAGAAGAAACACACCTGACGGATGGCTGTACGGTGGCTGCGGGTGGCCTGCGGCTGCTCCTGCTCCCTTCTCTCTTCTCTTTTAATGTCTGGTTCTGTTTAGGCCTTAGGGTCGGCTGCAATAAGTGAAACATGACCCTTAATGGGTCGGATTTGGGAATACCCAATTTTTTTGGCAAAACAGTCTAGTCGACTGATTTTGGAGTCGGGACTGATTCCTAGGTGGACGTCTAGTCGCCCAGTGTCACGCCCCGGTTCCGCAGGATCGATCGTCCTCGCTAAGGCGTGATGCCGCGTAAGCCTAGATTGCGCTCACGCGAGGCAGGTTCCATAACGGCCGATTACTGCAGCTTGCGACGGGGTCGTTGCACAGAAGTCCCAAGCAGAAACATTGAATAACAGCAGCAGAAATTTAAAGCAAAACACAAGTCATTCAAACTGCTCTTTATTGATATTGAAACAAAGATTACAACGTGGCACGATGCCAAGATTACAATCACTCAAGCTCACTCTTCTCACAATTACATGTCACTCAGCTCTCTCTTATCTCTCAATACAATTTGAGTAGTCCAATGGAAGCTTCGGATAGGCGATGTCCATACATTATGTCCTGTATAAGTTCTGAGTCCATGCGGCCGTACGCCTCGAAACGCCAAGGAACTCCGTGCCTCGACGCATCCAAACGAGCTCCGCGCCAACGAACTTCTACCTGTTCCTGCACATGGAAACTGTGTGGGTGTTAGTACTCAACTGTACTGGTGGAGTGAGCTCCTCGCCCACCCATACAAAACCAACACGTTCATTTACTTTGTACAACATAAACCCTTTATGATTGTCTTTCTATTCTTGCCTTAGGGTCGATTTTAGGACATAGACGCCTGGCCTATTTGTATCTGTAGACCATCATCGTGCTATCGCACCGATAACTTACTTATCGTTGTGCCTTGGACCATTCTCGTATTGCAATATCAACGCACCGACTCGAGCTTGCCTTTTGGCCTATACTTAGCGACGCAACGACATGGTCGTGCTATACTCTATTCGTGCTTCAGTATAATCGAAGCAGTGCCTCCCCACTTAGTCTTTCACCTATGCTCGTGTCATAACAGCGTGGTCGTGCCATGACATATAGAGGTCGTGCCTCATAACTCATGATGCCTTAACCAACTTGTCCTACGGCCCTTCCTGACTTAATTTTGAAACGACTCAATTCGAACCTATGCACTCTGTGCCAATGAACTCATTAGTCTACCCACATCTCGTCCGAAGCACGTGCCTTGGCTATAGCCAAATCTTAGTCTTATCGACTGTGCTGCATACAAAGCAAATAATTTGTAACCCACTTAAACCGCACTCACACATCTTGACTCGCTTAAGGCTTGCACGTGGATAGCCGCTCCTATGCCGACTTATCTATATAAAAGGGTCACTGGCACCACATGCTATACTTGGACCTTAATTGGATAATACAGTAACGTTTGTTTACAACGAGGCACGATCTTGCCGAATTTTTCGTACTACCTGCTCTACGGCACACCCCTCGGGTCAGGTCGCACACCATCCGAGGGTCCTGCAAGCATGTTTCTCCTAGGCCAGACCGGTCCTGTGGCCGCAGGTACCGTCTGAGGAACAAAACCATCCTTGTCGACAAGTTGTCCAATGACCATGCAAGACTCAACTCAATTTACCATGTCCTTCCTTATTCATGACCGTGCTTTCCATATTTCTATCGAGACTTCCAAGTAGCGGGACCGATCTCGGCGACAACCAATCGCGTAAACTTTTTATCCTTTTAAAACCCAAGGAACGACTACTGCGTAGTCTTCCAGCTTAACTTGGACCAAACATGTGTTCTTTAATCGTGGCATACTTACCCTTGAACCTACCGTGGCTCGTGCCTTAAACCAACTTGTTTTCTAAGCGACACTATCGCTCAAGTCATACTTTATATGACGAGCCTTGGGATCGTGGGACTATGCGACTTGACAACCGCAGAAAATATAGGACAGTGCTTGCTATGACTTCGATAGCACAACAAAACTCTTGCCTAACTTAATCGTGTAACAACTTAACCAGCAGGACGAGCAAAGGCTAGGCTAAGCCTTGGACGATGGGACCGTGCATGCTTTATTAAGCATTTATGCGGGCGACGCCTATGACTTAGGCTAATTCATAACTTTATGGCGAAGACCGACTTTCCTTCTCCCAAGCCACGGGACGAAGGACCGAGTGTTATTTTGAAAGCCATCGTGCAACATTTCTAAGCTGACCGTGGGACGTTTTCCATGTTCTAACTCAATCGACCCAAGTTGGGATTATTCCCTTAGCTATGTGGATGCGTCTTTTTTTATTATCAAGCCTACTTGTGCAGTTGAAAACTTTCATTTTATTAGTGCGAAGGCCAAGCTGAGGCAAGTTCACCGAAGCCACCCACCTGAGCGAGGAGTCGCCTCGACCGAGCGGGTCTACGAGCAGCCGTTGCATTGCTAAGTCCGAACGCCATCGGCGTTTTGATTCCTCCGATTGACTGAGCGGGACGGGGCATTACATTATACACCACTCAGAAAAAATTTCGTCATCGAAACTAACTGAGTGCACTTATTGACTTATAATTCGACTCATCATCCAGTGACTCGCACGCACTTCGTCTCAATCAATATTCAAGTTCATTTCCAAACTAACGATCGCACTACTACCAATCTTTTACTTGAGACACGATTCCTAAATCCTCGATACCCTTCCATTCCTTTTGTCTTATTTGAATTCAACATATCATTTAGTTGGATCGTGCACATATTCCAGGCGTCCCTAAAATACATGCATTTCAGCCAAGTCTCATGACAGAGAATTCGTTATTCTCACTCGAGTCAAATCGTGCACATATTCAGGCGTCCCTAAAATACATGCTTTTCAGCCGAGTCTCGTGAGTGGAGTTTTCCTCAAGTTGAATCATTCTATCCATCCATACCATTTCCCAATCCTATCAATCCTCCAGATCAATCATGCCAATGCTATCTCTCCAAACATGGACGTCTCGCCTAACCGCTATGCCATCTCTCAAAGCAAAAGTCAATGTCAGGATTGGAATCATAGTTCCCCAACAATAATACCAACACTGACCCCAATCCTAGGGTCAAACCAAAGTTGATAATCGAAATTTGCTACCCAAGCTCGCATCACTCATATTTCTAAACATCGAGCATGTATTTCTCCTATTCGCACTTGCAACTCTTAGTCCAAGGGGTCCGAGTCATTCAGCAAAGCCATCCTATCGTAAGTTCACCCAACCAATTCCTCTGCATATCAATATCGCTCGTCCAACAAGCCATTCGCGTAGTCTATCTCTTTTGAACATGTTCGGTATAATCCACCTATCTATCATTCCCGAGTCAAACATGCTACGACACGATGTGTTACTAAACCATAATTTTCATTTCATATTCCCTAAGTCGTTTATTGCAATTCACGTAATCGTTCACAAGGTCGCCTAGCTCAACAATATGTCATGTCCCAATCTCACGCAAGTCCGATCATCCACGTGGGACATGAAATCACCATGCATTCCCCCAAGATAATCGTTCTTATCGGGGCGCAACTCTTGCTTGAGTCTAGACTAATTCATTTACGATACGCAGATTGGACTACTCAATCCTCAAGTTTACTCAATCGTCATTCACAAGTCCGACCAATCCTCGAATTTACCTTCGCATCAAACCACAAGTCGAAGCAATCCAAATTGCCATGCCCTAATCTTCCGAGTTCGATCATTCCCGCGACATGAATCACCATGTCAGCGCTCATGCGGAACGATCGTCCCAAATCCGACGTGACGCATGTGCGAGGCTGGAGTTGCGCTCGCGCAAGACAAGATCGTCGACGTTGTGGTTATCTTCGAAGCAATCACGACACGATCATTTTCATCCAAGCATTCATTCCAATCAAAATCCCAAGTATAGCATCCATCAAAACAATAACACTTTACACGATCGTCATTCCTCGAATCAGAGTACCTCCGAGTTATCGCATATCGATCTTTGATATGCCTCAATACCATCGATAATATATGTAACTTGACGATCTCCATTTGCAACGAATTTCGAGTCGTGCAACCGATGCTATCGTCTGAACTGGATAATCTCCTCGACATTCAAGATCAAAATTCCTCGAACTAGTTACATGATCAATTCGTTCAACCCAAAATCACGTATGTTTATCCGTCTATCTTAAATCATCGAGCAACACATTTCCTCAAGTCGCATCGGTTATATTAACTCAATCATCGAGCAACATCTATTCAAATCCTTAGAGTCATTCTCAAATATTCGAATCATTTTCGTGCACGCTATCATCCAATCGTGCTAACTTTTCGTATATGATTCATATCGATTTCCTCGATCGAGTCATCCATTTGTATACCTAAACTTTTTTTCGATTCAAATTGCCTACTCAATCATTTCCATATTCCTACTTGCGTAATCACAATACCGTGCGCGTCATTTCTAGTTCGTCTGAATCAACTTATTAAACTTCAAGATTACATTTTACTCAACGATACTCATCTAAGGCTTTGCATACAAGCGACGCTTGCTGATAGACTCATTGGCACCCCGCATCCTCAGTCGATCAACATTCTCGAGGCTACCTGATACACCACTCAGGAATGAAGTCATTCGATCAATCCTCAAAACAAGTTTCGAATCATAGCTGATTACTTCGAGTTTTCGTTCGAGCCATTCCTCAAATTTCAAGCACGATTGATTTGTATCGCATCGACGATATCCTAGTTCAATAGCACACCTATCGATAGTCATCCCGCATTCTATGAATCAAGTCAAACTCATTCACATTTTGATATGATTCAAAATTTGCACTCGACTTATCTAAGATCGACGCAATTTTGGTGTATATGCCCAGCCCGTCTTAGCCAACCGTGCTTATTTAAAGCTAACTTGTTCAACCAATTTTTCTTCGTAATAACTTTTTTAAAATATTTAAACTTATTGTATGGACATCCCGTGGGACATTTGAGAGAGAGCGCACCAACGATACCGATTTGCAGAAACAATATCAGAGTTTGCGGAACATCAGAGTTAAAGAATTCAATCGAAAGTTTAAGGACGTAAAGTCGTGCTCTAATACCATTATGTCACTCCCCGGTCCCGTAGGACCGATCGTTCTCGCTAAGGCGTGATGCCGCGTAAGCCTAAATTGCGCTCACGCAAGACAGATTCCATAACGGCCGATTACAGCGGCTTGCGACGGGGTCGTCGCACAGAAGTCTTAAGCAGAAACATTGAATAACAACAGCAAAAATTTAAAGCAAAACACAAGTCATTCAAACTGCTCTTTATTGATATTGAAACAAAGATTATAATGTGGCGCGAGGCTAAGATTACAATCACTCAAGCTCACTCTTCTCACAATTATATGTCACTCAGCTCTCTCTTATCTCTCAATACAATTTGAGTAGTCCAACGGAAGCTTCGGATAGACGATGTCCATACATTATGTCCTGTATAAGTTCTGAGTCCATGCGGCCGTACGCCTCGAAACGCCAAGGAACTCCGTGCCTCGACGCATCCAAACGAGCTCCGCGCCAACGAACTTCTACCTGTTCCTGCACATGGAAACTGTGTGGGTGTTAGTACTCAACTGTACTGGTGGAGTGAGCTCCTCGCCCACCCATACAAAACCAACACGTTCATTTACTTTGTACAACGTAAACCCTTTATGATTGTCTTTCTATTCTTGCCTTAGGGTCGATTTTAGGACATAGACGCCTGGCCTATTTGTGTCTGTAGACCATCATCGTGCTATCGCACCGATAACTTACTTATCGTTGTGCCTTAGACCATTCTCGTATTGCAACATCAACGCACCGACTCGAGCTTGCCTTTTGGCCTATACTTAGCGACGCAACGACATGGTCGTGCTATACTCTATTCGTGCTTCAATATAATCGAAGCAGTGCCTCCCCACTTAGTCTTTCACCTATGCTCATGTCATAACAGCGTGGTCGTGCCATGACATATAGAGGTCGTGCCTCGTAACTCATGATGCCTTAACCAACTTGTTCTACGGCCCTTACTGACTTAACTTTGAAACGACTCAATTCGAACCTATGTACTCTGTGCCAACGAACTCATTAGTTTACCCACATCTCGTGCCGAAGCACGTGCCTTAGCTATAGCCAATTCGTAACCCACTGAAACAGTGCTCACACATCTTGACTCGCTTAAGGCATGCACGCGGATAGCCGCTCCTATGCCGACTTATCTATATGAAAGGGTCACTAGCACTACAAGCTATACTTGGACCTCAATTGGATAATACGGTACGTTCGTTTACAACGAGGCGCAATCTTGCCGAATTTTTCGTACTACCCGCTCTACGGCGTACCGCTCAGGTCAGGTCGCACACCATCCGAGGGTCCCGCAAGCATGTTCCTCCTAGGCCAGACCGGTCCTGTGGCCGCAGGTACCGTCTGAGGAACAAAACCATCATTGTCGACAAGTTGTCTAATGACCATGCAAGACTCAACTCAATTTACCATGTCATTCCTTATTCATGACGTGCTTTCCATATTTCTATCAAAACTCCCAAATAGTGGGACCGATCTCGGCGACAACCAGTCGCGTGAACTTTCTATCGATACTCTAAAGTAGCGGGACCGATCTCGGCGACAACCAGTCGCGTGAACTTTTTATCCTTTTAAAACCCAAGGAACGACTACTGCGTAGTCTTCCAGCTTAACTTGGACCAAAGATGTGTTCTTTAACCGTGGCATACTTACCCTTGAACCTACCGTGGCTCGTGCCTTAAACCAACTTGTTTTCTAAGCGACAATATTGCTCAAGTCATACTTTATATGACGAGCCTTGGGATCGTGGGACTATGCGACTTGACAACCGCAAAAAACATGGGACAGTGCTTGCTATGACTTCGATAGCGCAACAAAACTCTTGCCTAACTTAATCGTGCAACAACTTAACCAGCGGGGCGAGCAAAGGCTAGGCTAAGCCTTGGACGATGGGACCGTGCATGCTTTATTAAATATTTATTCGGGCGACGCCTATGACTTAGGCTAATTCATAACTTTATGGCGAAGACCGACTTTTTTTCTCCCAAGCCACGAGACGAAGGACCGAGTGTCATTTTGAAAGCCATCGTGCAACATTTCTAAGTCGACCGTGGGACGTTTTCCATGTTCTAACTCAATCGACCCAAGTTGGGATTATCCCTTAGTTATGTGGATGCGTCTCTTTTATTATCAAGCCTACTTGTGCAGTTGAAAACTTTCGTTTTATTAGTGCGAAGGCCAAGCTGAGGCAAGTTCACCGAAGCCACCCACCTGAGCGATGAGTCGCCTCGACCGAGCGGGTCTTCGAGCAGCCGTTGCATGGCTAAGTCCGAACGCCATCGGTGTTTTGGTTCCTCCGATTGACTGAGCGGGACGGAACATTACACCCAGCGCCGCCTAGTCGGCCCGACTTTCACTGTTTTTTGGTACAACTGCCGATTTCGGCCATTCTTAAGTGGGCCATGGGTGCCCAACGCCTAGGCGCCCATTTTTTTTTCATTTTTTAGAACACTGGGAATGAATGAGAGTGAGGGTCTCTTATATAGGCTTTAGGAGTGGTTACACAATAATACAGCTCTCATCTCCATATCAAAGAGTCTCATCTATCCATGTCAAGTATATTTAACCTATCTAGAATCCCTACTCAAGAAATGATACACTAATATTATTCCAATCGATCTCATCTTAATAACCAATTCATCCCAAAAAGATATGATACAATGAACCTTGTCATATTTCTAACCCAACAAGATAGAATAAAGCCAAACTGAATATCTTCCAAAATATCAAATAGTAACTACCAAAATATTCTTAAGGGCTGTTTGGATGAAAGTTTTGTATTCCTAGGAATCCAATTTCCATTCATTTTCCATGGAAAATGGTTCAACATTCTCATACCCATGTTTGGTTAGGCTAGGAATACATAGCCCAAAAAATTCAATTTTTCCATTCACATGTTTGGTTCAGACATGAATATAAATCTTAATTTGTTTAGTTTTCCATAAATACCCTTTTATTAATTTCATATTGCTTCTATATGTTTGGGATAGAAGTTGGAATTGTGAAAGTAAAATGAGGGTATTACCGTCCAAACAAAACATCCAACTAATATCGCCACGAAAGCAAAATTATTCCTAGGAGGCTTGGGTTTTACTTTCCTACAACTAATAGTCTATGTGCCAGTATAAACGTGATATACTCTGCCCAAGTCGTCTATTATGTACCCAAGCTGTGGGATCGAAGGACCGAGTGCCAACTTTGAAAGCCACCGTGGAGAGATATCTAGGCAACAAGTTAACCATTCCATGTTCTATACACATTTGACACAATAAAATTATTTTCTTAGCTATGTAGATTCATCTTTTTTATTAGCATACCTACTCAGTGCAATTGAAAACATCCATTTGTTTAGTGTGAAGGCCAAGCCGAGGCAAGTTCATCGAAGCCACCCACCTGAACGAGGAGTTGTCTCGACCGAGCGGGACTTCGAACAAGCCGTTGCATAGCTAAGTCCAAACGCCGTTGTGTTTCGATTTCTCCGGTTGAACTGAGCGGGACGAGATATTATATAAAACACTACTCAGAAAAAGTTTGTCCTCGAAACTTACTGAGTGTACATTCCTCGACTTATTATTTATTACTCCACTCGAACTCATCTGGCGTACATTAAAATCTCTCGAACACACTTCCTATTTGTTTCATCAATTGGAGTCGCGCTCTGCGCCATAGTCAATTTCATCGAACAATTAAGTTATTTTAGACAATCAAACTATTTCGTAACATAATCAATAAGTCTTGTACTATCCATAATGCGCTTTGTGCTACTACATCTCAAAATACGGGACAACTATACTCACCGTACACACGGGCAACATAACTCTAGGACAAACCCACCCGAGCAATATCCTCATTATTCTGAATCAAAGACACAACCAAGTCGAACACTACTTATCCTCTAGTCAAAATCCAGTGTTACCCCTCATTTCAATTCAAACTACTTAAAATTTTCAAGTCTTCAACTCAATCTCCCAATCGATTGTTCAAACCTGACTAATCAATGCCTCACTCAAAATCACCCGTATCGATACTAAATTTTCAGCAACTAGTTTGACTATCTTCCGAAGTTATCGTTTGCAATGCTCCATCTTCCGAATATTTCTAAACCATTTGAACAATCAATCAAAATCCGAATCTTCTAATTGTGCACATCTCGAATACGTTCTTTCAAATACGATTTTTTTCAATCCCGATAATACCGTTTTAACCCGACCAAGTAAACTTTTGCTTTCATTCAATCCTCGAGATACATTCGATTTTATCGACACAAATTTATTTTTGATCACCAACTTTCTTCTATACTCAAAATCTGGTGCAACAAATTCGATTTGTTCAATCAACATATGATAACTCATCTGATCAATCATTTCATCTTATTTGAATTCAACACACCACTTGAGTTGGATCGTGCAAATATTTAAGGTGTCCCCAAATATATATGCATTTCAACCAAGCCTCGTGATGGAGTATCCACACAAAACTAACATGTATAATTTCGATCCTCAAGAACTCACTTGACTTCTTCGATTCGCAAACCATCTTTTCACCCAAAATTAATATCCAATATCGTCGCCCAATCAAATCCTACTAACTATTAAAACTATCTAAGAGCATCCATCCAATATTCACGCCTCAACTCTTATAACTAGCTACCCCAACTCTATAATCTACCTATGCGACTCGCGCTAAGGTAGATCGCACCAAGCCTATCTCTCGACACAAGGACGTCTGCCTAACCGCTAGGCTATATTCACTAGGCTAAAGTCAAAGTCAGTGTTGGGATCACCATTCTAAACAACAATATCAAAACACTCACCCCCCAATTCTAAGGTCAAACCATAGTCGATGGTACAAGATTTTCTACCCAAATTCGTATTACTCCGATTTCTAAACTTAGAGCATATATTTCTCCTATTAGAATTTGCAACGTTCAGTCCAAGGGGTCCGAGTCATTCAACAAAGTCATTCCTAAGGTAATATCCATTCACGATCATAATACGGTTCAACGACACAATTCTTCTAGTTTCAAGTCCTCAAACATATGCGATAAAATCTACCAATTCAATCTCATATACTTCGACTACAAAATTATAAGTTATAATCATCGATGCCAATTTTCGAGTCGTAACATATTCATCCTAAATTCGTCAATCATAACATTCCTTAAAATCCCAATCCTACTTGGTCCTTGATTCGTGCATCTGTCTTATCACAACATTGTAAGATCGCCTATTATATATTTTTCGACTCATAACAATCCTTGATCATCTAATCCATCAACATTTTCCTTTTCCATGGTCCGACTAATCTTTATTTACGTACCTTTCGAGTTCACCTAGTCAATTCATCCAAATATTTGTTACTATTAATATTTTCATCAATCTCCATAATTATATAATCCGTACAAACAATAACTTTCAACACGATCATCATTTCTCGAATTAGAGTACCCCCAAGTTATCGCATATTAATTTTTGATAAGTCTCAATACCATCGATGATATACATAACTTGACGATCTTTCTCTGCAACGAACTCCGAGTCGTGTAACTAATGCTATCATTCGAGCTGGCTATACGATCCGTTCCTCGACATTCGAGATCAAATTAGTTACTTCATTAATTTGTTCAAATCAAAATCACATCGGCTATCTGTCCATCTTAAGTCATCGAGCAATATATTCCTTCAATCGTATCGTTCTATACTAACTCAAGTTATCGAGCGATTCTATTTCAAATCCTTAGAATCATCTTCGTATCTTCGAGTCAAAATTCCATGCATGCTATCTTCCATTGTGCTATATTTCCTTAGTCAAATTTCAACTTAATTTCGTTCAGTTCCGTACTAAGATTTTCGTATAAGATCCATATCGATTCCTCAACAGAGTCATTTGTTTGTTACACCTTAACTTTCCTTTGATCAATCTATCTAGTCTATCCTTTCGCGTTCCTTAACATGATGCAATCCCAAATCTGATGTGTGACATTTCATGTTCGTTCGAACCAACCCACTTCAAGATCGTGACTCAATCTAAGGATTTGCATACTTGTGTCGCTTGCTGATAGACCCAGCGGCACCCAAATCCTTAATTTGATCAATCATCCCAAGGCTATCCTATACACCACTCAGAGATGAAGTCACGCAACAAATCCTTGAAACGATTATTCGAATCACAATCAATACACTTTGAATCACCGGTCGATCCATTCCTCGAAATCCAAGCACGATCTATCTATATCGCATCGACGGTAACATCGTCCGATGGCATCTCTATCAATAGTCATCGCTATCCTATACACCACTCAGAGATGAAGTCACGCAACAAATCCTTGAAACGATTATTCGAATCACAATCAATACACTTTGAATCACCGGTCGATCTATTCCTCGAAATCCAAGCACGATCTATCTATATCGCATTGACGGTAACATCGTCCGATGGCATCTCTATCAATAGTCATCCTACATTCTATGAATTGGGTCCATCTCATCATCGTTCGAAATAATTCGAATCTCGTACACAACTTTGCTAACATCGACGCAACATAGGTGTATATTGCCCAGCTCAACTCAGTCATCCATGTCTTATGTGAAATCATCTTTGTTCAACCAAATTTTTCCTCGTGAGATTTTACAAAATATAGACTTACTGTATGGAACATCCCGCGGATCATTGATAGAGCGTTATCAATGTCGAGTACGAAAGCATCATCAGAGTTCAAAAAAATTCAATCGAAGTCCAAGTACGTAAAGCCGTGCTCTGTTACCACTATGTCACGCTCCGGTTCTGCAGAACCGATTGTCCTCGCTTGGACGTGATGTCGTGCGTGCCTAGATTGCGCCCGCGCAAGGCAATACCGTAACAGCCGATTATAGCAGCTTAGCGACGGGGTCGTCGCACAGAAGTCCGAGCAGAGAAGTTGAATAACGCAATGATATACAAAATGAGACCTCTATTAATAATTAGCAGAATTACAAAGGGCACAAAGCCAAGGTTACAATCACTGAAGCTCACTCTTATCTCTGAATACAAATCACTCTTCTCTCTCTCATCTCTCAATACAATATAATTTGCCATTAGGCTTACAACTTGCGGATGCTTCAGAAAACGATGTCCATACATTATGTCCCGTATAGGTGAAGACTTCAACGCGGTCGCACGCCTCGAAATGTTAAGGAACTTTATGCCTCAACGCGTCCAAGCGAGCCCCGTACCGAGCATGTTGATACCTGAACCTGCACACAAACAAACTGGTGGGGTGTTGGTACACAACCGTACTGGTGAGTGAACCTCTCGTCCACCCATACAAAACCAACACGATCATTTAGTGAGTGGACACTATAATTTTTAGCTCTCTTTCTAATCTTGCCTCAGGAACAATTGCATGGCATATACTACAAAACTTGCTTCGTGTTGTAATATCGAAACCGTGTTGTAATACCCATACTTGTGCAACAACATCGTGGACGTGCCACCCTTGTGTCGCAACATAGTGCTCGTGCCATAAAGCCCCATTGGTGAGACCAAAATCGTGCTACTCGACAGTGTCAACTTACCCGTACTTACCTTCCGGCCATCCTTGTTTCAACGTGCATGCGACTCAATTATAAACTTAAAAACTTGTGTCAACGACTCAAAACACGACTTCACATCTCGTGCCGAAGCACGTGTCTCTGCTATAGCCAAATCTTAGACTCCATAATTGTATTGCATAATGTGCACACATTTCTTGACTCTTTCGTCCCGTGCTTACACTTCTTGTGACTCAACCGACACCGTACATGCGAATTGCCGCTCAACACACCGACTCATATATATGAAGGATCACGTCCCCCAGGCCTACCTGGACTTATAGTCTGGTGTAGACAAGGTCGATCAGCACGGGTAGCGAGTCCCGTCGAAAGTCTTGAATAACATGAGCGGTACAATCCAGCTCAGCTATCTTGCTTTCCTCCTAGGTCGAATCGGTCCTGTGGCCCCAGGTTGCCGTTTGAGGATGTGAATTCTTGTCAACAAGTTGTCCAATGATCATGCAATGGTGTCTACCTAACTCACCATATGACTCAAATCAATGTTCTTCCTTGTTTTCCTTTCCGTACCTCTATGCAACTCCCAAACCAGGGACTGTCTCGGTAACCTGGAGTCCCGAGAACTTTCAATGTTTCTATACCCTTTTGACTCAAACTCAGGAACGACTATTTTGAAGCTCTCCTGCTTAACTTGAACAAGTCATGTTCCTTTGAAGTGCCATGAAACTGTGTCATACTCTATATGATGAGCCTTGAAACCGCGGGGACGTGCACATGCTCAACTTGAACAACCGTGTTCTTTAAGTGCCTTAACCTGTGCCATAAACCGTATGTCACCCTCGAAATCCGTGTTACGTATTTTCGTATACGTGTACATATTTCGGGTCCGTATTCTATTAGTCATGGTTAGCTAGCCATGATTTTATTTTTAGCATGTTGCATTGGCATGGTTATTTTGGCATGTCATTGGTTATGGCTTAGCTTGGTTCGGTTTAGCTTGGTTTGGTTTGCTTTTGGGTTCATCATGAACCAAAAGAAAACCCCTACCTACTACCACCATCATCATTTAAAATCCAACCCCCTTTCTCTCTCATCTTTACTCTTCATTTATTTCTTCATCTTCTTCCTCTTAACTTCTCCACCTACCAAGAGAAGCTTAGGCAAGTGCAACTTGCTTCATGGAGAAACTTCATTTTTGTTGTTCTATTGTCTTCCTCGCGAGATTCTAAGATACTTTAGAACTTGGCATTTTTCATTTGGATGGATATTTTCTTGTAGATCTAATTTTATATTATTTTTGGTTTTCTTGGGTTTTGATCTATTAAACTTCATTATTTTCATGTTTTGATTGTTCCATGTTGTAGAGAATTCGATTTTACCTAAAATAGACCTTTGAAAAGTTGGATTTCGACTTGTTTTGAGAAAGTTATGGCCAAAAGCATTTTTGGTCATTTCTATGTTCATCTGTCAGCATGTCGCAGTTGGCCGCATATGATGTCGCGAATGAGCCGCATAAGGCACATGTCGCAGTTGGCCGCATATGATGTCGCGAATGAGCCGCATAAGCCGCATGTCGCAGTTGGCCGCATATGATGTCGCGAATGAGCCACATAAGACACATGTCGCAGTTGGCAGTATATGATGTCGCGAATGAGCCGCATAAGCCGCATGTCGCAGTTGAGCCGCATAAGGTGTCGCAGTTGAGCCGCATAAGCCGCATGTCGCAGTTGGCCGCATATGATGTCGCGAATGAGTCGCATAAGGCACATGTCGCAGTTGGCCGCATATGATGTCGCGAATGAGCCGCATAAGCCGCATGTCGCAGTTGAGCTGCATAAGGTGTCGCAGTTGTGCCGTATAAACTGCATGTCGCAGTTGAGCCGCATATGGTGTCGCAGTTGGGCCGCATAGGCCGCATGTCGCAGTTGGCCGCATATGGTATCGCAGAATAGGCCGCATAATGCCTATTTTGGCTATTTCTAACTGTTATATGTCCTAATTGACCGAATTGTGGCTCGAATTTCTCCCAACTCCCAACGTAAAAGTTGTAGATCTTTTCCTTGGCATCAAGAATATGTCACTAGTTATTTTATGCAGGTTTCTCTCATTCATGATAATGTACGAATAGAACATGATAGTGGCCCGCTGTGGCGCACTCTTGACAAGTAAACTGACATGATATATCTCGACATGCTGTTACGACAGCTAGCCTGACATGACAAGTATGAAAGATCTAGACACCGTGGGCGATTATGTTTGTACAAATAAACTGGTACTATCTTGCATCATGACTAGGATGGGGATCCCTGAGTACCACGGTCAGGGGTACCTACTGAATTCAACTAAGGCTAATAATTAGAATAATCCAGTAGTCATGAAAAGATTTTTCAGCTACAGGCAATCCCGTTATCTGGGCGCTCGAGTGGACTTGTAGCCTACCGACGAGTAGGGCACATTTCCAGCACACAGTCACGTGTTGCATTCTTCATAAACGGACATTCGACCCGGATAACCTGGATGGTCTGCAGGACTTGTGGCTGTTGGGATAATCTCATTGCATCTTGCTAGTAACTATGCCTGTGATAACCCTAGTTAGTTAAAAGTATCAAACCGTACTCTTGATTGGCCGTGATTGATTGGATGGAGTTTATTCCAGCTTAGTCTTATCCTGATCCTGTGCAAGATTGTGACATGACATGATTATTGATGCTTGCCTTAACAATAACGATCGGGGGTCCAGTTCTGTTCAGGCGAAGGGTTACAACCCCGGTCCTTATTTGATTTAAGGGTTGTAACCTGGCTCACGGAGCAGTTCTGTGTCCTCTCTTCGTTTATTGTCTTATTGCAACCCCATGCCATATTCGTCATGTTTTACCTTACCTTAATACCATGATTAATTATGCTGGCCTTAGCAATAAAGATCAGGGGTCCAGTTCTGTTCAGGCGAAGGGTTACAACCCCGGTCCTTGTTTGGTTTAAGGGTTGTAACCTGGCTCTCGGAGCAGTTCTGTGTCCTCTCTTCGTTTATTTTCTTCACTGTACCAATAGTATTTGAGACGGGTTTCTATTCAGGTGAAGGGCTGCAATCCCGGTCCTTGTTTGGTTTAAGGGTTGTGACCTGGCTACTTGAATGGTTTCTTCGTACTCAGTTTACTGTTGTTATCTCTATTATTATCAGTTCTTTATTTATTATTTATCCTTAATATTCTATTGTGATATGCTGGTTTTAGTTCCTAAGTGAAGCCTCCTTTGTGGCACTTGCTCTTTCTGGGGTCTGACCCAGCTGGTTTTGTGTGGCCAGATATCGGAGCAGCACCAGAGGATCCACCTGTCTTCTAGTCAGATGGTGACCACCAGGCGTAACCCTGGCAACGAGTGGGTTTCTTGTTGTCCTCCCACTTTATTGTAAAATTATTCTTTTGAGGCGTTTAGCCGGCGAGTACGTGTTAGCTCGTATTGCACCTTTATTTACTGTCTGCCTACGGGCTGTAACATGATTGACAGATCCTAGGATTGATCATGTATGACTAAACTCTTGCTAGTCCTAACATTTTGTAACGACCAGCTTCATGATCATCCAATATGTAATGTATGGGACGCCCTGCTATTATATATTTGGTGCTCTGACATCTTGTAACTATTATTGCTTGCTTGAGATTGAGACAATAGGCTTGTTCATGACCATAGGAGACTGTTGGCTTGTAGTTAAACCCTCATGTATCTAGACAGCCGTGACCGTATAGCGAGGTGGGTTGCACTTCAATATACGTAGCTGGCTATGTACGCCCCCGCTCTCCAGTATTCAGGTTCTGGGACGTTACATGGTTTTAGTGGTGGCCCATGCAGGTCTTGTAAATCAAGATATGTGAGGGTTTACCGAATAGATGTCTCAATCAGTATTCGTCCTTGATCTCTGCTCGTATCTTCAAATTCCTGAGAATCTTGACCTGATCACATGCTTGTATCGTTGATCTGTCCTGGTCCTTATTGTTCCCTATATCGTCTTCTTCAGCGGCATTGTTCCTGGATCTGTCGATCAGCAAGGCGGAGCACCTCCCGTGGACCAGCCGCAACCTGGAGATTAAGCCCATCATTTAGGAGTAGCCTCCAGAGTCGTGCCTACCGGAGGAGAACCACCAATTCAGCCCGTCCAGCCTGCAGAGCCTGATGATGGCACTTTGGTGGGTCTCATCAGGTCCCTATTAGCTTCCCAGGATCGTCGCGGAGATGCCTTGCCCCAGGCGGTGGCAGATGCTTTGACCAGAGGAGGTCATCAGGGTAATAGCGCGGCCAACAGCTTCAAGCGCTTGAACCCTCCCTTCTTCGATGGCAGTGAAGATGCGATCGCTGCAGATGCATGGCTTCAGGACACAGAGGTGATTCTAGAAGTAGCCAGGACTCCAGAGAACGAGAAGGTGGTCGTAGTGCGCCTGCAGTTACTAGATCTTGCCCGCAGCTGGTGTGCAGCGCAGGCCGATGGATTAGTGGCCCCTATTTCATGGGCAGTATTCAGGGAGAGATTCCAGACCAAGTATTTTAATGCTGTAGCTCGGTATGATCTACAGACGAGGTTCACCAATCTGAAGCAAATGTGCAAGACGGTCGATGGATATGCGACCGAGTTCTCCAGGCTTAGTCGGTTTGCTCCCACCTTGGTGGCGACCGAGTTCGATAGAGCCCAGCGGTTTCAGCAGGGGCTCCACCTAGAGATTTTATTGGCGGTGGAACAGTTTGAGCATCAGACTTTTGATGCAGTGTTGAGAGCAGCACGGAGGCATGAGTATACCTCCCAGAGGATCGTGGATAGGACCGGAGGTTGGAAGCGATCTCACGGCCAGATGAATTAGTCATCAGCACCAGCCCCGGCAGCCAGGACTTTGACCATTGGTGCTCCGAGGTGGGCGATCTCAGTGACGTCGGTTCAGCATTCCACCCCGACGCACCCTCAGCAGCAGAAGCAGAAGCAGTCTTCTGCAGTGGGATGTTCACACTGCGGGAAGCCAGGGCATGTGGTATCAGAGTGTCGCAGAGCACAGGATTTGTGCTTGGTTTGTGGTGCCCCGGACCACAGGGTTGGGAACTGTCCGAACATGGGGAGTTTATCGGCCTTCTCTAGTCCTTCAGTTAGAGGACCAGCACTAGTCCAGCAGCAGCTGCAGTACCCGTTCCCGAGGCCATTGCCGACGCATGCCCAGGCATTCCAGCAGCAGAGACCGCAGCAGTATGCCCAAGCCCTGATCCAGAGCAGGCATAGGAATTTTCAGCAGAGGGGACCCGCACCCAGAGGGCATGGTCAAGTGCTGGCTTTGACCATGGGAGAGGAAGGAGTAGCACCAGGTGAGGTGGTGGCAGGTACTATTCTTGTCAACACCTTTCCAGCTTCAGTATTATTTGATTATGGTGCCTCGTATTCATTTATGTCTGCACGATTCGCGACACGGGTGGGACTGGAGCTCGAGTCATTATCAGTAAGGCTCAATATACTTACTGGTAACGGACTTGTGGGAATAGATAGAGTGTTTTCCTCGTGTCGGATCGTAGTTAGCGGTAGAGAATTCTCCGCTAGATTGATAGAGTTCCCGATGGCCGATTATGATGTGGTCTTAGGGATGGATTGGTTGAGGGACCAGTATGCTAGGATAGACTGCCACGTTGGCAGGGTTATTTTTAGCATTCCAGGCGAGCCAGAGTTTTCCTTCTCCCGAGGCGAAGTTGAACCTTCTCCTCCAGTGTTGCGGATGGCAGTAGCAGTAGTACAGTTACCTCGGATAGTCGAAGACTTTCCAGATGTTTTTCCAGAAGAGCTTCCAGGGATGCCGCCAGAGCGAGAGATCGAGTTTACCATCGACTTGATTCCCGGGACAGCCCCAGTGTCAAAGAGAGTCTACAGGATGGCGCCGTCAGAGCTAGAGATATTGTAGAAGATGATTGAAGAACTCAGAACCAAGGGATTCATTCTTGCTAGTGGATCGCCTTGGGGAGCCCCGATACTTCTTGTGAAAAAGAAGGATGGTACGTCCAGATTATGTGTAGATTATCGTACCTTGAACTCAGTAACAATCAAGAACAGATACCCTCTTCCGAGGATAGATGACTTGTTTGATCAACTCAAGGGGACAACAGTATTCTCGAAGATCGACTTGCGGTCAGGATACCATCAGATCAGTCAGAGAGCAGGACATCCCGAAGACAGTTTTTAGATCGAGATATGGGTATTGGGAGTTCCTTGTGATGCCATTTGGAGCAACCAATGCGCCAGCAGTATTCATGGACCTCATGAATCGTATCTTTATGCCTTATTTGGATCAGTTCGTGATTGTGTTCCTAGACGACATCCTCGTCTACAGCAAGAGTAAGGCGGAGCATGAGCAGCATCTCAGAATCGTCCTCCAGATTCTCAGGGAGCACCAGTTGTATGCCAAGTTCAGTAAATGCGAGTTCTGGCTCGATCGCATTTCGTACTTGGGTCATATCATCACCAGAGGAGGAGTGCAGGTAGATCCCCAGTAGATTGTGGCCATTGAAACGTGGCCGGTACCTAGCACAGTGGCAGAAATTCGCAGTTTTCTTGGCTTGGCCGGCTACTACCGGCGATTTGTTTCAGACTTTGTTCGAATTTCAGCGCCATTGACCCAGTTGACCCGCAAGGATGTGCAGTTTGCTTGGACAGCAGAGTGCCAGGATTCTTTTGAGAGGTCGAAGCGAGGCTTGATGACGGCTCCTATTCTCACGCTTCCAGATGGAACCGGAGAATTCTCAGTGTATTGTGATGCTTCGGGCAGAGGTTTAGGATGCGTTTGCACTTAAGCTTTGGAGGCACTACTTGTATGGAGATAGGGTGGAGATTTTCACCGACCACAAGAGTCTGAAGTATGTGTTCACCCAGAAGGATCTCAACATGCGTCAGAGGAGATGGCTAGAGCTGCTTGTGGATTATGACCTCAACTTGCAGTATCATCCTGGGAAGGCCAATATTGTTGCAGATGCATTGAGCAGGAGAGCTGGAGTTTATTTTCTCACAGCGCAGACGGAGTTATTAGCCGATCTTCAGAAGATAGGAATAGAAGTTGTCCTTCCTACCAATGTGGCATTGATGGCCAGCATGCAGGTTCAGTCCAGCATAGTCGAGAGGATTAAGATGGCGCAGTCGGCAGATTCCAAGCTTGAGCGGCTCATAGCAGAGTGTGAGGCGGGACGAAGACCAGAGTTATGTATTCATGAAGACGGTACACTTCGACATGGTAAGCGTCTTTGTGTACCCAGTGGAGATATCAGACAGGAGATCATGGCAGAGGCCCACAGTTCGCAGTATTCCATTCATCCCGGTGGTACGAAGATGTACCGTGATATCCGCTAGCACTTTTGGTGGAATGGCATGAAGAGGGAGATAGCCCGGTTTGTCTCTCGTTGTTTAGTCTGCCAACAAGTTGAGGCTGAACATCAAAGACCAGCTGGACTACTTCAACCATTGCCAATTCCAGAGTGGAAATGGGAGCATATAACCATGGATTTTGTGACTGGATTGCCTAGATCCCCGGTTGGCAGAGACGCTATTTGGGTTGTCATAGACAGGCTCACGAAGGTGGCTCACTTTCTCATGTTCAGAGTTGGTCAGTCGACGGCTCAGCTAGCGGAGATGTATCTCCGGCAGATTGTCAGATTGCACGGTGTACCAGTCAGTAACACCTCGGACAAAGATTCCAAATTTACGTCGCACTTTTGGCGTAGCCTGCAAGAGAGTTTGGGGACTCGCCTCCAGTTCAGCTCATCGTATCACCCACAGACAGATGGTCAGTCAGAGCGTACCATACAAACCTTGGAAGACATGTTGAGATCTTGTACACTCGACTTCGGTGGTTCGTGGGAAGATCACCTGCACCTGGTAGAGTTCTCGTACAACAACAGTTTCCAAGCTAGTATCCAGATGGCACCGTTCGAGGCACTGTATGTTAGGATGTGCCGATCCCCGCTAGCATGGGACGATGTCGGAGAGAGGCAGATGCTCGGTCCAGAAATGATTGCTCAGACCGTTGAGGTGGTCAGGAGAGTCAGAGATCATCTTCGAGTTGCCCAAGATCGCGAGCGTCATTGGGCTGATTCTTATCGGCGCCCTCTTGAGTTTTCTGTCGGCGACCATGTATTCCTGAGGATTTCGCCTAACCGTGGCGTCATTCGTTTCGGCGTGCGGAAAAAGCTTAGTCCTAGCTATATAGGGCCATTTGACATTCTGGAGCGAGTAGGAGATGTATCCTATCGTCTCGCTCTTCCACCATAGCTACGTGAGGTGCATGACGTATTCCATGTATCCCAACTGCGACGGTATATTCTTGACCCGAGCCACATCCTGGATCATTCGGAATTGGTTGTTGGTACCAACCTTTTGTATGAGGAGAGGCCCGTATCTATATTGGATCGAAGAGAGAAGACACTCAAGAACAAGACTATCAAGTTAGTCCGAGTTGCTTGGGGTCATCACTCTTTGGGTGAGTCAACGTGGGAGCGTGAGGATGATATCCGATCGCGAAATCCCGACCTGTTTGACTCGTGAGGTATAATATCCTTCTTATGCCTTACACTTCGAATCCTTGCTTGCATATTTGATTGCTTGATTGATTGCTTAGCTGTAGATTGCATCTGATATTGTAACTTGTCCCGACACCTCTAGCCTCTTTACTTAAATTTCGAAGACGGAATTCTTTTAAGGTGGGTAGAGTTGTCACCCTCGAAATCCGTGTTACGTATTTTCGTATACGTGTACATATTTCGGGTCCGTATTTTATTAGTCATGGTTAGCTAGCCATGATTTTATTTTTAGCATGTTGCATTGGCATGGTTATTTTGGCATGTCATTGGTTATGGCTTAGCTTGCTTCGGTTTGCTTTTGGGTTCATCATGAACCAAAAGAAAACCCCTACCTACTACCACCATCTTCATTTAAAATCCAACCCCCTTTCTCTCTCATCTTTACTCTTCATTTATTTCTTCATCTTCTTCCTCTTAACTTCTCCACCTACCAAAAGAAGCTTAGGCAAGTGCAACTTGCTTCATGGAGAAACTCCATTTTTGTTGTTCTATTTTCTTCCTCGCGAGATTCTAAGATACTTTAGAACTTGGCCTCTTTCATTTGGATGCATATTTTCTTGTAGATCTAAGTTTATATTATTTTTGATTTTCTTGGGTTTTGACCTATTAAACTTCATTATTTTCATATTTTGATTGTTCTATGTTGTAGAAAATTCGATTTTATCCAAAATAGACCTTTGAAAAGTTGGTTTTCGACTTGTTTTGAGGAAGTTATGGCCAAAAACATTTTTGGTCATTTCTATGTTTATCTGTCAGCATGTCGCAGTTGGCCGCATATGATGTCGCGAATGAGCCGCATAGGGCACATGTCGTAGTTGGCCGCATATGATGTCGCGAATGAGCCGCATAAGCCGCATGTCGCAGTTGGCCGCATATGATGTCACGAATGAGCCGCATAAGCCGCATGTCGCAGTTGGCCGCATATGATGTCGCGAATGAGCCGCATAAGGCACATGTCGCAGTTGGTCGCATATGATGTCGCGAATGAGCCGCATAAGCCGCATGTCGCAGTTGAGCCGCATAAGGTGTCGCAGTTGAGCCGCATAAGCCGCATGTCGCAGTTGGCCGCATATGATGTCGCGAATGAGCCGCATAAGGCACATGTCGCAGTTGGCCGCATATGATGTCGCGAATGAGCCGCATAAGTCGCATGTCGCAGTTGAGCCGCATAAGGTGTCGCAGTTGGGCCGCATAAGCCGCATGTCGCAGTTGAACCGCATATGGTATCGCAGTTGGGCCGCATAGGCCGCATGTCGCAGTTGGCCGCATATGGTGTCGCAGAATAGGCCGCATAATGCCTATTTTGGCTATTTCTAACTGTTATATGTCCTAATTGACCGAATTATGGCTCGAATTTCTTCCAGCTCCCAACGTAAAAGTTGTAGATCTTTTCCTTGGCATCAAGAATATGTCACTAGTTATTTTATGCAGGTTTCTCTCATTCATGATAATGTAAGAATAGAACACGATAGTGGTCCGCTGTGGCGCACTCTTGACAAGTAAACTGACATGATATATCTCGACATGCTATTACGACAGCTAGTCTGACATGACAAGTATGAAAGATCTGGACACCGTGGGCGATTGTGTTTGTATAAATAAATTGGTACTATTTTGCATCATGTCTAGGATGGAGATCCCTGAGTACCACGGTCAGGGGTACATACTGAATTCAACTAAGGCTAATAACTAGAATAATCCAGTAGTCATGAAGAGATTTTCCAGCTACATGCAATCCCGTTATCTGGGCGCTCGAGTGGACTTGTAGCCTAACGACGAGTAGGGCACATTTTTAGCACACAGTCACGTATTGCATTCTTCATAAACGGACATTCGACCCACATAACCTGGATGGTCTGCAGGGCTTGTGGCTGTTGGGATAATCTCATTGCATCTTGCTAGTAACTAGGCCTGTGATAACCCTAGTTAGTTAAAAGTATCAAGCCGTACTCTTGATTGGCCGTGATTGATTGGATGAAGTTTATTCCAGCTTAGTCTGATCCTGTGCAAGATTGTGACATGACATGATTATTGATTCTTGCCTTAACAATAACGATCGGGGGTCCAGTTCTGTTCAGGCGAAGGGTTACAACCCCGGTCCTTATTTGGTTTAAGGGTTGTAACCTGGCTCATGGAGCAGTTCTGTGTCCTCTCTTCGTTTATTGTCTTATTGTAATTCCATGCCATATTCGTCATGTTTTACCTTACCTTAATACCATGATTAATTATGCTGGCCTTAGCAATAAAGATCAGGGGTCCAGTTCTGTTCAGGCGAAGGGTTACAACCCCGGTCCTTGTTTGGTTTAAGGGTTGTAACCTGGCTCCCGGAGCAGTTCTGTGTCCTCTCTTCGTTTATTTTCTTCACTGTACCAATAGTATTTGAGACGGATTTCTATTCAGGTGAAGGGCTGCAACCCCGGTCCTTGTTTTGTTTAAGGGTTGTGACCTGGCTACTTGAATGGTTTATTCGTACTCAGTTTACTGTTGTTATATTTATTATTATCAGTTCTTTATTTATTATTTATCCTTAATATTCTATTGTGATATGTTGGTTTTAGTTCCTAAGTGAAGTCTCATTTGTGGCACTTACTCTTTCTGGGGTCTGATCCAGCTGGTTTGTGTGGCCAGATATCGGAGCAGCACCAGAGGATCCACCTGTCTTCCAGTCAGATGGTGACCACCAGGCGTAACCCTGGCAACGAGTGGGTTTCTTGTTGTCCTCCCACTTTATTGTAAAATTATTCTTTTGAGGCGTTTAGCCGGCGAGTACGTGTTAGCTCGTATTGCATCTTTATTTACTGTCTGTCTACGGGCTGTAACATGATTGACAGATTCTAGGGTTGATCATGTATGACTAAACTCTTGCTAGTCCTGGCATTTTGTAACGACCAGCTTCATGATCATCCAATATGTAATGTATGGGACGCCCTGCTATTATATATTTGGTGCTCTGACATCTTGTAACTATTATTGCTTGCTTGAGATTGAGACAATAGGTTTGTTCATGACCATAGGAGACTGTTGGCTTGTAGTTAAACTCTTATGTATCTAGACAGCCGTGACCGTATAGCGAGGTGGGTTGCACTTCAATATACGCAGCTGGCTATGTACGCCCCCGCTCTCCAGTATTCAGGTTCTGGGACGTTACACCGTATAACCCGTATTAAAATCGTGGGGGCATGCATGCTATTATAAGCAATGCGCCCGTGGGAACATCTAGATTATGATCGGAAATCGATAGTCTATGTGCCAGTATAAACGTGATCTACTATGCCCATGTCGTATATTCTTTACCCAAGTTGTGGGATCTAAGGACTGAGTGCCAACTTTGAAAGCCACCGTGGAGTGATATCTAGGCAACAAGTTAACCATTCCATGTTCTATATACATTTGACACAATGAGGTTATTCCCTTAGTTATGTGGATTCATCTCTTTTATTAGCATACCTACTCAGTGCAATTGAAAACATCCATTTGTTTAGTGTGAAAGTCAAGCTAAGGCAAGTTCATCGAAGCCACCCACCTGAACGAGAAGTTGCCTCGACTGAGTGGGACTTCAAGCAAGCCGTTGCATAGCCAAGTCCAAACGCCGTTGTGTTTCGATTCCTCTGGTTGAACTTAGCGGGGCGAGACATTACAACAATGCTCTACTTAGTTTGGTGTGTCTGTCTCATGTTCAGTGTTCTAAAAATCGGTTTAGGTGGCCGCCGGCCGCACCGAAAAGCCCCTTGGCGGCTATCCTAGGAGCTAGGCGGGTCTACTCGGCCTAGGCAAGAATTCAAAATTTTCATTTAAAATTTAAAATTAACTTGAAATTTCAAAATTTTAAATTTGAAAATTCAAAAAATTTCAAAAAAAGAAATAAAAATAAACATATTTAAGGAATTTCAGAAATTTCAAAAAAAAATAAAAATAAATCAAATTTCGAAAATAAATTGAAAAATAAAAAAAAGTTCAAAAATTTCAAAAAATAAATAAATTCGGAATTCAAAACTCAAAATTCAAAAAAATTTATGTGCGGCCGCCTAGGCGCCACCTACGCGCTAGGCGGAGGGCTACCGCACCGATAATGCCTACCGATTTTTAGAACACTGCTCATGTTTGGTACATGTCCAATATGGTCATGGCACCATTAGAGTGTTCTAGTTTTCTAGCATCTTCTTGTGGTTCTTGTAAAACATTGTGAAAATATAACCTCCATCTTAAATTTCTCCTGCTTGTACTAAAATTATTTGGTTTTTGTTCTGAATAAAACTTGATATTACCTCCACCTTTGTCTAATTCTAGTAAGGTCATACGTAAGAGTAGCATACTACCATTTTAATAGACTTGTGATGCACATCGAGCTCATGGCAACAATCAGAAAAGAAAACGTTTGACATGCTGGCTCTCGGTTTGAGATTTCTTTTGTGTTCAGCCTCTTTCCTTTCATTTTATTGAAGGTCCATTTTTAGCGTATTCTTTAGTATTAGTGTTATCTTTTTTGGCAGGCAAATAGTGAACATCCTTTGGCTAAGGCTATCGTGGAACACACAAAGAAGCTCCACCAACAATATGGACATCACGACGATCACATGGTTGAATCGAGGGAGTTTGAGGTGCATCTAGGAGCCGGAATTAGTGCTGATGTTGGGGAGAGGAGCGTTCTGGTGGGGAACAAGAGGCTCATGCTTGCCTTCCAGATCAGCTTAGATACTGAAGTCCAAGAGTACATGTCAGAGGCCGAGCAATTAGCCAGGACTTGTGTTCTGGTTGCAGTTGATGGTAGGATTTGTGGAGCTTTTGCTGTTTCTGATCCCTTGAAGCCGGAGGCAGGTAGAGTGGTTTCATTTCTGAGTGCAATGAGGATCACAAGCATTATGGTCACTGGCGATAACTGGGCTACTGCCACCGCCATAGCAAGGGAGATTGGGATAAAGACAGTGTATGCGGAGACTGACCCAGCAGGAAAGGCTGAAAGAATAAAAGACTTGCAGGTAAAGATTAAATAATGTTACTTTTTTATATTCCAAGAGAGGTTTGGCGTATAACTGTCAACTTATATTAACCATCATCGTGCTAATTCAGCCAAGATTATGTAGCTGCAAGTTAACACATTTAATTGAGTCTCTTTCTTGGTGATAAAATTTTATACTTAGTGTGGTCCTAAACTTACCATTATTTCTGTCACCACTGTGGAGGAATTCAAGTTCCTCCATTTATCATTCAAGTATTTCAAACGTTCATGAGCCTTGTCCTCACCAACTACTTGCTACTTTTGGTTCTAGTTTCACTTGCCATGGACTGATTATTTTTTGTGAATTTAAAAGAGTAGTTATTGTTTTAAGTTTGGCTGTTTGGTTTCTTTATTAAATTTATTTGTTTTTCGTATATATTCATCTGATGCAGTTAAAAAAAAAACTTCACGTCGTATTATTTTGACTAATAGACAGAGGAAGAAGGGATGAAAATTAATGTAGGTAGCAGGTACCATGTGAAGAGAGAATAATGTAATTGTCTACGTTTTGTTGAAAGCAACCTCACATCCATCATAAAATAACTGTGTCCGAACCAGCAACTATATGTCATCTTATATTAAATGATGAAGAAAAACATCATGCAATATATCATTTGGATAGTAGCTTAAGTGTTGCACGTAAAAGGTATAATTTGTTTTTTTAATGTATTTTCCTTTGTTTGTCGAGTTTGCCTTAGAGGCTGTTGTTATAGCTGTAAGTAGGGAACTTGTGATGAAAGTTTTCTATACTAATAAATAAAATTGTAACCATTGTGTTATTTCATGGAACTTTTGGGTTTTCATCCTGGAGGATGCAGCCCAATTAATTTCAGATAAAGGTTTTTTTGTTGTATTCTGGAGGATACAACTTTTACAAGTTCGCATCGTAAGAACAGCCTTCCCATGTTGGGGACAAAGCTGCATACATTTTGAACCTTCCCAGACCCTTTCATTACTAAATCAAATTTATGTAAACCTGAAAATAAGTGGATTTGTTGAACACACTGATTAGTTGCTTGTTGTAAAACCTTTTTAAGTATTTATTGGAAGGTTCCTCGTGGCTGCATAATATATTACCTCACATTTATTTGTTTCTCTTTTTAAATGTCCTCTGTTTCCTTACTGCGGGTATGTGTACTGTGTTAAGATTTAGGCTGAGTTGTGAAAAATGTTGTGATTATTCCTTAAGCTCGAGTCCATCTATATATATAGGAGATGCATGTTGGACTAGCTATTCTAGCCAATGTGGACCAAAGAGAGGCACAAACTGTTGGTCCCTTGACGAACAATCGATGGAAAAAACACGAGTTCAGAAACAATTGTAAAGACAATGTTTCTGGCAACAACACCCTAAAGAAGGTGAAGTTGTTTTACGAGAATCTAAAAAGATTATTTCGTAATATTTCTCGAAGGCAACAGAACCGTATAACTTCTAAAGAGAAGCGACGGTATTCTCGAAGGCAACCGAACCGTATTACTTCTAAAGAGAAGCGACGGTATTCTCGAAGGCAACAAGAGATGATCAACAACAGTTGAGTCTCAGATTCTCGAAGGCAACAGAAAGAGGGAGGAAGAAGAAGAACGGATCTCGCTGGGGTGTAGAACACCGGCGCTCAAAGCTATACCCGCAGTACGGATAAGCTCCCAGGAACCAGCAAGTTCAGGAGAACTTCTGGAACGCTCGTAAGTCAATATTTGACACTTGAACGGGCTTCCTGGACTTAACAGACTCCCTCAACTCTCTTCTTGGTGCATCTTTCAAAGGAGGCCAAGGGGCTCTATTTATAGAGTGGAGTTGAGACTTCACCTCTTCTCCTATCCGATGTGGGACTAAAATACCAATACTCAAAAATAGAGTTTGATATTTTAGATCATCCCACAATCAGCATAGAAGTGTGCCAGTCCACGCCTACCCCCCGAACACTCCCGTGCATGCACGAGACATCCTGGAGTCCGTGTCCGAGTCCGAGTCCGCATCCGCACAACAAAAATTAACTTTCATCCTTGTTGGATTTAATCCTTTTTCCTTCTAGAAAATACTTCCACATGGCACAAACTTGTGCCCCACTACACCTCATGTGCACACCTCAACACAAGCAATGCATTATATTGAGATAATCACCATTTGGTGTAGCCGATGTGGGACTATCTTTTCTAGTCCAAAGGCAAAAACACCAACAATCCCCCACATATCTCAATATATGGGTTGAGCGTTCCCCACAGTGATTGTCCATCATGCATTAGGAGAGATGTCGCTACGACTTGAATCTTCCCGCATAGGTTAAATAACAGCATGATACAAGAATGGACTAAGCCTTGAATTCTGCACCATAACTGCAATTCTTCCTACTCACATAATGACATCAACTGTGCTTCTGGCTGCACATTGAAGGCCTTGTGCCAGCCTGGTTTCAGTGTATAATTTTGGGCGTCTACAAGCTTACCCTCAAGAGACGGCCTGATATCTCTTTCCATACACTATAGGTGAGTTCTTTATAAAGAGTCATGGCATGAAGCATTGCGCTTCTTTGCGGTGCTACGCCGCTATGACATGGCTTAAAGCCGAGGCTTTACCCCACCTGGGTACCTCATCGTAGTGTCATACTACTGTAGCATGAGGTCACAAGCCCCTTTGTAGTGCCAAACTACCCAGCATGAAGCCTTGCGCTTCCGTGCGGTGTTACGCCGCTATGACATGGCTTGCGAAGCCGAGGCTTTACCCTACCCGGTACCTCTTCGTGGTGTCATGCCACTGTAACATGAGGACATCGTCCTCTTTGTAGTGCTGTCTACCTCTCTTTATTACGATTATCATACAGCATTAGGCTACCTGCCTATTTGCGGTGCTACTCCGCTGTGACTTAGCTTGCAAAGCCGAGGCATTATCCCTACCTGGGAACCTCATGGTGGAGTCACCCCACTGTAGCATGGAGTTTCACTCCTTGTAGTGCTGCTCTACCGTGCTTCCTGTAAAGCACACCAGGCATTCACTCTGCCTGAGAACTCATTAAGGCGTTTAAGCCATCCTTCCCACAGGATCAATTTTCCGCAGAAAATACATAGTAGACAACAGTGGTTATGGGTCCGTAACCCTTCCATGTTCCGCAGAACAAGTACCCACTGTTAACTGATATTATTCTAGTCAATGATCCTCCTTTGAACCAAAAATTAAATGTCTAGTAGATTTCTCTTTGAACCAATAACATAAAATTTTATGGTAGGATTACAATAACACAATATCAGAAAGTCTTCAAGCCCATCTTCCTTGCTGTGTCCTCGACCAGCTGACGCTTGAGACCCTTCGTGAACGGATCCGCCAGGTTTTCCTGACTCCGAACATCGATCACTGCAATGACGCCCCTTTTGATGAGATCGTTCACTGCTCTGTGCTTCAACCGCACAGTCCTCTTCTTCCCGTTGAAGAGTTCATTTGATGCCACTGCTACTGCCGCCTGGTTGTCACAGTATATCGGAATCGCCGGTATCTGAGCCCCAACCATTGGAAGGTCATATATGAGCTCCCGAAGCCACTCTGCTTCATCTGCAGCAGCGTCCAATGCAAAGAATTCAGATTCCATGGAGGAGCGAGATAACATAGTCTGCTTCTTCGACTTCCACGATATAGCAGCTCCACCCATGGCGAACACATATCCACCTGTGGAATATTCGCTCTCCACCTCTGAACACCAGCTAGCATCACTGAAGCCTTCCACTACTGACGGATCTCCGCTGTAGTATAGTGCATATGTCTGAGTCTTCTTGAGATATCTCATAACACGCTTCACAGCTTTCCAATGCTTTACGCCTGGATTGCTCGTAAATCGACTCAGCATTCCCACTGCAAAGGCTATGTCAAGCCTTGTGGCAGTAGTAGCGTACATCAAACTTCCGATGACGCTAGCGTACTCCAACTGCCTGACGCTCTCCTTCGAATTTGGCTCCAGTTTCAGATCACTCCTGTACGGTGTATCAATAATAGGAAGATCTTGATACCCGTAGCGAGAGAGCATCTTCTCAATGTAATGAGACTGTGACAGCGCTATTCCAGTGCCTGTCCGGATGATCTTGAGCCCCAAGATTACGTCGGCATCCCCCAAGTCCTTCATACTGAACTTGGTCGAGAGGAATTTCTTTGTCTCTGTGACGCAGCTTAAATCCGTACCTAGGATTAGCATGTCGTCCACGTATAGACAAACGATTACTCCTCTTCCGTCAGCAAACTTCGTATAGACACACTTGTCTGTTTCACTGACCCTGTAGCCATTTGACCTTATCACCTTGTCAAACTTCTCATGCCACATTTTGGGAGCTTGCTTCAAACCATACAGAGACTTCATCAACTTGCAGACTTTGTCTTCCAGACCTCTGACGACAAAACCTTCTGGTTGTTGCATGTAGATCTCTTCGGTCAGCTCGCCATTAAGGAATGCCATTTTCACATCCATCTGATGTATCACCAGCTTGTGTATTGCTGCTAAAGCAATTAACAATCTGATAGTTGTCATCCGAGCTACTGGAGCATAAGTGTCAAAGTAGTCGATCCCCTGCTTCTGAGCAAATCCCTTGGCCACTAGCCTGGCCTTGAACTTGTCAATGGTTCCATCTGCTTTCATCTTCTTCTTGAAGATCCATTTGCATCCGATGGGTCTTGCTCCTTCTGGTAGGTCGACCAATACCCATGTGTTATTGGAGGTGATTGAGTCAATCTCGTTGTCAATCGCCTCCTTCCAGAATATAGCATCTCTGGTCTTCATCGCCTCATCATAGGTAAGCGGATCTGCTTCCACATGATAGGTGACGAAGTCATCTCCGAAGTCTTTCGGCCTCCTCGCTCGCTTAGTTGACGGCTCAGCGAGTTCTGGTTCAGCTGATGTCTCCTCGACAACAGCTCCATCTTGGACTACCGGTTCGATAAAGACCTCTGTCTGCTTCGCACCCTCATTATTCTCTGGAATATCCGCGAGAACAATGTTCTTGTGCCTTGCAAACTTTTCTTCAAAATATTCAGCATCGCGAGATTCGATGATATGATTTGACTCGATATCAAGGAATCTCCGAGCATCACTCTTCTCGGCATACCCCAGGAAGATCGCCTTAGTAGTCCTTGTCCCCAGCTTCTGAATCTTCAGATCCGGGAGCTTCACATAAGCCAGGCACCCCCACACTCGAATGACATTCAGGTTGGGTCTGACTTTGAACCAGAGTTCATGAGAAGTTATGTCGGAAGTTGCATATGACACTCTGTTCAGAATGAAAGTGGCCGTTAATGCAGCTTCTCCCCAATAGCACTTTGGGAGACCTGCAGTCAACAGCATAGAGTTCATCATCTCTGTCAACGTTCTGTTCTTCCTTTCTGCTACTCCGTTGGATTGTGGAGAATACAGAGCCGTCGTCTCGTTGATGATTCCATGTTCTTTGCAGAATGATGAGAATTCGTGAGACCTATATTCCCCACCTCGATCACTCCTCAGCCTCTTGAGTTGTTGTCCAGTTTGCCGTTCAGCCTCGGCCCTGAACTCCTTGAACTTCTCGAATGCTTCGTCTTTAGATTTGAGTAAATAGACGAAGGCATACTTGGAGAAGTCGTCTATGAAAGTAATGAAATACTTCATCCCGGCCTTTGTAGAGAATTGTTTGAAGTCACAGATATCTGAGTGAACCAACTCCAGAAGATCTGTGCTTCGATTGACCCTGTGAAAGGGTTTCCTTGTGATCTTCGTCTGAGCACATATCTCACATTTCTCTACCTTACCCCCACACTTGGAGATAAGTCCTAGACTAGACATTTTGTTTATTCGCTTACAATGAACATGTCCTAGTCTATTATGCCACAATTCAAGAGAGTAATTCAAACTAGTGATAGCATTAACATTATTATGCTGGGTTACAACAAGCTGAATTTTGTACATTCTTTCAGTCTGAAAAGCTTTCCCGAAGAAAGTACCCTTCTTGGACATCACCATTTGGCCAGCATTGATGTCCATCCTCAAGCCTGCGTTGCAGAGCAGGCTCCCAGAGATCAGGTTCTTTGCGATTGCAGGAACATGCTTCACACCTTGAAGCGTCAGAATGTTCCCCGATGTAAGCTTCAGCTCCACCGTCCCGATCCCCAGTACTTCAGCTTGTGCCTGGTTCGTCATCATGACTTTCTCGGAAGTAGGCTCATAGGAGACGAACCAGTCCTTGTCTGAACAGACATGACATGTCGCGCCAGTGTCTATCCACCAGTCCAAGTCTGCCCCCACAGTTGCAACCTGTGCTATCATGGAAACCTGATTAGTAACCAAAGAAACCTTGTTAGGCTCACCTTGCTCTTTGGGCTTGGACTTGCATTCACTTTTATAGTGACCCTTCTTGCCACAGTTGAAGCAAGTCACATGGGACTTGGACTTCTGTTGCTTGAATCCTGGACCCTTCACTTTCAGATTCGAGAAGTCCTTCTTCTTGTGGTGAGAAGCCGCCTGCTTCCCTTTGTTCTCTCTGGTGGCTTGAACCAGATTTGCCGTTGCTAGTTGCTTGGATAGGGCGTCCAACTTCTGTTGAGAGCGCATTTCGTCCTCAACATGAATCTCACTGAGGAGATTATCCAGGCTAATCTCCATCTTCTTCCTATGCATCCTTGCATAGATGTTGCTCCATCCTGGAGGAAGTTTTGCCACGATCCCTCCAACGACGAACTTGTCGACGAGGGGCATGCTATCATCCTCCAGTTTCTGGCGCAGCTTCAGGAACTCTTTCACTTGGGGCAGCATGGTCTTCTCGTCTTCAAAGACCCATTTGTGGTATTTTTCAACCATGAACATCTTCGACCGGGCCTCGTCGTCGTCATACAGCTTCCCCACGGACTCCCAGATCTCTTTGGCAGAAGTCTTCTTTGTGTAGGACTCGGCCAGAGAGTCTTCCATGGAATTCAGGATCAGCAGCCTGCATATGCTGTTATCCTTTTTCCACTTCGTCTGCTTGCTCGTAGCAGCGGCCAGAACAGCAGCAGATCCTGTTGCTGGAACGATTGGTTCTTCCTCATCCAACACGTGATCAACATCCACGAGTTGAAGGTTCAGAGTCACCTTTCGCTTCCAGATCTGGAAGTGTTCACCGTCGAATTTCTCCAACTTGTTAAAGCCGGTATCGACAAGCGAAGCACGAGTGTTTTCCATCGAATCGTATAGCTTTGAGATTGTTGGTCCCTTGACGAACAATCGATGGAAAAAACACGAGTTCAGAAACAATTGTAAAGACAATGTTTTTGGCAACAACACCCTAAAGAAGGTGAAGTTGTTTTACGAGAATCTAAAAAGATTATTTCGTAATATTTCTCGAAGGCAACAGAACCGTATAACTTCTAAAGAGAAGCGACGGTATTCTCGAAGGCAACCGAACCGTATTACTTCTAAAGAGAAGCGACGGTATTCTCGAAGGCAACAAGAGATGATCAACAACAGTTGAGTCTCAGATTCTCGAAGGCAACAGAAAGAGGGAGGAAGAAGAAGAACGGATCTCGCTGGGGTGTAGAACACCGGCGCTCAAAGCTATACCTGCAGTACGGATAAGCTCCCAGGAACCAGCAAGTTCAGGAGAACTTCTGGAACGCTCGTAAGTCAATATTTGAGACTTGAACGGGCTTCCTGGACTTAACAGACTCCCTCAACTCTCTTCTTGGTGCATCTTTCAAAGGAGGCCAAGGGGCTCTATTTATAGAGTGGAGTTGAGACTTCACCTCTTCTCCTATCCGATGTGGGACTAAAATACCAATACTCAAAAATAGAGTTTGATATTTTAGATCATCCCACAATCAGCATAGAAGTGTGCCAGTCCACGCCTACCTCCCGAACACTCCCGTGCATGCACGAGACATCCTGGAGTCCGTGTCCGAGTCCGAGTCCGCATCCGCACAACAAAAATTAACTTTCATCCTTGTTGGATTTAATCCTTTTTCCTTCTAGAAAATACTTCCACATGGCACAAACTTGTGCCCCACTACACCTCATGTGCACACCTCAACACAAGCAATGCATTATATTGAGATAATCACCATTTGGTGTAGCCGATGTGGGACTATCTTTTCTAGTCCAAAGGCAAAAACACCAACACAAACTAAGTATCATATAAACACCTACACAAAAGAAATTTTCTTAACTCCCCGTCAAACTAACGTTGGATGGCCAACGATAGTTTGCTAAGTAGCTAAAAATGGCAATCGGATATGTGGTTCATGTCATATGGAGCGGAACCAGATGATGTTTGGTGGGGCTCGTTGAAGTAAGGAACGACAATGGAGACAGCAGGAGGTGTGTGGCAGGAGATGTAAATGATTTGTGTTGGCAAGGTGAAGGCCTGATTGAAGTCAGCAGTTGAGACTGGACGTAGGTTGGTTAAGAATTTTGTTCTGTTGTATGCTCTGTCCAGTGACGACCACAGTCCGTAACAGCGTGGAGCCGAAGAGCTTGTTGTCATCAATAGGAAGAGGAAGGAGCAGGAGTGCGGAGGGACTCGCAAGTGTTGAAGCTTCGAGGAGAGCGCACTAGAGAACGGAGGAGCTGTGACGCTGATGAGTTGTAGTTATGGAGTCAGGGATGATCACAGGTTTTGGAGTCGAGGCAAAGTGAGACCTGGTGTCAGAGAAGTGGGGCTCAGTCTGCGGAGGCCAACTGGCTTGTGGTGGAGATGTTGATAGAAAAGGTGATTGTGATGACTGGTGATGTAGGGACAAGTGTGGGCTTGTTGTGAGGACAGCCGTCTGTGTCGTGGAAGCAGTAGCTTGAGGAGTCGGTTTAGAACAAAAGTTGCTCGTGAGTGCAGTGGATCACGTCGATGGCTGGACTGGTTCTTGTGGTGATGATGACTGAGAATCTCGTGTTCGTCAGAGAGGTTGAAGTCGCAACGTGTGGTGCAGATTCGAGATACCATCTGCCACTTAAGGAGATCGAGCTTGGAATGGAGATGATTGGCTATGACATTTTGTCCAACAGATGGTGAACAGGGTATGGAGTGCACTTATTTTGGTTGGTTTCACCATAGACGAGATCGAGAATGTGCTGATGAGGCTGTTGAAGTGGAGGTCTATGCCTGCCGTGGTTGTCGGAGCAAGAAAGCAGGCCGGACAGATCAGCAGTGCAGCTGAGAGGACATGCGGTATCATGGAGGACCAGGGTCGCAGACGATGATGTTTCCCGATGGTAAGCTTGTGGCTCTGTGCAGCACTGATCTGGAGTCCTGCAGATGACGCTCAAGGAGGCTTCCAGAGTTGAAACTGTTAGATTTTTTTTTTCTTTTCTTCCTTTCAAAAATCTGCAACAAAAATAAAAATAAGTAAATGTTACCGGCCTCCGAGGAAGTCGCGCACGTGGCATTGCCTGAGAGTTAATTCGGATCTATATATGTGCAGACTTTGTCCGAATGTTCCTAGTGATAAAATCTCCGCTCCACCGGAATCTTCTTGTCGCACACGACACAAAGAGAATGACCTTGACTTAGTTCTGCCCAAAGCAATAACGAAGAATAACAGAAAAGTTTCGTAGAAGCAAGAATTTGAGAAAGAGGATTTTTACATTGAGTTTTCTGTGTGAAAGAAAGGATTAGAGGTGCCTTAATTTATAGGCAGATTTCCAACGGATAGGAATTATGAGTAATAAAACCGAACGTTACAAAACAATAACGAATAAAAAACGTGATACATTGCATCTGGACAAAAGTTAATATATAAAACGTTACAAAATTTAATGGATTATAACGGTCAAAAATAAAATGAGGAGCAACATTTTTTTTAGGGTCTTAGTCCGAACACGAAGAGGAAATCGAATCGGCATTCGGCGTTCGCAGATGTGGGCACGCACCCGTTACGCACATGTGGCCAATAGGGTTTCCACACAATACTTTAAAAAAGCAAGATGGAAGAAGTCAATATATACACCCTTTAGTTCTCCCACCTAGCTGATGTGGGACTAAAGGAATATGGGAATTTGGTTTTTGATTAAAAGAGCAGCAGCAGCACCAACAGAAACCGGATCAGGGTTGTGTGTTTAAGTGTTGTTGGGTCTTTGCAGGCAGCACTGATAAGGAGAAGAGGGAGCCCTCTATTGGTTGCGAAGATGGTGAAGTCCGGTTGTAGGTGGTCTTGTGGAGAAGTAATCTTTTGCTAGATACCAAGTTAAGATTAGAAACTAAATTGTGGATTGGTATTTATTCGACTCGACCATTAATATATTGAAGACGGGCGGATCCAGAAATTATAAGTAGGATGAGCTACCAAAGGGGGGACTAGAAGTAGACTAATCCATATAAAAAAATCAAAAAAAAAAAAATTATATGGTGAAAAAAAAGTAAAATAAAAAAATTAGTGTGGGCTTCAGCCCACCCCATGTAACACCTAGATCCGGCCCTGGTTGAAGAGATACATATTGGACTAACGGTTCTGTTAAATATGGGACTAAATAGTGGGAAACTAAAAACCATAATTAACACATACAGAAGAAATCTGATCATAACTGTCATCACTATGAAATTGATTGATCGAAAATGTCTTTTCTTCTGTTTCTAGGAAAATGGGCTGATTGTTATATTTTATGGATTTGCAGAAGAAAGGATTAATAGTCGCAATGGTGGGTGACGGCATCAACGACTCCCCAGCCTTGGCTGCTGCCGACGTGGGAATGGCGATTGGTGCTGGCACGGACGTGGCTATCGAAGCTGCAGATGTCGTCCTGATGAAGAGCAACCTGGAGGACGTGATCACAGCCATCGATCTCTCGAGAAAGACGCTCTCAAGGATACGGCTCAACTATGTGTGGGCTCTGGGCTACAATGTTCTCGGCGTGCCAGTAGCTGCTGGGGTTCTGTACCCATTTTTGGGCATCAGGCTGCCGCCGTGGCTGGCTGGGGCATGCATGGCAGCCTCATCGCTGAGCGTTCTCTGCTCCTCTCTTTTGTTGCAGTCATATAAGAAGCCGTTTCATGCTGAAGAGGCACCACGCGGTGATGTGGACTCGGCATCATTTCATTGCTGACATATCCACTTCTTGATAAACAGTGATTGATTGGGAAAATTTTCTTTCCATCTTTATGAAAGATTTTTTAAGGATGGAACTGCTCTATATTGGTTTGTGTTAAGAAATAAAACAGAAACACTTGTTACTATGGCTGCATGCATGTCGTGCTGCTGCTGTTAGATATTTGTGTAGAATTTTTTTTAAAAATGTTTCAAAACCATGTGCTGAAACGGCATACAGAAATTGCATATTGCATGTTCACTGCAATCTGTCTTTTAGTACTCTGGAGTTCGGATAGCCTACGTTGGGAATCAATTTTATTCACGTTTTAAGAGCCTCCAATAGTTTTGCCGTCTTTTTGGACCTGAAAATTAAGAAACTAATGTTCGTATTATTATTTACTAATAAATATATATGTGCCTCACTTATTTTATAATACTAAGCAATCCACCTTATTTTTTTTTCTTTTTCTATACATAATTACAGAATTATCTATATTAATTTTAATGAATAATTTTAATTAATAAATAGGAATAATTTTTTTTTACGGTAAAGTCTACTTTTCTTATTATGTATAGTATAGAGTATAAATATAGTAATATAGATATTTAGACTTTTATTTTGAAATTTCACACAATTAGCAGGCTTGAACCTTGTCGGCCCCTCCGAATGCCCGCTCTAATACCACCAGCTATAGATACTTAGAGTTAGTTACCTAACTCTTGGTAATTGTCGAAATCTTGTCATGAGCTTAGGAGGACCATAAATCAAGAACTCGCTTAAGCATGTGTTGGGATTTTGTTAACATGTGTTATCCTCCAGAAGACTCGTAATTTTTCCATGAGACTTAAGATCATTCCAGAAGGTCCAAGATCATTTTAGATGGCGTATGATCTTTCTGGATGGAATAGAAGCTTCCTTGTAGTTATCTAGATCTAGAATAATTTATGGAATATTTCGTTTCCTGAAGTTTCTTTTAAACCCTATGAGTATTACAAATAAGTGAGAGGTATCATTTGTTCCTCACTCCCATGTAAGCATTTTTCAATTAATAGAAGAATAGCTTGTCCCCAAAGCATTTTTCAAATAATAGAAGAATAGTTTGTCCCCAAATCTTGTGTAGTAACCATGTCTCATCTCCTATAAAATTGTGAGCTCCATTGGTTGTGGGTGTTATTTTTTTAAAACAATCAATGTGACCTATAGTTTTACACATGATTTTGGAACATCAGATCCGCTCTATTAAGATCAATTAATGGAGATTTTTTTTGCCTTGGAAAATATCACCTAGAATAAATGAAGAATGTTATCTTCAAGATATTTTTTGTTCCCAAAACAATTCTCTTAAAAATTATAAAATTACTGCCATTCAATAAAATAAAATAAAATAAAATAAAATATATTGTCTCCTCTTATCTACTCAAGGCCACCGTCATGCACCTAAAGTTCCCAATGACAGACATTTTACCTCCTATGTACCTAGAGTTCCCAATGATTGACATTTTTCCAAGGCTACCGTCCAATTTGTTTTGATTAATAATGAGCTGGTAGGAAATTGTTTCCAATTTGTTTTCCCTCCAAAACATGATGCGAATTTCAGCATGTCCGAGTCCATTCTCCAAAAAAAAAAAAAAATGCTATTAATTCCTCCAAACTGTCCCTTCAAACTATTTCTCCTTATAGCTGATGTGCCATCTGACATGACAGTTGACATTAAAACGTTAAATTTGACATTAACATTCCATTAAAAAAAATTGGGTGATAAGATTTTTGGATTAAAATTTGTCATGTCAGATGCTACGTCAGCTGCAACATAGGAGGGATGATTTAGAGGGGCAATTTGGAGAAATTAATAGCATTACTCCTATCCAAAATAATGAAAATGCAATGAAATAGAAAATGTCATTTTTCTCCCGCCAAAACCTTTCTCTCTTATGCGAGTGAGGTATGTACCTAATCTTATGTTTTCTATCCAAATCTCTAATGGTATTTTGCAAGAATGATTGAACTATTTGTTTGTTCTCTTAAAGTTTTGATTAATAATGGTTACTACGTTTTTTTTTCTATTTGCATTAAATTTAGAAGCATACATAATGGATGATAATTCTAGTGGAAGGGGCTTCATCTCGAGGCAATATTTCAACTTAAATGAACTCCCATATGAGAATGAGAAATGGTTGAACTAAATGTGCCTCAATGTCTATTGAAAGTCACTTAGCAGAAGACAATATTGTGATGCATAAGAGAACCCTGGAAGACAATTATCTTTATGAAAACAGTTTTGCACCATTCATTGGTTAATGTTTTCAAGTGAGAAGAAGTTTTTATATTTTACCAAAATTAATATTAAATACTTCTACTTAAATGAACTCCCACATGAGAATGAAAAAATGGTTGATTTGAATGCACCTCAAATGTCTACTGAAAAGTGACTTAGGAGACGACAATATTTTGATGCATAAGAGAACCATGGAAGAGAATTATCTTTATGAAAACAGTTTGTGCCATTCATTGGTTAATGTTTTTAAAGTAAAGAAGAAGCTTTTATATTTTTCATGACAGTTGTCATGAAAAATTTTGAAATTAAAATTTACATTAAAATTAATATTAATATTAACATTAACTTTGACATAAACATTCCATTTAACAAAACTGGGTGATAAGCTTTTTGGACTAAAATTTTCCATGTCAGACGCTACGTCAGCTGCAACATAGGAGGGATGATTTAGAGGGATTAATAGCATTACTCCTATCCAAAATAATGAAAATGCAATGAAATAGAAAATGCCATTTTCCCCCTCCAAAACCTCTCTCTCTCTCTCTTATGCGAGTGAGGTATGTACCTAATCTTATGTTTTCTATCCAAATCTCTAATGGTATTGTGCAAGAATAATAGAACTATTTGTTTGTTCTCTTAACGTTTTGATTAATAATGATTACTATGTTTTTTTTTTCTTTTGAAGCAAACTTAGAAGCATACATGATGGATGATAATTCTAGTTGAAATGGCTTCATCTTGAGGCAATATTTCAACTTAAATTAACTCCCACATGAGAATGAAGAAATGGTTGATCTGATGCGCCTCAAATGTCTACTATAAGTCACTTAGCAGAAGACAATATTGTGTTGCATAAGAGAACCCTGTAAGACAATTATCTTTATGAAAACAGTTTTGTGCCATTCATTGGTTAATGTTTTTCAAGTGAAAAGAAGCTTTTATATTTTATCAAAAGTATGCAAACCATCAAGGGTTCTCGGTTAGTAAAGGTCAATTTACTACAAAAGATGGAGAAAGGAAAACACGTGATTTCTTTTGCAATCGTGAAGGGAGTACGCCATTAAAAACTATATAATTGTTTAAAGATCAACGTGATAGAGCTTCTATAAGATGTGGGTGTAAAACTCATATGCGATCAATTTGCGTAAATTATTAAAAATTTTTTTTCCAGAAGAGTGACATGTGACAATAAAATTTGTTAATAAGTATAATCATGAATTCTTATCTCATTTTGAAGTACATTTTCTTCCAACCAATAGTTACATTATAAAAAATGATCAAGCTTGTATCCTCTTATTGCAAGACAGTGGTATTACAACTAGAAAAATTGTACGTGTTTGTTTCAACACAAAAAGCCCAAAGGGACTGAAACTTTTGTATTAATGGAAAGAGAAGAGTACAACATGAATCATTAATTAGGAACTCCAAGTACAATAAATCTGGGGATTGGGGCGAAGGAAGTTAAGTCTACTTCGACTTTTTTACACCGTTGACGATCCGATGCAAAGGTTGATGAAGCTTGTTCACTGGCGAACTTTTGACAGTAAAGAAAACTTTATCACTGAAAGCTCTTTCTGGAAGTTCTTAGCAAGCATGCGAAGCCTATCTGTCTCTTTGCCTGTACGTATATGTGTATGTGCTGCGGAAGACACTGTCCTATATTTACAGCTTATCTTCACTGGAACAGCTATGTACGCATAGACAGAAAATATACTGTTTCCTGCCTCAGAGGCACATGGAAATAGATAGGCGCATAAACATCTGGGGTTAGTGGGGAGTGAATGTATTCGAGAATCACGTATAGCTTACCACGTGACTTTGAGACGTGCTACATGAAATACTGCCATGTCAGCACACGATCTCTTCACTACGGATTGGTTACGCATCAAAATAATTTTTAGATGCATAGTACTTGACTGCTTGCTGTAGATAATATCTCTTCACTATGGATTGACTATGCGTCAAAATAATTTTCAAATGCATAGTACTTGACTGCTTACTGCAAATAATCTTTACAACATCTTAGAAGTAGCCGCATAAAACTGCTCTTGTACAGCTGTATAAGTAATAATGATAGTGATATAAGCACTGACATCTTTCTCAGAATTTGTGTACTGCACACTGCCCATGGTTCATCATCTCTTTCTATGAAACCAGATAAGTCATGCGTCAAAAATGGACTATGCCTCCTTTTGTTCCCTCTTTAGACTATGTGTCTCTTTGACCAGTATTCTCAGTCTTCAAAACCTAATAGGCTTCAGGAACTGCTTCGATCTTGAAACTTCAAATTTAGATGCATAGAGTATGTGTGCCCCTCATTTGTATTTTTCATACTTTTACAAGACCCCTTTCAAAGTTTTTAAAATTTGAACAAGTTTTGAAACACTTGAACAAGCAGCATGAGAGAAAATTTTGTCGCATAAAGCTTATGTTGGCACATTGATTTTAATAACATTAATTGCATCTTCGTATTTTAGTTTTCTCTATCTTCTTAGCAAACATATATACCATCAAGCTTCCAAAAGACTGCTACAAAAAGATTGTTTTATCAAAGCCACACGGAAGACTTATAGAATGACTTAAAGCAAAAACTGAAAAGAAGCCACCGCATACTCAAAAGCCTGCTCTAAAAATATTCAAGATCCTAGAGTCTGTACAAGGTCTAGGACATACTATGAAATGCTTAAGGTATATGACAAATCAAAAAGTCCTTATAAAATATCATTCGAAAATCATTTGATATTCTTAGAACGGAAGACCTACGGTATGCCGTTAGGTACCGGCGGTATACCGATTTCTTACACAGAAAAGGTTCTGTGAAGATAATCGGCATACCGACGGAATACCGTAGCATACCGATTTCTTACACAGAAAAAGGTTATGTGAAGATAATCGGCATACCGACAGCATACCACAGTATACCGATGGTATACCGATTTCTTACACAGAAACAGTTCTGTGAAGATAATCGACATACCGAAGTATACCGACGGTATACCAGTTTCTTGCACAGAAACAGTTCTGTGAAGATAATCGGTACTCCGACGGTATATCGATATGTACCGCCGGTATTTTGTCTACTTTAAATATGATTTTTGAATGGTTAAGATCCTTAGCATTAAATGCTCCAACATATAGATTTATGACCATTACTATTCAAATGGTACACCGACAGAATACCGGTCTATACCGACGGTATTTCGTTCGCTTTATGCTTGGAGCATTAAATGCTTCCTCTCTTGGTGCTTTATTTAAAGTGATTGATCCTTCTCCTTGAAGGCAACCACTTGAGCCTTAAATTTTCTCAACAACCAAGAGCCTCATCATTACTACTCTATTCAAAGCTTTAATTTGTCATCCAACCAAAAAGTGCTAGAGTATTCAAGAGTTGTAATCTTCGATCTTCAAAGTGTTATAGAAGATCAAAAGCCTTCTTTCTTTCTTATTGAAGTTGATGAGCCTTCGGAGGAAAACTCGTGTATAAGAAGTTAACGATCCTTCGAAGGAAAACTCGTGTGTAAGAAGTTGATGAGCTTTTCGAATCCAAACTCGTGTTGAAGTTGACAAGTTCTTCGGATCCAAACTCGTGTGTAACTATTTACTCAAATAGTGGATTAAAGCAGGAGAGAGTTCCGTGACTGGAGTGCCCCTTGGGAGGATACCATGATACATCGAGTGTTTGAATCTCTCTTTTCTTTATTATGCTTTTAATTGCTAATCATTGTTGGTAATTAGCTTTTTACCCTATTCACCCCCTATAGGGTTCTTCAATTGGTATCAGAGCCTTGTCTCTTGATTTGGATTTACATCCTGAGAGAGATCCACATGGCCACTAACTCTAGTACCAACTCATTCCACAATGAGGGACAATCCACAAATAGACCTCCTCTATTTGATGGAACTAACTATAACTATTGGAAGATTAGGATGGACATTTATTTAAAATCCCTAGACTACGATCTATGGGATTGTGTCGTTAATGGCATTCCTATATCTTCCATGGTTATTGAGGAAATAGTATCAAAAACCCTCAAAGATAGACTTAATAAGAATGATGAGAAGATTGCTAGTCAGGACGCTAAGGCTATGAACATCCTCTACTGTGCCCTCGATAGCAATGAATTCAATAGGATATCTATCTGCAAGACCTCTAATGAAATCTGGAGACTCTTGAAAGTTACTCACGAGGGAAGTTCTCAAGTGAAGGAATCCAAGATTAGTAGACTCATCCAAGAATATGAATCCTTTAAAATGAAACAAGATGAGTCTATTACTATTATGTTTAATCGATTTTGTGATATCGTTAACCCTCTCTCTTCTCTTGGCAAGGAATATCCCGCTCATGAAAAGATTAAAAAAATCCTTTGAGGATTAACCAAAGGGTAGAATCCTAAAGCTACTGCCATTACTGAAGGAAATGATTTGACAACTATGAACCTTGAAACCCTCATGAGAAAGTATATGACCCACGAGCTGGACATGAAGGACCAAGAGGAATCTTTCACTCAAAAAAAGGAGAAGGAGAAGACGAAGGAAAAGGAAAAGTCTCTGGCTCTCGAGACTATGAAGTCTTCTTCAAAGAATAGGTCCGATGATGATGAATCGGATGATGAAGAAATAACTCTCACCACCAAACATTTTTAAAGTTTCTCAAATTCAACAAAGCTAACCGTGCAAGACAGGACAACGATGAAGAGTCCTCATGCTACAACTACAGAAGAACCGGACATATCAAGAGAGATTGTCCCATGGCAAGAAAAGAAACAAACAAATACGAGAAGTCCAACAAAGGGAGCTCATCTTCAAGGAAATGTGCCAATACTAGCATTTGGTATGAGAGTGATGCTAGCGACTCAGACAACGACAAAGAATGCATGCACAACGCAAACATTTGTCTCATGGCAACTGAGGTACTCGATGACTTCTCCATGAATGCTCTTTTTTATAATGAAAATGTCATTCTTGAATTACACGATGAGCACAAGGTCAATAGAAATAGATATAAAAAGTCTCTCAAAGAGATTGGTGCTCACAAACAAGAAATAGAACGACTTTCCAATATCATCATTGATGTAAAAAGAAAATCTTCTATTTCTCACACGGATGAGATAGAGTCTTTACGGCTAAAACTCCAAGAATCACAAGATGTCATCAAGAAAAAGGACGTCAAAATTCAATCCCTCAAAGAAGGACATGAATTTGCCATGCACAACACTTGCTACAAATCAAAGAGAATATGCCACCTCTATCAAATACAATGACCTTCTTACAAATGGCAAGATACTAGAAGATAAAGATATAGTTCACACTAAAGTACAAAGGCATATCACTCACAAGAACACTTCACATAAGTCCTTTCCTAATCATATGCATACACAAAAAGGACCCTCTACAAAGAAAAATGTTTCTCATCATGCTTTCTTCTACCATCACAAAAATGATCATGTTAAAACTCATCATGCTAAAATTCTGCATAACACTCACTTATTCCCGTCTAGACCTATGCTACTTAAGATATGCCACTATTGTGGTTTCCTTGGACACACTTCTTATTATTGTCATATGAGAAAACATGTTAACATAAAATTGTTTAAATGGGTTCCTAAAACTAACACTCAAGGACCCAAATATTCTTGGGTACCAAAATCTTCATCTTCAACTTGTGTTGTAGGTGAACCCTCCTTCACATGCTAGGAGCAAATGGATTCTCGATCGCGGGTGCTCACGGCACATGACCGGTGATGCTGCTCTTTTTGTAACACTATCGATGAAGAAAGAATGACACGTATCCTTCGGCAACAATCTAAAGGGGTACATCATAGGAAATGATAATATCGGCTCCCCTCCTTATCCGTGCATTAAAAATGTTTGTCTTGTTACTAACCTAAAGCACAACCTTCTTAGCATTAGTCATCTCACGGATAATGGCTATAATATTAACTTTGTTAAACACAAGTGCTTCATCACCGATAGCATTAAAGGATCTACTGTATATGAAGGTATTAGAGAAAACAATATCTACGTTGGCTCTGGCATATGAGACTCGGACATGCCAACATGGACACCATCTTCCGACTTGCCACTATGAAGCCCAAGCATTAGTTCAAGAAAGACATGGTATATGGAGAATGTGAGAAAAGTAAGTTAACAAAATCCTCTTTCAAATCAATCAACTCAGTAAGTACTACTAGACCACTTCAATTTATTCATATGGACCTCTTTGGTCCCAGCAGAGTGGCTAGTCTTGGTGGTAAACTTTATGCTTTTGTTTTAGTTGATGATTTTTTGAGATTTACTTGGGTGATCTTTCTTGCTAATAAAAGTGATACCTTTCATGAATTTGTTACTTTTTGTAAACGTGTTCAAAATGAGAAAGGCATTATGATCAACAAAATTAGAAGCGATCATGGGAGAGAATTTGATAATGCTGATTTTAAAAGATTTTGTAAAAAGCATGGTTTAGGTCATGATTTTGCTTGTCCTAGAACTCCACAACAAAATAGAGTTGTGGAAAGAAAGAATAGAACCCTTGGCGATATGGCATGCGTCATGTTGAACCAATACAAGCATTCCCAATATTTTTGGGCGGAAGCCGTTAACACGGCATGTTATATTATAAATAGGGCCTTAATTCGACATATTTCTAGGAAAACTCCTTATGAGCTTTGGTTTGACAAAATTCCTTCTATTGATTATTTTAAAGTTTTTGGATGCAAATTTTTATTTTGAACACCAAGGATAACCTAGGCAAAATTAAAGTAAAAGCCTATGAAGGTATCTTTCTTGGATATTCTATGCACAGTAAAGGTTTTTGCGTTTTCAGCAAAAGAAGTCTTGTTGTCGAAGAGTCAATAATTGTCTCTTTTGACGAACTTAACTCTTCTACATCTTCTTTCCCCAATGATGTTGATGACATCTCTTTGGATTGGAAAACTCTTCTCTTGGAGATACTAGTACTACTTCATCTGGCAATGAAGTTGAGACTACTCCACTCAAAGAATCTCTACAAATAGAGCCTCCTCAAGGGGATCTCCCTAAAGAATGAAGATTTTTTCCTCATCATCCAAATGAACTTATTATTGGTGATCCCTCCTCACGGATTAGCACTAGATCAGCTATGCGAGATCATTGTGCAAATATGGCTTTTATTTCCCAAATAGAGCCTGAAAATATTAATGATGCTTTCAATGATGAATTTTGGATGATTGCCATGCAAGAAGAGCTAAATCAATTTTAGCAAAACAAGGTTTGGGAACTCGTTCCAAAACCCCACAACCATCCCATTATTAGACAAAGTGGGTGTTTCAAAATAAGCTTAATGAAGATGGTTTCGTCACTCGTAACAAAGCCCGATTGGTTGCTCAAGGCTATAACCAAGAGGAAGGCATTGACTATGATGAAACCTATGCTCCGGTTGCTCGTCTTGAATCCATTCATATATTTTGTGCTTTTGCTTGCTTTAATGATTTCAAACTTTTTCAAATGGATATTAAAAGTGCCTTTTAAAATGGTTTTATTAAGGAAGAAGTTTTTGTGAAGCAACCTCCCAGTTTTGAAGATTTTTAATTTACTGATCATGTCTTTAAACTACACAAGGCCCTTTATGGCCTCAAACAAGCTCCTCGTGCTTGGTATGAGCGCCTCAGTTCCTTTTTTCTTTCTCACAACTTTTCTAAGGGCAAAGTTGATACTACACTTTTTATTAAATCTTTTAATGTCACTATACTGTTAGTTCAAATTTATGTTGATGACATCATTTTTGGTTCCACTAACAATACACTTTGCGTAGAATTTTCCAAAGTAATACAGGACAAATTTGAAATGAGTATGATGGGCGAACTATCTTTCTTCCTTGGCTTACAAATCAAGCAAGGTCCCAAAGGCACGTTCATCTTGAGTTCATTGACACTACTTATCAACTTGCGGACATCTTCACCAAGCCTTTATCTGATGATCGTTTCTCGTTTCTTTGCCAAGAATTGGGCATTCTAAACCTTGAGTCTTAGTATCTATTCCTTTGGAACACCGACGAAAACCAATGGAAAACCGTTGGTACACCGTATTTTTGTTCACAACATAGTTCTGTTAACTTAATCGGTAAACTAACAGAATGCTACGAAAATCCGGCGGCATTCCGACTGCGGTGGGCTGACATATATTCACAATTTTTCAAGGCCATTGGGACCCACCACATCTTTTCAACCTCTTTCAAAATCCTTTCATATCCCCTTCATTTAATTCTCTTCATACTTTTACACTCCTTCTATCCCATCATTCATCCTTCCTCATTAATTACTTCCCTCTTCTCTCCCTCATACATCCAATCAAATCTTTCCCTCAATTTTTATTTAAAATCACTTCATTCATCACTCTTTCCAAAACCCCTACTTTTATTCCTCTCCACCTCTTCCTCTTTCAATATGTTTTTAAAACCCTTCATCTTTCCAACCTTTCCTCCTCATCTATTTATCTCTCCCTCTCTTCATCCTTCACAAACTTACCCTCTCCTACTACACACCCTTGTTTGTCCTCTCCATGGCCCATGCCAAACGCCCTCGTTCCTCTTCTTTCTCAAATCCTTTCATCCCTGTACCTCTTCCAAATAGCACCTACGATCGCAAAAACTTCAAATCTAATGTTGCTGCTGATGCCTAGTTTTTTCCTTTGAACACCACCCCGTGTTCGAAGGAAAGCCTATCAACTGGAACATCTTCTCAGGGCATTTCCAGCTATTCGAACTTGTGGGACTCTCCATCCTTCTTAGTCGCTGAGTTCCTGTCTACCCTGCTACGGTTCGTCTTTTTTTACTGCAATCTCGTCCCGGACTTGGCTAACAATGCCACCGAAACTCTAGTCAACGATCGCCACATTCGCCTCATCGCCCGTAATCTTGCCGAGATTCTTAATATATCTAATCGAGGGGACGATATTCCTGCTCTGGATGGGCTCAATCCTACCTCCAACGTATCATTTGACGAGTTTTGTGGCATTATTTGCAAAGGACCTGATGCTCCTCATATTTTAGCCCTCTCCAAGCAGCTGGAGCTATTTTATTATGAACTGTATCGCATCATCTGTCACTCCTTGACTCCCAAGTCCTGCAATTATGATACCATCACATGCGACACTCTTGTTTGCATGTACTATATGTACGCCAAGAAAACTTGGTTCTTCGTAAAAACTCTGTTGAATGCCTTTTCCTCGATCTAATCTGCGGGACGGCGTGCCCTCAACTTCAGTATGTTCATCATTATTATCCTGGAAGCCAAAGGTGTGGATCTCAGCTTGTGCCACACGGATGTCGCTCCCTCTTACTTGGCTGTCTCACGCTACTCTGCTATCGGCCAATCATCTCGCTCAGCCCGCCCATCCAGTTCTCCGACGGCTGCTGATACTCCATTTTCTCCTCCTCCTTTTGGCCGCTTTATGCCTCTCACCCAGCATCACTTTGACATGCGCATGGCTCAGGCGGAGGAACAGATGCAAACTAGCACCAGAGGCCTCAAAAATCCTATCCAGAGTCACTTTCATGATTAGTGTTACTTTATTCAGCGTACTCTTCAGGATCGTAATGCTTTTCTTGATTTCGATCTTCAAGATCCCCTCTTTCACGCATCGCGTTTCTTTGATCCAAATGCCTATGGCTTCATGTATCCGGATGGCATTGATCCTTTTGGGGCTTTCCAGGGGACCACGGGTGATGATGATGGTGATGATCCGGCTGATTGGTGAATCTTGGTCTCTCATGATAGTGGTCATAATAAGAAGTGGTGTCAGTGTTTGAGTCCTTTTGTCTTGTGAGGTCATTCGGGGACCATGTCTGTCAGTTTTTTTTAGTTTGTTGCTCTGTGCGATCCTACGGGGACCAATGTTTGTTTTGCTATTCTTTAGTGTTGCTTGGTCTACTCCCGATTGGAAGCTTTATTGGTTTTAGTCTCTGTCAAGTTTCAGTCCATTCCAAGCATGTAATCCCTAAACTTTCAATCCAATATATGCATGACTTGGTTTATCCTATTGTTTTCATGCATCCTCCTTTTTATATACATATTTAGGGCTACAAATGAGCCAAGCCGTTCGCAAGAAGTTCGAGACTCGGCTCGATAAAAGCTCGTTTGAGCTCAGTTCGTTTAGTAAACAAGCTGCGCTCAAGCTTCACTTTTGAGCTCGTTTAATAAACTAGCCAAGCTCAAGCTTAGAAGAACTCAGCTCGTTTGAGCTCGCAAGCTGGCTCGTTTAGAAGCTCGTTTAGGAGCTCGTTTATAAGCTCGTTTGTTCTCATATAAATATATAATGCATGCAACACACACACACACACACACACACACACACACACACACACACACACACACATATATTTGTGTGCATTATATATTTATATGTTCTTAATAATTGATATTAAGGAACTTTTTTAGTTAATGTTTTATAAATAAATTGTTAATATTATAGGTACTTGAATTCAAATCTAACTAAATTGAAATCAAGCTTAATGAGCTTGAAATGAAGTTGAGCAAGCTTGAAATCAAGCTTAACAAGCTTGATTTTGAGCTTATCAAACTTGTTTATCAAGCTTGAATCAAGCTTGCTTATCAAGCCAAGCTCGAGCTCAAACCAAGCCAAGGTCAAGCTTAATATAAATAAGCTTGAGCCAAGCTCAAGCTCTAAAATAAAAAATTTATCAAGCTCGAGCCCGAGCTCGATTAATTTTAGTCAAGCCAAGCTCAAGCTTACAAAATCTCGGATCGGCTTGTCTTGTTTGCAGCCCTATACATATTTATCTCTCTACCATCTTCGATTAAGTGACAAAGGGGGAGAAAATATGTTGAGGGGGAGTAGTCTATCTACGGGGGAGAGACTCTCTAAAAACACGATGCTACCTTCTTTTTGTCAATTATCAAAATAGGGAAGATGGTTGACATATTGATTTTGATAACATTAACTGCATCTTCGTGTTTTATTTTTTTTATCTTCTCAGCAAACAGATATACCATCAAGCTTCCTAAAGGTTGCTACAAAAGATCGTTTTATCACAGCCACACAGAAGACTTATAGAATGACTTAAAACAAAACCTGAAGAGAAGCCACCGCATACTCGAAAGCCTGCTCTCAAACGATTCAAGATCCTAGAGTCTGTACAAGGTCTAGGACATACTATGAAACGCTTAAGGTGGATGACAAATCAAAAAGTCCTTATAAAATATCATTCGAAAATTATTTGATATTCTTAGAACGGAAGACCGACGGTATGCTGCTATGTACCGACGGTATACCGATTTCTTACACAGAAAAAGTTCTGTGAAGATAATCAACATACCGATGAAATACCGTAGCATACTGACGGTATACCGACTTCTTACACAAAACAGTTCTGTCAAGATAATCGGCATACCGACGGTATATCGCAGTATACCGACTTCCTGCACATAAACAGTTCTGTAAAGATAATCGGTACTCCGACGGTATACCGATCTGTACCACTGGTATTCTGTCTACTTTAAATTTGATTTTTGAATGGTTAAGATCCTTAGCATTAAATGCTCCAACAGATAGATTTATGACCGTTACTATTCAAACGGTACACCGAGGGAATATCGATCTATACCGACGATATTCCGTTCGCTGTATGCTTTGAGCAATAAATGCTTCCTCTCTTGGTGTTCTATTTAAAGTGATTGATCCTTCTCCTTGAAGGCAACCACTTGAGCCTTAAATGTTTTCAACAACCAAGTGCCTCACCATTACTACTCTATCCAAAGCTTTAATTTGTCATCCAACCAAAAAGTGCTAGAGTATTCAAGAGTTGTAATCTTCGATCTTCAAAGTGTTGTAGAAGATCAAAAGCCTTCTTTCTTTCTTATTGAAGTTGACGAGCCTTCGGAGGAAAACTCGTGTCTAAGAAGTTGACGAACCTTCGGAGGAAAACTCGTGTGTAAGAAGTTGACGAGTTCTTCGGATCCAAACTCGTGTTGAAGTTGACGAGTTCTTCGGATCCAAAATCGTGTGTAACTATTTACTCAAATAGTAGATTAAAGTCGGAGAGATTTTCGGAACTGGAGTGCCATAGAAGGATACCAGGATACATCGACTGTTTGAATCTCTCCCTTTATTATACTTTTAATTGCTAATCATTGTTGGTAATTAGCTTTTTATCCTATTCACCCCCTCTAGGGTTCTACAGCTTAGACGCATAAGATTACTTGCCATGCTGTCGTTGCTTATCCTTTGAAATCTGAACCGTCTTCAAAATTAGTAGCGGCCGTTTCTCATAATCACTTGGACCTAGGCTAAGTCTGCAGTCATCCCCAATTTTAGGACAAAACATTACGCAATAGTTAATACTGGTTTAATCTTTTGACGAAGAATCATGCTGCGTAATGAGTTTCCATTCCTATAAATAGGGAATGTCTTTGGCGTAACTTTGTCATCACCACTTTTTATCATGCATTTGCAAGTTCGAGTTCCATCCAACTCATGCAAACTTACAAAAGGATTGAGCATCCTTTTACCTAAAGCGTTGCTTTTTGGTTGTGTTAGAATTCGAAAAAAAGATCGATCTTCAGGAGATAACATTTCTTAAAGTATTTTTCATATACACTTTTAATTTTCCCCCATTCACTTCTTTCACACAGAGTAGATGGAAGAAAATTGTACTCTAATCATGTCTGAACACATTACATTACTAGAATACAGAATTGTAGAAGCAAAACTTCAACGGGACATGCACTTTCAGTGAGAAATTCTATCAACATATATGGAGTTGCTACCAAACTTCATCAAAAAATGTGTTGCTGAAAAATACTGTTGTCATACATCTCAGAGGTGCATGAGACTGTCATGCTTGTCTGTGCGCCCCTTATTGTTATGCAACAAAAACTGTATGATTCTTCAGAAGAACAACTGATTTCATGCGCTTAACTCTTTTGAACTTGTCGTACTTTTTAGGATACTCCTTAGATAAATGGATGTCACGACCCACACCCGATGTAAGGGCACAAGTGCGAGACAACACCCAACCTATGCCTCAGCATCGACGGTAGAACACTGTCCAGGTCTACTATACTAACTACAATATGTATCACAATCTGTCAATGATATATCAACTCCAAAGGAGGACAAATCATAATAATATTCATACTCAATCACAATGAATATAAGGAAGATAAATGACACGAATAAGATAAAAGACATGATATGAAGTATCCAGGAGTAATCTAACATAAACATAGTACAAGACATGTTCAGAGTCTAAAAGTAATCTATCTCAAATAACATAAGTCCCAAAATAATAACATGCCAAGAGTCAAGAGCTGGAGACAAATCCAGTACTAAACTGGTCTAACTGAGTCGCTACTAAAGCCTCCTCAGCTGGAGCTAAGGCCCTCTAGATCAGTGTCTCCTGGTCTATGCCTACTACATCCTGTGGGCCATAGTTGGTAGGGCGACCATCATCTAAATCATCAGGGAAAAAAAATCCTATTAGGATTGAAGCAAAGTACACCTCTAATAACAGTTCCAATAAATGATAAAGACTACGTAACAGGAAATAGAGAGAATATACAAGATAAAGTAACATGTACATGAATGTAACAATGCATAAAATAACTATAAATAACATAAGAGCAGGAAACATCTTGTACAATAATCAGGAATTAACTATTTAAGTTATTGAGCACTAGTTTCAACATGTGATCGACTTAGAAACTTGCACTGGAACTTATGGCATGGTTAATCATATGTGCGTGTATGATTAATACTTAGGGGGAACAATATGATACATGGGAAGGGTATGATCACATATCTACACTACCACTCCCCGCTCCGACTGGTACAGTGGATCCTTTCTCTTGTTACTGCTGCTGCACCTTCCATAGACAATAACTTAGTGTTGCTACTGCTATCACTCTTATTGTCCTGCTGCTACTTCTCACCCTCTTGCTATTAATATACCTATCAACTATCTAATTATCTATCTATATATTTGATTGCCCCTCTACATTTTATCTATATGACTATCTATATAGCCATCATTCTATCTGCCATTTTAGTTACCTATCTAACTACCCATTTATATATATATATATATATATATATATATATATATATATATATATATATATATATATATATGCACACACATATTCACATATAACTAGCCATATCTATACACAACATGACCTCTCAAATAGGTATTCACCTATACACATCACCAATGTACATCACAAGGCACAACATACACATACATTTAAATATATAAGTACATACACATCTATCCCCACTATATTCCTATGTACATACATATATCACTATATGAATATACACACACTCATGAATGACACTCACACATTCCACTACATATGTGTATCAACAAACACATACACACACGACATATAATCAAACATTTGATGTGCGTCACCCCGGTATCGCACTATTCTATGATACGCTTGTGATACACCCAAGATACCTATACCAAACCTTATTCGAATCCTACCAAATCACATAAGCAAGCCTAATATATATATATATATATATATATATATATATATATATATATATATATATATATAAAATATATATATATATATATATATATATATATATATATATATATATATATATATATATATATATATATATATATATATATATATATATATATATATATATATCAATATAAGACTAGCGTCAAGTGTCATGTGAATTTGGATATGTGTGCCACAAGTATCGGAGGAAAACTCCCAAAATGACTCCGTATCCTACCGTATCATGATACGGCCTATACGTATCCAATTGTGGATACAAATCTAGAAACACACAACCAAATCTAGTCTAAATAGATCTACAAAATCCAATGACAAACACTTGGTGCACCAATCTCGGAATTCTTCCAAAATTTCCAATATAACTTTCACATAGAGAGTCATTAGAGTATAAATCTTCCTCCTATTGGTAGTCCGAGTCCATGGTGAATTCCTAAGGGTCAATTAGCACAAATAGAGTCTAATTAAAGAAGAAAATGAGATGTATACCTATTGGGAGATGGATTCCCAATAAAAAGTCAAATGGATACGATCCAGACATGAAGCTCCTAGCAAATGGACTCCTCTTATAGTGCTCATAGTCTCCAAGCTCCTAGGCTCCTTCAAGTGAAGAGAATGTGAAGGATGGATGAGAATTTGAGTGAAATTTGAGAATAATTGGTGGATGGATGGTTCAATTTGGGAAAGAACACCAAGTTGAGATGATTTGATACAATGGAATGGAATGAGAGAGAATAGAGTCTCCTCCTAATATGGCCGACCATAAAGTATAGGTCATGCTAATCTAAACAGTCTAACATGCCCTCTAAAAGTTGTCATGAGAGCTAATTATTGCATGGGAAGCTCTAAACCTATTTTGGTAGATAGTCTAATCCTAATTTAATTAAATGGCATGACTGTAACGCCCCAGTCCGAAAATACGTAGGACTAAGTACGTAGATATGCCAGCTGTACTATACGAAGAATACACCAATATATGGTAATCCCCGTAGTAGTACATAAGTTGTAATAATAGTACATGATAAGTCACAATAATATAACTAAATCTCATCCACATCTCAACACCGAGAATATAATAAGTCCACTAAAATAAGATAAATAATGATATCAAAATATAGCCGGGTAGACATTCCCACCCAAACAGCTATGAAAAATAGTCTCAACTAAATGGAGTCCAACCTCCTCAAACAGCAAGAAAGAATGATAAAAAGATGTCCAATACATGGTCTCAGACAATAAAGAATGAAACTAAGTATGCGCGGGAGATGCCTCGTCACCGATGTATGATGGATCCAATACGGCACCGTACTGCTCTGAATAGTCCTGCTTGTCTAATCCTGGAGAGATCACCAGGTCCTCAGAGGGACGTAACAAGATACAGAAAACATGCCAAGTAACTGAATGTGTAAAAATATGCAACTATGACTCTACATGATCTCCTAACCGTCTATGTGAGATGCACTTTAGAGGATAACGTTCTACGCAGGAGCTTAGGTGCTCAGCATAGATGGAGAGAGAGTAGTAGTAGGTAGCACTCATAAGAGATACTATCGACTATGGGCATAAAGTAGTTCTCATACGAGAACTATCGGCCCCGGGGCAGTAAGTAGCGCTCATCCGAGACACTATCGGCCCAAATCTATGTGTGTACTGAACATGTAGCCCCTACGCTAATAACTGTCCCCTCCCCCCAACTGCTTCTGTCCAAGATGTATCCACAGCCTGGCCAGTTGGCAACTGCTACGGCTTCTAACTCGACACACTAGTAGCAGTTACCTCCTAACCGTCGCACGTCCCGTACGTATCGATGGCCAGTCGAGTACGCAGGTCCGTGTCCTATATAACTCACTCATCACGTGATATACATGTGTCAAGGCCATAGGGATATGAAAATACCCCACATACTCCTAGGGTAGTCAACCGACATAAGGTCGACATGCAAATAAGACATAAATAAATATAACGACTAGATGTAGCCACTTGCACCCAAGTGTGACTTGGACGCCTAATAGAAACAAAATGACAAATAAGAGAAAGAAATATGCCATAATAAAATATACTAAAAATAAATGAGCACAATCAGAATCTATGGCAAGGTATACTAGTCTGCGGTACGAGAAGGGCAATCCAAGAGTAGCAAGTGTCAGCACCAAAACTCACAAATCACAGATGACTCTAGACGCTGACACAAACATCAAAAATGATCTCGGTGAGAAAACGCCTGTCCAAAAGTCCAATTCTAGAACAGGGGCAAAATCATAATTTTCAGGTCAAAACGATGTCCGCTGTTAGACCCGCTTTGCACCGAAATGCGTACCAAAGTCTATGGTCTCTAAAGTTGTTAAACTACATGTCTACGAATTCTGTTTGAGGAGAGAAACTAAATAGTATGTCCAGTTTTGGATTTCGACGAGACGTGTACAAATTCGCCCGCTTGAGTGGGTCGTAGGCCCGCCAAAAAGGGGTTCCGATTCGACCTTCTCAGAATCGAACCAAACTTGGCACACAGGACCAGAATTTCGATCCGGACCTGTTGGCGTAAGTTTCGTCTAGATTCGACGACTGTACACGAAGTTATGGACAAGTTTACAAAACGCCGATACGGGGGTATCTCGACGGATACGCGTTGATTTCGTCGCACACACGCGACGAAACTGAGTTCCGTCAGTTCCCATACGTCAGTAATGTCAATACGCGCCTTTCGATGCGTATAGCGTGCAACCACGTCGCCCGGTTTGTTGGGACGCACGTCGTATCGTAGAATTTTTCTAAAATTTACTATTTTGAAAACAATTTTTCGCACAACTTTAACACGGATTTAATTTTTGCACAGAAATCAAAATATCGCTCTATAAGTTGCGTTTTAATCGTGGTTATGTTGTCTTCAGATGTGTTTAATTAGTTTCTGAAAAATCTTGACATACCGATCGGAATCTGGCTTCTAAGTTGTGGTTTTGAACTATGTTTAAACTCTATTTTCGACAGTTTTTGGGGCAACTTTGCCTCGATTTCTCGAGCAATCCCTTGGGGTTCCTAGGATTCTATTAGAAGGAGATTGGAGGGGTTCATATGGGCTACACACAGGAGTTTATAATTCGAGAAATCATCGAGCGTGCATGAAGAAAGGAGGATTGGAAGAAGGGTACCTCGCTGTTCGCAAAACTGAGACTGTACTGGAGTGTGGTCGTCCTGGGCTGTCCGACAGTGTTCGCGCGGTGGTGCGGCACCGCCAATGGCCAGGGCAGTCCATCTAGGTTTCGAGATGGAGAGGAGATATGGAGGGCGAAAAGTTTCGGAGAGTTAGGGTTTGGTTTCGTCGAGTAGTTTAAATACACTCCCGCCGCCTCTTTTCCTATTAGGATTAGAATATGGGAGGGGCTCGGTTTTGCTTAGGTTTGGGTTTGCTAGTACTGGCTGTGCTGCTGAGTTAAGTTATGGTATTAGGAATAGGGGTCGGCCCCCCCGCAGATAGCTGCTGTAGTTGTTGGGGGTTCGACTACCACATGTTTTTTTTAACAAATACTTTTAACAAGGCCAGCCTGGCCCGCCCTATGCTGGGTGTGGGGCCGGGCCTTTCTTTATTTTTTTTTATAATATATATATAAATATATGTATATATACACAAGAAAAATTCTAAAATTCTTAATTAAGTAACAAAAATATTTTGTAACCAATATAGGCTATATTTAGTAGTATTAAAATATCAAGCTCACAAACATACATATATTATATACATCTATAATTACGTACATATACCAATTAATTCTAAATAATATAGAAAAATAATTTTTAAAGCACTAAATTAATTAGAAATTATTGGGGTTTTACATCCTACCCAACTTAAAGAAAATTTCGTCCTCGAAATTAAACTAAGGTCGGGGGATCAATGCAATGCAAGGATAATAATAGCAACTTAAGAGCTGAAAATGCAAGACATACCTTCGTCTTCAAACAAATGCGGGTAGCGATTTCGGATGTCGTCCTCGCGCTCCCAAGTAGGCTCCCCTGGCGAGTGATACTTCCATGCCGCGCAAACCAATGGAATAGATTGATTTCGCAACACCTTCACTCGACGATCGAGGATACCTACTGGTTGCTCTTCGTACGACAAACTCGGTCCAACTGTGATCTCGGAGTGATCAAGCACATGAATGCTGTCCGCCATGTACCTCCTCAACTGCGATACATGGAATACGTCATGCACTCCCTCCAGCGACGGTGGCAAGGCCAATCTATAGGCAACCTCTCCAACACGTTCCAAGACATCGAAAGGTCCGATGTACCTTAGACTCAACTTGCCACGTCCTCCGAACCGAATCGTGCCTCTAGTGGGGGATATCTTCAAGAACACATGGTCGCCTTCTTTGAACTCCAAAGGTCGATGACGATTATCTGTCCACTGCTTCTGACGATCCTGCGCTGCTCGCAGGTGGCTCTAAATTTTTTTACTGTCTCCACTGTGCTCAAGACTAACTCGGGACCCAATAGCTGTCGCTCTCCTATGTCGCTCCAACAAACATGAGACCGACACTTCCTACCGTACAACGCTTCAAACGGAGCCATCTGAATGCTCGCTTGATAGCTATTATTGTAGAAAAACTCAACAAGATGAAGGTGTTCCTCCCATGAACCGCCAAAGTCAAGCATACACGCTCTCAATATATCCTCTAGCGTCTAAATAGTACGCTCCGACTGGCCGTCTGTCTGCGGATGGTATGATGTGCTAAACTTCAATCGAGTGCCCAAACTCTCTTGCATGCTCCTCCAAAAGTGCGAGGTAAATCTGTCACGGTCCGACACAATACTAATAGGTACACCATGCAATCTCACAATCTGCTCCATATACATCTCCGCCAATACCTCTGTCGACTGTCCCACTCTAAAAGGTAAGAAATGGGCTGACTTCGTAAGTCTATCATCAATCACCCACCCTGCGTCACGTCCTCTAGGACCCCGAGGAAAACCCGTGATGAAATCCATAGTAATGTGCTTCCACTTCCACTCAGGAATGGGTAGCGGCTGTAACAGTCCAGCTGTCCTCTGGTGCTCTGCCTTCACTTGTTGACATACCAAGCATTTGGCAACAAAATGAGCTATCTCTCGCTTTATTCCGTGCCACCAATAATACTGTCGTAAGTCACGGTACATCTTGGTTCCTCCGGGATGAATAGAGTAAACCGAACTGTGAGCCTCTGCCATCAGCTCTTGTCGTAACTCTCCATTGGGAACATAAATGCGATCACCACATCGTAATGTCCATCAGGATGAATCCTCAATCCCGACTGCTCTCCTGCTTCGGTCCTCTCCCCGAGCCGTCGAAATCTAGTATCATTAGGCAATGCTACCTTGATGCGCTCTACCAATGATGATTGTACTTGGAGGTTGGCTAATACGCCATCGGCTCCAGGTAATACTACCTCAATACCAAGCTGCTCCAAGTCTCTAATCAACTCCTTCTGCGTAGTCAAAAAGTGTGCCATAGGCTTACGGCTTAATGCGTCTGCCACGACATTAGCCTTGCCCGGATGATAATATAGCTCGATCCATAATCCTTCATCAACTCCAACCAACGTCGCTGTCGCATTTTCAACTCCTTTTGTGTGAACACGTACTTGAGGCTCTTATGATCAGTGTAGATATCAACCTTCTCGCCGTACAAGTAGTGTCTCCATAGCTTCAAAGCGAAGATAACCGCTGCGAGCTCTAGATCGTGGGTCCGATAATTTTTCTCATGCACCCTCAACTGTCGCGATGCATAGGCTACTACCCGACTGTGCTGCATCAATACTCATCCTAATTCCTTCCTAGATGCGTTACTGTAGATCACAAATCCTCCCTGGCCCGATGGTTGTGTCAAGATCGGTGCTGTTGTCAATCGCTTCTTCAACTCATCAAATACGGCTGGACACTCGTCTGTCCATACAAACTCCTAATCCTTGTAATTTAATCTAATCATTGGCCCCGATATTCGAGAGAAATCTTCTACGAACCTTCGGTAGTAACCCGCAAGTCCGAGGAAACTTCTTACCTCAATAGCTGATGTGGGAGCGGGCCATGACTCGACTGCTGTGATCTTCTCTGGATCCACTGATATACCATCACCTGTAACAACATGACCGAGAAATGATACCTTATTGAGAAAGAAATCATACTTACTAAGCTTCGCAAAGAGTCTCTTATTCCTCAATGTTCCCAAAACTATCCGTAGATGCTGCTCATGCTCCTCTTGACTCTTGGAGTAAATCAAGATATCATCTATAAAGGTTACTACAAAATTTTCCAAGTACTGGTGAAAGATCTTGTTCATTAAATTCATGAAAACTGCGGGTGCATTGGTCAAACCGAAAGGCATGACCAAGAACTCGTAGTGTCCATATCTTGATCGAAAAGCCGTCTTTGCAATATCTTCCTTCCGAACCTTCAATTGGTGATAGCCTGATCGTAAGTCGATCTTGGAGAATACTTTTGCTCCACTCAGTTGATCAAATAGATCGTCTATACGCGGCAATGGGTACTTGTTCTTCACTGTCACTGTATTCAATGCCCTGTAGTCGATGCACATGCGCACTGTCCCGTCTTTCTTAGGCATAAAAAGAACGAGTGCTCCCCATGGTGACGCACTGGCACAAATAAAGCCTTTCTCTAATAAGTCATCAATCTGCGTCTTCATCTCTACCAATTCCTTGGTCGCTAACCGATAAACTCGAGATAAAATAGGCTCGGCTCCCGAAATAAGCTCAATAGAAAACTCAATGTCTCGGTCAGGCGGCAGTCCTGGCAACTCCTCGGGGAATACATCCTCGAACTCGGTGATGATAGGGCACTGTGGGGTATCCTGCATCATCATGTGAGTCCCCGATGCAGATGCATCGCTCCTCAAAGCGTCCTCTTTGGTGAACTTGAATTCTGCATCACTCGGTGGTCTAAAGATGATACTACCCCTATGGCAGTCAATGAGAGCGAAATGCTGGCTCAACCAGTCCATTTCAAGAACCACATCGAACGTCGGCATCGAAAATACAAGAAGTCATGCCTTCATCTCTCTACCATTTATCACTACAGGACAATCTCTACAAACACCACTAACATGTACTACTCCTCCCCCCGTGAGGATTCTAATGTTTTTAGATAAAGATGACATGGGTATACTGTGTCTAGTGGCAAAGCTAGTGGCTATGAATGAATGGGTGGCACCAGTGTCAAATAATGTGATGGCAGGAAATGATGCAACTAGAACCATACCTGCTATGACGTCCACCTCTGGTTCTGTCTCCTCTATAGCTAGTGCAAAAGCCTTCTCCACTCTCTGATTGCCCGACTATGCTCTAGTCTGCTGGAATTGGGTTGCTTGAGTAGGTAAGGGTGGTCGGGGTGTTCCTGGTCCTGCAATAGTTGGCCTCTGCTACTAATTTTGCAAAGCATTCTTCTATAAGTGGCAATCCCTAGTCTGGTGCTGGTTTGATCTACAAGCTAAACAGTGTCCCAGCCGACGTCTACAATCTCTCTGAATATGACCCACTTTGCCACAGTAATGGCAAATGGCCTTTTCCTGTGTCTGGTATGGCCCTGTCCTCTGCTAATGCTGATGTGTGGGAGGACGTCCCACTGGCCCTCCTGTAGTGGTCTTAGCTGATCCCATAGTCGAGGTAACTCATCGATTTGCCTTCTTGCTTATGGCCTACTGAGTTCTAGCCTCTGCCAGAACAGCTGCTTGGGAGACCCTCGACTCGGAGCTGGTGTACCTCTGCAACTCTATACTCAAGCCTCTATGAAATCTTTTGGTTTCTATAGCTCTGTCGTAACCAACCCTGGTACGAAACGACTCAGTCGGCTAAACTCGGCGTCGTACTCGTCAACTGTCATATTCCCCTGCTCCAAGTATAGAAATTGGTCATATAAAGCATCCTTGGCAGTGTCGAAGAAATTTTTTTTATTAAACAGTTCTTTGAATTCCTCCTATGTCTGTTCAACTCCTAGCCGTCTCTCCTCTGCGGCCCACCAATCATAAGCATTTCCTTCCAGCTGTAACTTTACTGCTGTCATCCATAGATCTGCGGATAACTCTAAAGCCTTCAGGAGATTCTCTGTCTTAACCAGCCAATTGGTGATTCCGATGACGTCTTCAGTGGCCTTGAAGTGTGGAGGATTTATGTTGCAGAACCCTTCGATAGAACCCACAGAGGCTTAGGGTGCTCGGGTCAGTGCTGTATCCAAACTCCTCATAATAGCCTCGTTCTGCTGTATCTGAGCCTGTACTAAGCTCTGGAGGATCTGCTCTGTAGTACTCCTACTAGCCTGAGGCATGGGCTGCTGTGGGGGCATATATGGCATCTGGGGCATGATCTGTGGGGCACCCTGTGGCCCGTACTGTGGAGGGTATGAAGGATATAGAAAGGGATACTGTAGGGGGTATGTGGGTGGATACGGAGGTGGATTCTGTGGAGGATACTGGGGTGGATATGATGGTGGATATGGTGATGGATATGGTGGGGGCTGCTGGGGTGGATACGATGTCGGATACTGTGGTGGTTGTTGGGGTGGATATGATGATGCTAGATATTGTGGAGGTGGTATTGGTGGATAAGATGATGGTGGATATTATGGAGGTGGTGGTGGTGGATATGATGGTGGATATGGGGGTAGAATCTGTACTAGGGGCTGAGGTGGATAAGGTGGCGGTGGCGGTAGGCACTCCTCTTGAGTTACAGGGTTTCTTGGGTCTGTCTACCCCACTTGAGGTGCCGGGGCTTGCTGCTGAGTAGTGGGGGGTGTCATCACAGGCTGCAATCCGGATGGTGCTGGAGTGGTAGGGGACATAGGTTGCTGACTCGCCGGTCCTTCTTGAGCAGTTGCATTTCCGTCAGTAAGGGCGAGGGGAGTAGCGCGTCCACTACGAAGATTCATCCTATATTGGCACGAAGAATTTAGTTGGTTAGAACAATTTCAAACTGGATGTAATCAAGCAATCAAATGAGAAGTTGTGAGGAGGTTAAGAAAGATATTAATAAGTGGATGAGATTCTATATCCTATTCCTATTTGTAGGCTTGTTGGGCACAGTCATGTAACCCAACAATATTACTGACCTGCATGGGCCACCACAAAAACATGTAACGCCCCAGTCCCAAAATACATAGGACTAAGTACGTAGACATGCCAGCTGTACTATACGAAGAATACACCAATATATGGTAATCTCCGTATTAGTACATAAGCTGTAATAATAGTACATGATAAGCCAAAATTATATAACTAAATATCATCCACAGCTCAACACAGAGAATATAATTAGTCCACTAAAATAAGATAAATGATGATATCAAAATATAGCCGTATAGACATTCCCACCCAAACAGCTATGAAAAATAGTCTCAACTAAATGGAGTCCAACCTCCTCAAAAAGCAAGAAAGAATGATAAAAAGATGTCCAATACATGGTCTCAGATAATAAAGAATGAAACTAAGTATGCGCGGGAGATGCCTCGTCACCGATGTATGATGGATCCAATGTGGCACCGTACTCCTCTGGATAGTCCTGCTCGTCTAATCCTGGAGAGATCACCAGGTCCTCAGAGGGACGTAACAGGATACAGAAAACATGCCAAGTAACTGAATGTGTAAAAATATGCAACTATGACTCTACAGGATCTCCTAACCGTCTATGTGAGATGCACTTTAGAGGACAACGTCCTACGTAGGAGCTTAGGTGTTCAGCATAGATGGAGAGAGAGTAGTAGTAGGTAGCGCTCATAAGAGACATTATCGACTATGGGCAGAAAGTAGTTCTCATACGAGAACTATCGGTCCCGGGGCAGTAAGTAGCGCTCATCAGAGACACTATCAGCCCAAATCTATGTGTGTACTGAAACATGTAGCCCCTACGCTAATAACTATCCCCTCCCCCTAACTGCTGCTGTCCAAGATGTATCCACAGCCTGGCCAGTTGGCAACTGCTACGGCTTCTAACTCGACACACTAGTAGCAGTTACCTCCTAAGCGTCGCACGTCCCGTATGTATCGATGGCCAGTCGAGTACGCAGGTCCGTGTCCTATATAACTCACTCATCACGTGATACACGTGTCAAGGCCATAGGGATATGAAAATACCCCATATACTCCTAGGGTAGTCAACTGACACAAGGTCGACATACAAATAAGACATAAATAAATATAACGACTAGATGTAGCCGCTTGCACCTAAGTGTGACTTGGACGCCTAATAGAAACAAAATGACAAATAAGAGAAAAAAATATGCAATAATAAAATATACTAAAAATAAATGAGCACAATCAGAATCTATGGCAAGGTACACTTGCCTGCGGTGCGAGAAGGGCAATCCAAGAGTAGCAAGTGTCGGCACCAAAACTCATAAATCATAGATGACTCCAGACGCTGAAACAAACATCAAAAATGATCTCGGTGAAGAAGATATACCTAGGAAACGCCTATCCAAAAGTCCAATTCTGGAACAGGGACAAAATCGTAATTTTTAGGTCAAAACGATGTCCGTCGTTGGACCCACTTTACACCGAAATGCGTGCCAAAGTCTATGGTCTCTAAAGTCGTTAAACTATATGTTTATGGATTTAGTTTAAGGAGAGGAACTCAATGGTATGTCCAGTTTTGGATTCCGATGAGCCGTGTACAAATTCGTCCGTTTGAGTGGGTCGCGGGCCCGCCAAAAAGGGGTTCTAATTCGACCTTCTCAGAATTGAACCAAACTTGGCACACAGGACCAGAATTTCGATTCGGACCTGTTGGCGCAAGTTTCGTCTCGATTCGACGACTGTACACGAAGTTATGGACAAGTTTGCAAAATGCTGATACGGGGGTATCTCGACGGATACGCGTTGATTTCGTCGCGCACACGCGACGAAACTGAGTTCCGTCAGCTCCCACACGTCAGCAACGTCCATATGCGCCTTCCGGTGCATATAGCGCACGACCACGTCGCTCGGTTTGTCGGGACGCACGTCGTATCGTGGAAATTTTCTAAAATTTGATATTTTGAAAACAGTTTTTCGCACAACTTTAACACGGATTTAATTTTTGCACAGAAATCAAAATACTGCTCTACAAGTTGCGTTTTAATTGTGGTTATGTTGTCTTCACATGTGTTTAATCAGTTTCTGAAAAATCTTGACATACCGATCGAAATCTGGCTTCTAAGTTATGGTTTTGAACTATGTTTAAACTCTATTTTCGACAGTTTTTGGGGAAACTTTGCCTCGATTTCTCGAGCAATCCCTTGGGGTTCCTAGGATTCTATTAGAAGGAGATTGGAGGGGTTCATATGGGCTTCACACAGGAGTTTATAATTTGAGAAATCATCGATCGTGCATGAAGAAAGGAGGATTGGAAGAAGGGTACCTCGCTGTTCGTAAAACTGAGACTGTACTGGAGTGTGGTCGTCCTGGGCTGTCCGGCAGTGTTCGTGCGGTGGTGCGGTGCTGCCAACGACAGGGAAGTCCGTCTAGGGTTCGAGATGGAGAGGAGATATGGAGGGTGAAAAGTTCCGGAGAGTTAGGGTTTGATTTCGTCGAGTAGTTTAAATACATTGCCGCCGCCTCTATTCCTATTAGGATTAAAATATGGGAGGGGCTCGGTTTTGCTAAGGTTTGGGTTTGCTAATACTGGCTGTGCTGCTGAGTTAAGTTGTGGTATTAGGAATAGGGGTCGCCCCCCCCCCCCCCCCCCGCAGCTGGCTGCTGCAGTTGTTAGGGGTTCGGCCACCACATGTTTTTTTTAACAAATGCTTTTAACATGGCCAGCCTGGCCCGCCCTCTGCTGGGTGTGGGGCCGGGCCTTCCTTTATTTTTTATTTTTTACAATATATATATATATATATATATATATATATATATACACACAAGAAAAATTCTAAAATCCTTAATTAAGTAACAAAAATATTTTGTAACCAATGTAGGATATATTTAGTAGTATTAAAATATCAAGCTCACAAACATACATATATTATATACATCCATAATTACGTACATATACCAATTAATTCTAAATAATATAGAGAAATAATTTTTAAAGTACTAAAATAATTAGAAATTATTGAGGTTTTACAATGACTAATTGGGTCTAATTGGGCCTAGTCCAATGAGTTGGTCCATGAATCATGTCGTGCTGATTGTTGGGCTCTAATCTAGTGTCTAGTCTAATCGGTTCACTAACACAAGTCTAACAAATAGGCTAGCCACTAACCATAATAACTAACACAATATAAATAAATAAATATACACAATATAATGTAATTTGAAATAACAAAATTACCCCTATTTAGAAAAGTGATAGTGACAAGTCTACCCTCCTTACAATAATTTTGTTCTTGAAATTAAAAGACAATACTATCACTAGAACACAAACAGAACAAAAGAAAATGAATACTTCAAGGCTCGAAAAGATAAGGGTATCGCTTGCGCATGTCGTCCTTCCTCTCCCAAGTAGACTCACCCGACGACTGATGCCTCCATGCGATGCGAACCAAAGAAATAACCTGGTTTTGGAGCACCTTCCAGAATCTCAACTGGTTGTTCTGGATAACTGAGAGTCGGGCCCACCTCGATCTCATAGTGGTCCAATACGTGGCTAGGATCTGCCATGTACCGTCTCAGCTACGACATGTGGAACACGTTATGAACTCCCTCTAATGCATGCGGTAAGTCTAGTCGGTAGGCTACTGTACCGACCCTCTTAAGGATACTGGAAGGTCCGATAAATCACGAACTAAGCTTCCGCCTCTACCAAAGCGAATTGTGCCCCATATCAAAGAAATCCTCAAGAATACCAGATCACCGACCTATCACAAACAAAGTCTTAAAACTTAATTTATCAACCACAATCAATCACAAACACCAAAAATCTAAACTATACCTCAAACTCTAAGGGTCTCTGGTGGCTATCAACCCAATGTCGCTGTCTGTCCTGTGCTACCCGAAGTCTATCTCTAATCGTCTTGACCTTCTCTGCTGCATCCACAATCATCTCTGAGCCAAGCAAAGCTCTCTCACCAACATCGTCCCAAGACAAAGGAGTACGACACCTCCGTCTATATAGAGCCTCAAATGGTGACATCTCTATATTGGCTTGGTAACTATTATTATAAGCAAACTCTACCTAGTAGAGATGGTCCTCCCAAGATCCCTCAAAATCTAGCACACAGGTACGAAGCATATCCTCGAGAGTCTAAATAGTCCTCTTGGACTGTCCATCCATCTAAGGGTGATATGTGGTAGTAAACTTGAGCTGAGTGCCCAAGCTAGCTTGAAAAATCCTCCAGAAATGAGGAGTGAAATGACTATCCCGATCCGAGACTATACTCATAGGAACCCCATGCAACCTGACAATCTGCCTCACATACATCTCGACCAACTTCTCTGTAGACAAATCTACCTTCAAAGGCAAAAAGTATGCCTATTTGGTCAACCTGTCAACGATGACCCAAATTGCGTCTTTCCCTCCTAGAGATCATGGAAATCTAGACATAAAATCCATGGTAGTGTGTTCCCACTTCTATTCTGGAATGGATAATGGCTGAAGCAGTCCACTTGGTCTCTACCTCTTTGCTTTCACCTGCTGGCACACTAAGCATCTGGATACAAACTGTGCAATCTCCAGCTTCATGCCATACTACCACACGTGCTCTCTCAGATCCCTATATATCTTGTTGGCACCAGGATGTATAGAGTACTGAGAGCGATACGCCTCCTGAAGAACCTCTTCCCGCAGCTCTCTATTAGGTACACACAATCTAGTACTGTGCCATAATGACCCATCCTCGATAATAAAGAAGTCGTCCAACAATCCTGCCTGAACCAGCTCTCTGATGCTCCTCAGAGTCACATCATCAAACTATGCAGACTTGATCCTGTCCATCAACTCAGATTGCATATGCAAATCCTACATCTATATCTTAATCCCAGAAACTACGACCTCGATGCCCAAGCTTTTCAGATCTGCCAATAAGTGACGGTCAACTATCAAATACATAGCTATCGGATACCTACTCAAGGCATCAGCAACTACGTTGGCCTTCCCTGGGTGATATTGCAATACGATATCGAAGTCCTTCATCAGCTCTAACTACCGCCTCTGCCTTATATTTAGCTCTTTCTGGTAAATACGTACTTCAAGCTCTTGTAGTCTGTAAAGATCTCCACGCACTATCTGTACAAATAGTATTTCCACAACTTCAGAGCAAAAATGATTGCAGATAATTCCAAATCATGAGTCGGGTAGTTCTTCTCATGAGGACATAACTGCTTGGATGCATAGGCAATCATCTTCCCATGTTGTTGAAGAACACAACCCAAATCCCTCCCTGAAGCATTACTATAGATAGTGAATCCATCTGACCCTGATGGCATCGTCAAGATAGGAATCGATGTCAACCACTTCTTCAGCTCTTCAAAGGCAGCCTGGCACTCCTTAGACCACACAGAATCCATATCCTTCCTAGTAAGTCTGGTCATCGGCTCTGTAATCCTGGAGAAGTTCTATACGAACTTTCGATAATAGCCTGTCAGACCCAAGAAACTCCGAATCTCTGCAACTGAGCTCAGGGTAGTCTAGGACTCCACTGTTGTGATCTCCTTCGGATTAACTGAAATTCCAACACCAGAACAACATTCCCAGGAACTCTACCCTGTCTAAGAAGAACTCGTACTTAGACAACTTTTCATACAGCTGCTCCCTCATGTGAGTCTCCAGTATAATCCTCAAATGCTCCTTGTGCTCCTCTGGCATCTTCGAATAGATGAGAATATCATCAATAAGTACCACCACAAACTTGTTAAGGTATTAGTGAAATACCTTATTCATCAAGTTTATGAACACCACCGGGGCATTAGTCAACCCAAAAGGCATCACTGTGAACTCGTATTGGCACTAACAAGTCCGAAAAGTAGTCTTCGGAACGTCCTCATTCTTCACCTTCACCTGATGGTACCCTGACCTCAAGTCTATCTTCAAAAATACCATTTCGCCTCTCAACTGATCAAATAGATCATCAATCCTCGGTAGCAGATATTTGTTCTTGATAGTGAGGTTGTTAAAAGCCTTGTAATCAAAGCACACGCGCACCGATTCTTCCTTCTTCGGTACAAATAATATTGGAACACCCCAAGGCGAAGAACTGCATATGATAAACCCCTTATCTCATCCACCTACTTCTTCAGCTTTTCCAACTTACTATTGTTTATCCTATAGACATGCTACGAAGTAGGCTCTGCACCCGGCACCAAGTCTATGGAGAACTCAACATCCTTGTCCGGCGGCAATCCCGACAACTCATCTGGAACTACATCCATAAACTCTACAATCAAAGGATGTGGCAACTCTTTCTCTTCCACCAAAGCTCCACAGATAGCTCCACCACCCGACTCCATTGCCCCTCTAGGAAACTCTAACTCTAGCTTTCCTGGCGGGTTGAATAAGAGTCTATCTCCTCTACAATCTATGCTAGAAAATGTTGTAGCTCGAAAGTGGCATTACGAATAAATATGCACTCAATTCCTGGCCTCCCATAGAAACTCTTCGTCCCTTGCAAACATCACTGACCAGGATAATGCCTCTCCCGATCATGATCTTGTAAGTCCTACCCAAAGATTCAGCAGAAATGTGATGCTTAAGAGCAAATAAACTATGAGAAGCACCACTATCAAATAATGTTAAAACTGGAATAAAATAAAAAAGAATAGAACCTACAATAACATAACCAACGGGTTCAACCGTCACGACTATCAGAGAAAATGCCCTGCCCTGAGCACCCCTCTGCTGCTGGTTTTGAGCAAACCACTGATGTTGGGTCTGAAGCGGTATTCCCCTCGACGGTATCGCATATGACCTCGCGAGTGCTCTCTGATCTGCACCTGCTCCCTGAGCTGCATGACGAGGGTTCGAAGGATAATCCTTCATCTGATGCCTCATGGTACTGCAATATAGGCACACTCCCAACCGCTTCCTGTAAACTTTCCAGATGTGGCCGGGCTTTTTACATTAATGACAAGAAAGAGCATGTTGTACCAGTTTTTGTTGCTGATTTAACACCTGCTGAACTGGTGCTCTAGCTGGAGCTTGAAATTACTACTGCGGTGACTGGTATGATCGATGTAGAATCTGGGGATGCTTAGCAGGCACCGGGCTGCTAGTAGCCCCCGAAAAGAAATCACGATCTCTCTTGGGCTTCAAGCTCAACTCCCGCTCTACCTTGCGTGCCACAACAAGGATCTTCGTATAAGTCTCATAGAGAGATGGAATAAGGATCTTCACTTCCCAGTTAAGACCCTTCTGTAGTGCCTCGCTCTGCGAAGGCACTAGATAGACAGAAAGATCGGATTGCTGGCTTTGCAACAGAAGACAATTTATCTAGGTGAGTGGACGAAGTCTCATTTGCTGATTCGCTTACGCCTAATAAGAAGCTGAGTTTTTGATTGAATGTTATTGTTAATAATAAGATAGTAAATCATTGAGTATGCTTTAAGAGAATCCACATGTTGCCATGCTAAGAACAAGAAAAGAGATAATCTGCATGCTAAGAAGAATTGTTGCCTGCTAATAAGAAACGAACTGATGCATGTATTCTAAAGAAAGATTATTGCCTGATAACAAGAAATAAATGTTTGCTATGTTAAATCAAACGAGATGCCTGCCATGCTAAACAAGTTAGAGATATTGTCTCAAAAAGAGAGAACTATTGCCATGTTTAATAAGAAGAGAAAAGAGATTGCTCACATGTCCTGAATTCGTATGCTTACAAAGAAAGAATGTTTATGCTTAATCTGAACAAAACTGCTATCATGTTTCATAGAAATGAATAATTGCTTGTCCTTCAAATATGCTCTGAATGCTAGACAGGTACAGATGTACTTGTATATGTTGCAAAGGAAAAGAATTATGTAGGAGCTTCGGCTCTGAATCAAAGAAAGATAATATGTAGAGGGCCCTATATGAAAATGGGTGCCGGTATGACTATCGCAGAGGGCCCCATGTGAAAATGGGTGCAGGTATGTTTATCGCAGAGGGCCCCATGTGAAAATGGGTGTTGGTATGTTTATTGCAAAATGGTCCCATACGGGTACCGGTATGTATTATGCTTATGCTAATCGTTGTCTTATGCAGGAAAGGACCGTCGGCTATGGTAAGAGTCACTGAAAAGTGATATACATGTGTTGCTTAAGTTCCTATATAAATGCTTGCAGAGATGAACCATTTGCCATGAATGATATGTCCCACTAAAGAAAAGATAATGTATTATGCTTGTCATTGACCCAACAGTTGCTCGAACAAAAGAAATAATATGCTCATGAAACACGCTGCGCACTGCACAAATGAATAGTCATCGTGCTTGGAAATGAATAGTCCCTTGTATGCTTTGCATGAAAGAAAAAAAATGAACTGTGGCTTTTTAAAGATGTTTTCAAAAAGAGATGTAAACTGACGCTGTATGCATGGAATGAACATAGATAAAAGTAGCAAGATCACACCACAAGAAATATTTTCTCACTAAATGAACAGTGATCATTTCAGACAAATGTAGCTTTTTGTTCACAATCACCAGGATGTTGATATACTGACCCACCATCTGTCTGCATGCATGTGCAATATGCATCGAGAAGGATAGTCCGAAGCGATAGCCCGAGCCTCATCCTCAGGAGCCAGAAATCAGAAGAGATGCTAAGAGATGACATCTGTTGCAAGAGTTTGGTTTTGTATATAAAGGGATGTAATGTATGGGAACAAGATTATTGTAATCTGTAAAATTTCTGAGAGAATGTAACATTGTATCAGAGAGAATCGAGAGCTTGTAATATGTTCAAATAAAATCAATAAAGAGAATTATTTCTTGTTACCATTGTGTTCTATGCATGTATTCTAAAATATGTCCGCTTCCGCTTTAATTATCTACAATATATTCTGCTGCATATTGTAGATCTTGTCTATCTTGTCTTGTTCTAGGTCTTGGCCTTGTCTAAGCACAACTTAGGCTTGTACGGCATAATGCCTTAGCGAGGACGATCGGTCTCAAAGAGTCCGAAGCGAGGATGAAAGGACTCTGCGGGATCGAGGTGTAACACCTTCCAAAAGCGACTCGCTCTGATCTTTGGGTCCCGTACCATATACTTCGTGTATCAGCTTAGCCTACTAAACTCAGCGGCATACTCCTCAACTGACATACCTCCATACTGGATGTTCTGAAACTGTCTAGCCAGGTCCAATCTGTCGGTAGGTGAGCAGAACTTCTTCTTAAAGAGGTCCCTGAATACCTTATAGGTCTGATCCTCTCCAGCAAGAAGCGGCTCATTCCTTAACCGGGTACGAGCAATATCTAGTAGCTGAAGCCCTACTGTCTCAACCCTCAAGTCATTAGCAAGATGGGACACCCTCGTAAGTCACTCAATATCCTTGAGCCTGTCATCTGCATAAATGATGCCCTCTGTCCCCCTAAAGTCTCGTGGTCCCACCTTCTTGAAATCTTTGATGTTACCCGGCCTAAGCTGGGCAACCTGCTGCTGGGTCGGAGCTCCCCACTCTACTGCAGCTAGAGCGTGGTCATGGTCGCTCTCCATGCCCTGTCACAACATATCTGTCTGCCTCTGGTGTGCCTCGGACTGAGCCGTCTGTGCCTTTAGCATCTCCCTGAATAGAGAAAATATATGTGCAATATTAGTAGGCCCTTGAGGCTGAGGAGGAAGATCTTCTGGAACAGATGGAGCAGTTCGTTGCGTAAGAGGAGGAGGAACACCCACAACAACCTCGGGTATGGTCCTTTGTACTGGAGGAGGAGCACCCCTGAAGATAGCTGATACTCCAACCCCTGGAGAGCTAACTGGAACAGGCCCGCAGGATGTCGCAGATCCTGAATGCTACGATCTCGTCTTGGGTGACATCCTAAAGACAGATCAAAATAAAGAAGTCAATATGGCACAAGATAGAATATATTCAATAAGGACAATTATAGTTCAAATAATCATATATCAAAGAAAGAACAATTGCATTAAAATAATAGATTAGAAGTTTTTCCTAATTGTGATTGAGTATCCCTTAGCCTATATCCTATATCATATAGCAGGCCCGTAATAGCACTCTAAGTCGAATACCACTACGACATCACACTAATTGTGACCTCGAAGACCTGCATGGGCCAACACTAAAAATGTGTCACGATCCGCACCCAATATAAGGGCACAAGTGCAAGACAACGCCCAGCCTATGCCGCAACATCGATGGTAGAATGCTGTCTAGGTCTACTATACTAACTATAATATGTATCATAACTTGTCAAATATATCTCAACTCCAAAGGAAGACAAATCATGATAATATCCATACTCAATCACAATAAATATAAGGAAGATAAATGGCACGAATAAGATAAAAGACATAATATGAAGTATCCAGGAGAAATCTAACATAAATATAGTATAAGACATGTCCATAGTCTAAAAGTCATATTTCTCAAATAACATAAGTCCTAAAATAATAACATGCTAAGAGTCAAGAGCTGGAGACAAATCCAGTACTAAACTAGTCAAACTGAGTCGCTACTAAAGCCTCCTCAGCTGGAGCTAAGCCCTCCTGGATTAGAGTCTCCTAGTCTATGCCTACTCCATCTTGTGGGTCGTAGTAGGTAGGGCAACCATCATTTAAATTATCTGGAAAAGAATATATCCAGTTAGGATTGGAGCGAAGTACATCTCTAATAATAGTTCTAGTAAATGATAAAGACTATATAATAGTAAATAGAGAGAATATACAAGATAAAGTAACAGGTACATGAATGTAACAAGGCATGAAAGAACTATAAATAACATAAGATCAGGAAACATCATGTACAATAATCAAGAACTAACTATCTAAGTAAGTGAGCACTAGTTTCAATATGTGATCGGCTTAGAAACGTGTACGAGAATTTATGGCCTGGTTAATCATACCTGTGTTTATGATTAACACTCACGGAGAACAATATCATACACGGTAAGGGTATGATCACATATCTATACTAGTACTCCCCGCCCCGACTTGTAAAATGGATCCAACCATGGTACGTTAAGACACGGGATTCACTGGAAAGGTCGTAAGCCTTCGCAGAAATTGGTGTCTATACAATGTACAAGAACAACAACGGGCTTGCATAGGATATACCAAGACAGACAAGGAATAACATCTTATGACGGAATCAAGAAATACCAATCCATGTAACCAATGTGTCAAAAAATCAAGGATATCTACACTAAATATAAGAAACATAGAAGATATCATAAAAGAAAAATTATCAGAAAATGTACTTGTCTGAATTCTGGTGTGAAGTATCAAAAGTATCCAGAATAGTGCCTCAAATACCTAAATATTGAATATCAATATCAATTGGTGTTTTGAAATCAAAAACATGCTAAACTAGCTTGATACTAGGTCTCCAAGTCATTTCTAAGTCAAACTAGGTCAACAAAGTCGATACCTTGCTAAACTTGGTCAAACTAGGTCTTACCTAGGTTTTTGGGGTCCATACCTTGCCCTACCAAGGTATCCTAGCCTATACTAGGCAATACTAGGCCTTGCCCTATGTGTCTACACATATCATATGCACATAGGCACTATATAACAATATCTTAACCACTTTACTCAATTACCTATGTATCTCACCTATACCTTAACACAATGGTAAACCAATTACCTCTACTCAATACCCTATACAACTCATAATACTCTATCATTATCTATCCCAATACCCCTATCATAACACATCACATATTACCAAAGCTTATTATCCAGAGATTACCTACTCATATCACATTGGTAATATCTATTACCTAATCTATTCTACTAGTCTAACCCTTACCTACACACTCTAGATATTGGGATACTCACACATATATACACAACATTCAAACCTATACTCAAATGTGGCCTCTTAATACAAATACACAAACTCTCACACAAGCACACACTCCACACATTTCTACATGCTGAAGACTGTAGTTGCCTATGTCCTTGGCCTCTCATAAATACTGTTGTTGCTTAATCCTGGGCACAGGTTCCCTCACCTTGCTGTCCTGCTACTTTTGATCTCCTCATTCTCTATTCTATTTCTGTTGTTAAAGTATCTGCAAATAGCCCTGTGCAATCGCTACACATTTTCTCTCACCAGCCTACTGTGAATCCCCTCATATCTACTGCCAAAGCTCCCTACTGCTGTTGCTTATGTGCACAGGCTTATTGTTATGAAAGATACAACAACAAACTGCTGCTATGGTCTAGGTGACACTGCACCTTCCATTATTCTTGAATACAACAGCAACTGCTGTTGTATCACCCATATTCCTTGCATAGACCTGCTGCTGTTTTTCTCCCTCTTATTACAGCTGCCGCACCTTGCATAGATAGCAACTTGGTGTTGCTACTTCTATCACTCTTATTGTTCTGCTGCTACTATTCACCCCTTGCTATTAATCTGCCTATCTACTATCTAATTATCTATCTATATATTTGATTGCCACTCTACATTTCTATCTATATGACTATCTATATAACCATCAATCTATCTGTCATTTCAGTTACCTATCTAACTACCCATATATATATATATATATATATATATATATATATATATATATATATATGCACACACATATTCAAATATATATATATATATATATATATATATATATATATATATATATATATATATATATATATATATATATATATATATATATATATATATATGCACACACATATTCACATATACCTAGCCATATCTACACAGACACAACATGACCTCTTAAATAGGTATTCACCTATATACATCCCCAATGTACATCACAAAACACAACACGCACACACACACACACACACATATACATTTAAATGTATAAGTACATACACATTTATCCTCCTCTATATTCCTATGTACATACATATATCACTATATGAATAAACACACACATATGAATGACACTCACACACACCACTACATGTGTGTATCCACAAATACACACACGTATGACATATAATCAAACACTTGGTGTGCATCACCCCCATATTGCACTATTCTACGATACACTTGTGATACGCCAAAGATACATATACCAAACCTTGTGATACGCCAAAGATACATATACCAAACCTTGTCCAATTGTCCAAAGATACATATTATATATATATATATATATAATATATATATGTATGTATGTATGTATGTATTGTATGTATGTATATGTATGTATGTATGTGTCCCAGTGGCCGTAGCCCGTTGGGAACGGTGGAGCACCCCGGCGCAGTGGCGCGGGTTCGAGCCTCCTTGGAGGCATGCCTCCAAGCACCATTAAGAAGTGGACACCCTCAAAATATATATATATATATATATATATATATATATATATATATATATATATATATATATATATATATATATATATATATATATGTGTGTTTCTAATTGTGGAAACGGATCTAGACACACATAATCAAATCTTGTCTAAATAGATCTACAAAACCCAGTGACAAACACTTGGTGCACCAATCTCGGAATTCCCCCAAAATTGGCACAAAACTCAATATACTTTTCACATAGAGAGTCATTTGAGTCTAAATCTTCCTCCTATTGGTAGTCCTATTCCATGGATGAATTCCTAAGGGTCAATTAGCACAACTAGAGTCTAATTAAAGAGGAAAATAAGATGCATACCTATTGGAAGATAGATTCACAATTAAAAGCCAAATAGACACGATCCGGACACGATCTGGATACGATCCGGACACGAAGCTCCTAGCAAATAGACTCCTCTTCTAGTGTTCCTAGTCTCCAAGCTCCTAGGCTCCTTCAAGTGAAGAGAATGAGAGTGATGGATGAGAATTTGAGAGAAATTTGTGGAGGGATGGTTCAATTTGTGGAAGAACACCAAATTGGATGATTTGATGCAATGGAATGGAAGGAGAGAGAATGGAGTTGCCTCCTAATATGGCCGACTATAAAGGCTAGGTTATGATAATCCAAAAAGTCTATCATAACCTCTAAAAGTTGTCATAAAAGATAATTAATACATGGGAAGCTCTAAACCATTTTTGGTAAATAGTCTAATTCTAATTTAATTAAATGGCATGACTAATTGGGTCTAGTCCATTGAGTTTGTCCATGAATCATGTCATGCTAATTGTTGGGCTCTAATCTAGTATCTAGTATAATCGGTTCACTAACACAAGTCTAACAATAGACTAGCCACTAACCATAATAGCTAATACAATATAAATAAATAAATATACACAATATAATGTAATATGAAATGTCAAAATTAACCCTATTTGAAAAAGTGGTAGTGAAAATGGAGCTCAGATGAAGCTTGGAAGGATGTCATAACCTGTCTTGTTTGACATGATTCAACACATTATGTAGAGGACTTTATTGTCCTCAGACCCAGCTAGTTGTCTGCATCCATCTGACGAGGCTTGTAACTGGTTGGTTTCACTATCGTGGCATCCGTGATGAGATTGGGTTTGAATCCAATCAAAACACTGTCAATGATAGACAATATTGGTAGTTGGCAGAGAAACGGGCTTTATGCATGCCCAATTTTGTATTCTCCCTCCTAAGTGTACTGCCAAAGACATAGAAGGGAATCCAGGCTGGTAGATGCACTAACGTGTGGCCCAAGTTTGGCACATCTGCGAGAATGCAAGGTTCAGAGTACCTAACCTGTAGGAGTGCTTACCCTCTTCACATTGACCTTCAGTGCAATATTTTTCGTGTTTTATGGTTGCACTAATATAGGACCTGATGGAGAAGACCCAGAATGTAATAGATCTCCATCCGACACAACCATGACTTTAGAATGAAAATCTAGAATATAATAGATCTTATCATCTGCAATCATGGTTTTGATTATCAATAAGAAGGTTTTTTGTCTTCCAATGTTATCTCAATCTTGCTTCATCAGTTCTATTCAAACTCTGAAGAATCACTGCCTTCATGATGACGATGACTATTTTGAGCAAGAAATGACGCATAAGTTTGCAAAGATAAGCCATTGTATACAATTGTGGCATATTTATATCATGAAACTTTAAAAAGATGAAACTTCATTAATATGTAGAGATATCCCAGCTACATAAATCTGTAAGAAACATAGCCACCAAAGACTATAGTCACATAAAATCTGTCATGGCCAAAACATGCAGGTTCTCCCATTTAACAAGATGCATAGGCTCTCGTCATTGAGACGCATGGCTAAACTATCAATCTTCTCAAAATTTTATTTTGGTTCTCAAGAGACCTTCGAGATTCTTGAGTCGAAATATAAAGTCGAGGTGTTATTTGTACATCAGATATATGGGCTTCACTTATAGAAAAAAAAGACAGATCTGATGTGGCTTTACTTGCAATTTTTTTAACACTTAAGTTGCGGCCTAACTCTGAAGAATTATTGCCTTCAAATGGAACTGGCACATAATTGTTTTGAATAGAAAATGTCACTAAGTATTTCTGTTGCATAAAACTCTGAATATCATTGTCTTCAAACTAGAATGACACATAACCATCTGTTATAATCTTGACTGTATAGGGCTTCCAAGTGATCTACAAAAGAGTATAGATACATAAAGTTTACTTCTTACCATTACGTGTTTGGTTCTCGAATTCACTAAAACATATGGATTTCTTATCTTTGAAATGCATACTACTTATGCGTCCTTTTAATATTTTTGTTTGATTCCTAAATCCCTTTAAGACTCCCGAGTCAATATCAATGCATGAACATACAACTTGATATGCAAAAATCCATGCTTTTGTTTATGCCTCAGCTATATGATTCTTAATTGTGAGGGGACTACAGACGATCCTTCGAAGACTGGGATTTTTATAATAACTCAACTCTCATTAAATAGGTTCGTCATCATTAAGCTGTCGTCGTTTGTACTTCTCTAGGACATTTCCATTTTTGAAGCATTTAATTAAGACGAACGAAGAGTCGCCTAGTTCCTCCATAAATAGAAGTAGGGAACCATTATTCTTGCACTATTTCTTCAATGGCTCCAAAGAAAACTTCTTCCTGCAAGCTCCCACAAGTGCCAAAGAGGGCCGCTCCCATATTATTGCCTAGTATGGCTCGACTGTGATCAGACCACCATCCCCACCGACCATTGTGGCCCCAACTCCAGTACCTCCCCTCAACTCAAGGAAGAAAAGAACTGGCGGTGATGAAGCTATCTACAGTAGGGGACATCTTAGATGTGTTGGGCCTCTCCTTGAGTGACATTGCCAAGCCATTGGGAGCATCACCTGACTTTTATTCTCTTCCCTTGAGCCCAGAAGAGAAGGAGATGCAATGGGGAGTTGACGCTTTTCGTCGACTGTTTCACACTTCGGGTGGCCGGATCCTCCAAGACCTTGCAGATGTCATCAGTGATTATGACTGTTCTTTCCCCTAATTGTTTAAGGTTTTACTCTTTTATTTTTATTTATTTAAGGGTTCTCTTGGCTCTCCCACTAGCCATATTTTGTAAACCCTGTATCTTTGCTAATAAAAATTTCATGTTCTAAGAGGTAATATAGATAATAGATCATAAAAATGATCACTATAAGAGGTAATATGGACATGATATATATTCTAAGTGGACCTATTATCTTTGGTATACAAGATTAGGTATAGATAATAGAGTAAGAAATTTTGTCAGAGGTATTATGGACATGACAAGTAGATTTTAGTGGACCCATTACCTATGGCGCACCCGACTATGTGCAAGTAATAGGATATGATCAGGAATTATATCAGAGGTAATATGGACATGATAGGTTTTCCTGAGTAAATTTACTAAGAGGTAATATGGACTTGGTAAATTTATAAAGTTCTATAGAGAAACTCGAGAGTATAGAATATTTCAGAGATATGTGAATATGAATACTCTTTCAGGATAAATTTTCTCAGAGGTAATATGAACTTGGAAAATTTATGAACCTCTATAGAAAGTAGATATCGAAGAATAATTCAGAGGTAATGTGGACGTGAATATTCTTTCAATAAATAGATTATTTCTATTTTGATTAGGGAATTGAAATAAGATATCTTTAAAGCAGCTTGGCTTTAAGGATGGCTTCTAAAATTAGGGAAATTGTTTAAAAATTTCTTACAAGAAAGTTTCTTAAGAATTGAAGGTAATTCCACTGGAGAACTTTTGAGAACCCATTATTTATAACTTATCCAAAACTTCTGGAATAAATATAATGGTTCGAAGTATATGATATTCTTTATTCCAGAAAGAAACATAAAACACAGCACAAGACTTTGCTAGAGAATATACGATTATGTCTATTGCAATTTAGACATAATATTCTTTCAGAAACTTGCCATTAATAGGCATCATTAATAAATCGCTATTAGGCTTTGTTAGCCTGTATGCTCCATTCGAATACACTGATTCGACAAAAAAGGTCCTTTCTATTTAGCTGCGAACTTCTCTTTGCTTTTGTGTGTCATCACCATAGGCCTCCTTACTGAAAGGACCAGGTCTCAGACTTGAAAAAAAAAATGCTCTTTCACCTTCTTATTAAAGGCTTTAGAAATGTGGGCTTAATATAACTCGATCCGTTGTTGAGCCATGAGTCATTTTTCATCAAGTGCTTCTAACTCTTGTAACCGCAGACGGTCATTATCTTCAGTTGTCAATTTATTGGATAAAGTGATTCGATGGGAAGCAATTTGAATCTCAGAAGAAGAACTGCTTCACTTCTGTAGACCAAAGAAAATAGTATTGTACCAGTTGGAGTTCGTACTGTAGTACGATTCGCCTAAAGACATTCACTGAGCTTCTTATTCCAATCACGTTTATTAGATGAAATGAATTTTTTGAGCAACTTAATAATAGTTTTGTTGAAAGCTTCCGCTAACCCATTAGTTGCAGGATTATAAGCTGTAGAAGCCACATTTTGGATCCGATTTTTCTCACAAAACTGATAGAATTCATTGCTCACAAATTGTGGACCATTGTCATAGACAATCCTCCGAGGTAATCCAAAATGATAAATATTATGGTGTTTAATAAAACGGATCACATTATCGGTCTTTACTAAAACAAGCGGTATAGCTTCCGCCCATCTAGAGAAATAATCAGTTATTGTTAGGATGAATCGATGTCCTCTAGAAGAAGGAGGACTGATAGGTCCAATGATGTCCATTTCCAAAGCTTCAAAAGGCCATGATGCCCCCGTTAGATGCAAGAATTCCGAAGGTTGATGTATGAAGTCGCCATAAATTTGATATGCCTTACTATTCCTAGCATAGTCTACGACATCAGTCACCATAGTGGGCCAATAATAGATTAAAAGTCTTAATCGGTCCTGCAACTTTGGACCATGTTGATGGGCACTACAAGTATCGTCATAAGTTTTGTGAAGGGCTTGTTTAGCTTTTTCTTCAGATAAACATCGTAGAAGGAGCCCGTCATATGACCTTGGATACAACATTTTGGTTGCTGTATCGTAAAAGAAGCGAAGAGACCATTTCTTATCGAAATAACCTCTTTTGGGTCGTCGAAAAGAATCCCATAAACAACATAATCTATAAATGGGAATCTCCAATTTGTAGAATAAACACTCGCAATTGCTGAATAGCTTTGGTGAACATCCAAATTGTTTTTTGTGCAAAATAACTCTCGACCAATCACTATGATAGTTGTTTAGTAATACGGAATGAGAACTTCATGTCAAACCTCATATTCTCCTCGAACTTGACTAACTATTAGCTTGGAGTCACCATAAGCTTCCAAATAGTCTACCTCCAGCTGTTTAGCCAATTGGCGTCCATTAAGAAAAGCATTTTACTCTGCAAAATTATTGAAACAATGCTCCATAAGAGAATAGGCACTAAGGATCACAAGATTATCAGGGGATATCAACACTATCCCACTCCTGCTATGATATCTCCTTTGGACCTGTTCTTAATGCTCCATCGAAGAATATTCTCCACACAGACTCCTCCGTTGTTATGTTGGACTCCAACACTTCATCATGAATTTCATCATAGAGTTTAGAAGTTGCTGCTATCGGGTGAGCAGCTAAGAAATCAGTTAAAGCTTGACCTTTAACTACTTTCTACGGTATATACATCATGTCATAAGGAGATAGTAACATTATCCAAGTAGCAAGGCAAGAATTAGGTGCACTTGGTTTGGTCATGAGAACCTTGAGAGGATTAACCCTGGATATAACATAAATAGTTTATCCAATTACATAATGCATGTCTTCTGGATTAAAAACCTAGAGCGAGACACTCCTCGATATGATTATATCTGTGTTTTGCACCGATCATCATATGGCTCAAATAATAAATAGCTTGTTCATGTCCCTCACAATTCTTTTGGGCTAGCAGTGCACCAAGAGAATGTTCCATTGCGCGAACATATAACAAGAATGGTTTACCCTACTACACCAAAATGGTCATTTTGGAACGACAAAAATATGTTCCAAATAATTTTAGGAACGCCTACTTACCATGCCTATTTTTTGGCTGCCAATTTGCTTGCAACGGAAATAAAGCGTTCCAACAAACGCTTATTGGAACACTTTAAATGTGTTCCAGTTTTGGAACACCACTAAAGCGTGCCTAAAAAAGCATTTCAGATTATTTGCAACACTTGCTGGAACGACTAAAAAGTGTTCCAATTTTGGAACACTAACAAAGCAAAATTAACCAAAAATTTCTGAATAAAAATAGCCCTTAGCTCTTTTTTTGTCATTAGCCAAAATGTTAGTACTGCATTCATCAGTGAGAAGTATAATAAAGGTTGTTTGAAATATAATAAAACCTACAACCAGACTGACACATTATCACCATCATCAAACAGGTAATACAGACTGCAACACACAAATTACAAGACATAAATGTTTGATTCACATGTAGAACAATTGTCTTTCCATATGCAGAGTTTTCCAGAACCAGAACCATAGTTGTTGCATTAATTTAGAATATTGTTTAAAGAATAACAAAGTATGTTATGGAAGTTCAAACAAGAATCCAATATGTCCCCAAAAAATATATGATTTAGTACAACTCAAATCATAGTTTTTGCACACCCAAGGAAAAAAAATAGAAAAACCTAAGATGTGAGAGTTTATCCTTCAGTCGCCTCAGAAGTTTATTGGCCCAATGCCTGACATGCCACTTCAATGTGAAACCGATAACCACACCGATCGCAAAGTTGATTCAAGATCTGCGTCTAACATTCGATTGCAACAGTTGGTAGTTTTGAACTGCAGAAAAAAAACTGTCAGAAAGTCATGTGTAGGATTAAAAACTAAAGAAGCTCTAGATATTGCCAATGTATGGATAATCAGATTTGGTATTAGACGGTCAACTGTCAGCTTGATATATTATAATCAGATCTGATATATTTTTCTTTTGAAAACTTTAGTTTGAAACATCAAATAGATAAAAGACATGTACTCTAGTAACAAATTTTAATACTTACTGAGCTTCATGCAAGAACCCATATATATCAAACTGTAATGTTAGAAGGAAATAATGTTTAGCAAGAAAAATAGACCAATCAAAGCATCCGACTGCCACATGCTAGTAAGCAGAGAAGGACTGATTCTGGTAGCAAAGTCTATAAGTTAGATGCAAATATTGGAAGAAAGAAGTTTTGGACCCATCCAAAAAACAACAATGCTCCTATTGTGGTCGATAACATCAAATTGCTGTACCTGAGGAGATCTTTGATTCTGGAACTTCTAAAAAATCCTGAAACATTTGTGACCAAAATTGTGGGTTGCTTTGTGAAGGTTAAAAATGACCCAAAAGATATCTATTATTTAGCACTGAAAGAATACCAGCTTGGCCAAGTGACAGGTATTGCGTTCAACTCATGCAAGTGAGGTAATATTTGTAGGACCATTGAGCACCTCTAGGGGGGTGAATAGAGTGAGTACGAGTACAGCGAAAAATAATCACTAATTTAAAAATTATAAGCAGATACCTATGATAGTAAATAAGAGACGATAAATAAATATAACAAGAGATAGAGAGATAAAACTCAGTGACACAGTGATGTATACTGGTATCCCTCTGAGAGGACTAATCCAGTCTTGAGTATTCTTTCTCGATGTTAATCCACTAAGGCACAAGCTAATTGAGAGCTTGCAGACTCTTACAATACCGTGCTTGGAGACAAGTGCACGACCAACTTCACAACACCGTGCTTGGTGCCGAGAGCACGACTGGCTCCACAACAGAGATAATTTCTGTACTTTGAACAACCTCTTTACAACTCTTGAGAACCAAAAGACTCTAGATCGAAATAGATATTACTAGCTTTTGGCTAAGAGGAGTGTAGGTGTGATATGAAAACTTTTGATCAAATGAAAACACTTAATAAATAGAGAAGAGAAGATGAAAGATGATTGAGTGATTTGGAATGAAAAATTCTCTTCTATTTATAAGTGTTTTCTAGGACCGAACTCGGGCAGAGTTCTGGCAGATTCTGATGCAATAATTTCGTATATGAATGTTGCATGCAGATTTGGAGGCAACAAATATTTTAATTTAAACTAACCGAAATCGGGCAGAGTTCAGACCGAACTCGGGCCGAACTCGGTTTGAGTTCTGTCTAGGAAAAATGTTAAACATTTGTAAAAAGTTGTTGCAGAATGGAATAAAACTTTTTGGTAGATGGAATAAGGATAGGTAGACTGTATAGAAAAGTGGACTAAGATTAACCTAAGCCAGTATTACCCAATTGATCTTATAATTTATATCCTAGACTCAATAAAGATAAAATACATAATAAATTGTAAAATGACTCGAACTAGATTCCAATGAAGGTAAGCTTCTGATTGATGATTTACGTGCTTGATGATACAATAGTGCGCTTGTTGATATTAATTTTATAAGTCCTGAAATGATTAGCAGCAGTTCATATATTTTGTGTATTGACTTAAATTCATGTTGATTATTAAAATCGGGTGTGACCATGGAATGGGCCAACAATCTCTCTAATTTTGATAATTGACAAACTCGAGTCTATACCAAAATATATCTAAAATAGAACAAATAAATTACCTGAAAAAAAGGTTTTGGTAGTCTTTATTTAATTGTTGATTATTGATTTTCTTTTGGTATTGCTCTTTCTCCTCTTTTGTCAATGACAAAATGGTTTTGGCTCCCCCGTAATATGTGAAGCCAACAACGTTCATCAAACAGACAAAATAATACTAAAGAGATAACCAATAACAACAGTTCTGCAAAGTGCATAAAAGAAATAACTAGTACTGAAAATACTGAAAATGCATAAATAGAAAGATACAACCATCATCATCATCACAAACTACTAATAAATGTCTAACTATGAAGTTTAGACATAAACAAAACTACATCATAGGTCATCATCTATCAACCCTATCCACAATCCACTAACTCAAGTCCACATCACATCGGAGTGTCGTCACCGCCAGGAGCATTCGGAGGAAAATATGCAGCAGTAGGATCGAAGTGAGGGAATGTCCCCTCATCGTCGAACCTGGGTCCAGGGAAGCTGGGGTGAGGAAGTATGGTAACTTGATATGATGGATCATGGGAGACTCCAGTGAAGATCAGCAATGCTGTTCCGCAACACCTGAGCCTGGATGATATGGCGGAACTCGGATTCAAGCTAGCTCTGATGACATTGTGCAGAGAGGGCAACGAAATCATCAAAATGCTGATAGAATCCAGGGTCAAAACCCGGAGTCGGGGCTGAAGCAACAGCAGGAGGAGCCTCGGGGTCAGTATCTGGAACAAGCTCAGTACCAGGAGACAGTGGAGGAGTAGGGTACATAACCTAGACCTACTAAGCTCTATGGCTGTGGAAGAATAAGAACATGTTTGAAGTTCGATTTCAAACCTTTGAAAGATAGAGGCCAATTGCATGGGATAGACGAGGTTGTGTCCTGTATTTCTGCAGTTTAGCATCCAAGCCATCATGGTCTTGGGAACAGAGAATGGAATGCCAAAGTGGATGTGATACATGGCTGACAGCTCCAGGAAGATAATCTCATCAGAGGATCCCTTCTTTGAAAGAAGTATAGAGAAGACAAACCTATGGAGTTCATAGAAGTTTTGGTTGAGATGTTTGGAGTAGACTCTTCTAGGAATAGGTTTGGGATGGCACAAAAGTTCTTTGAAGGAGTCAAGAGTGACACCTTCAGGAAATTGGATGTGATGGATATCCAGTAAGGCCTCACCTATATCAGGAACATGGTATTCACTGATGTCGGTGGCGCTGAATTCTAGTTCTTGCCCAACAACGCAAGAATAGAAATTTCTGTTAGGTTTTACTTGCAGGTTGCAGTAAAACATACGGACAGCGTTGTCATAGATATTCTCGGCTACTTCGAAAAAGTCACGAAAGCCGAGATGGTCAAATATAAGAGCATATTCAGAAAATATAGTAAAGTTTACACGTGCTCCATCATAAATTCTATGACCAGAAAAGGAGTCAAACCAAAGGTCCGAAAATTTCTTGTCAGAAAAGAGATCGGAATCAAAATTATCGGATCCTATGGGTCTAGCTGGACTAAATATATTAGTGGGTACGTAGTCAGAAGGGGAAGATCCTGCATGTGAGGAATCAACCTTTCTCTTTTGGTTCTTGGGTGCCATAGATGAGAGGAAGGAGATAATGGAATACCTTAGAAAGGAGGAAGAAGAAGGAGAAGAACAGCTCACTTAAACTCCTGAGTAGCTTAAAAGGAGGGGGAAGAACTCTTGGGAGTAATGGAGGCTTTTTCTCGGTTTGGTGATGAGAAAAAGTGGAAGGAAGAAGGGATATAAATAGGGCTAGGGCAGGCTGTTCGGTTCTAGAATCTGAACAGCACCGATCGAACTCGGTCCGAACTCGGTCAGAGTTCGATCCGAGTTCGGCTGCTTGTATTTTCGATGCCAAAAATGCAATATTATTTAAAAATTTGAATTTATAGCTGGTGAATTCTTCATTTAATAACCTTTATTACTTTGGGTTAGTTGTAGGGGCCGGATCCTAGCTAGTGGTAGTTCGAAGACTAGTGCACCTTGTCGCTTCAGGCTATTTATACCTGTATGACAGAAGGACCCTTTCGGCTTGTACCTAAAATAATTTCTGTTAAATAAATTACGAAGTTTCGAGTTATAAAAATAAATTTAGTAAAACTGCTACATTATGAATCAGAAAATTCAAGTATGTCGAGCTCTCGCCTCATAATGTTAAATCGGTCTTCAGCCAGTGGCTTTGTGAAAATGTCTGCTAGTTGATGATCTGTGTCAATAAACTCTAGGCAGATATCCCCGTATTGTTGGTAATCACGTAAAAAGTGATGATAAATCTCAAAATATTTTGTGCGTGAGTGACATACAGGGTTCTTTGTCAGATTAATAGTGCTAGTGTTATCACAATAAATGGGAATCTTTGTGTAGTACAGATTGTAGTCTTCTAGGGTTTGCTTCATTCATAAAATTTGAGCACAACAACGTCCTGCGGCGATATACTCAGCCTAAGTAGTTGATAATGCTACAGAATTTTGTTTCTTGCTAAATCATGAGACTAAGGCCTTTCCTAGGAAATGATACGTACCGCTGGTACTTTTACGGTCTACTTTACATCCTGCAAAATCTGTATCCGAGTAACCTATTAGGTCAAAAGATTTGGTTTTGGGATACCACAAGCCGACTGTAGAAGTTCCCTTAAGGTATCAGAAGGTACGCTTAACGGCACTTAGGTGTGATTCCTTATGATTTGCCTGGTATCGTGCACATATGCAAACACTGAAGATAATATCAGGGAACTAGCAGTTAAATATAATAAGCTTCTAATCATACCTCGATACTTACGCTGGTCGACAGGTTTGCCAATTTCATCAGTGTCAAGCTTTGTAGATGTAGCCATTGGAGTTCCGATAGGCTTTACATTACCAAAGTCGTACTTTTTTAGTATGTCCTTCGTATACTTGGCTTGATTGATGAATGTCCCCTTTTGAGTGTTGTTTGATTTGGAGTCCTAGGAAGAAGTTCAGCTCTCCCATCATACTCATCTTAAATTCTTTCTGCATACACTTAGCAAGCTCTTGACAAAATTTTTCATTAATAGAACCGAATATAATGTCATCAACGTATATTTGCACAAGAAGAATGTCATCATCTAAAGATTTGATAAACAAAGTTGTATCAACTCTTCCTTTTGAAAAACCATTATCAAGTAAGAAGGTACTTAGGCGTTCATACCAAGCACGAGGTGCATGTTTAAGTCCATAGAGTGCTTTCTTAAGCTTGAAGATGTGATCAGGTTTTTGAAAATCTTCAAAGCCATTGGTTGTTTCACAAAAACTTCTTCTTTTAGAAATTTGTTCAAAAATGCACTCTTCACGTCCATTTGAAATAATTTAAAATTATTAGAGCATGCAAATGCACAAAACATACGAATAGCTTCTAGTCTAGCAACATGAGCATATGTCTCGTCATAATCAATACCTTCTTCTTGATTATAACCTTGTGCCACTAGACGTGCTTTGTTGCGCAAAACTTGTCCATCTTCACTAAGTTTATTTCGGAACACCCATTTGGTACCAATTATCGATTGACCAATAGGTTTAGGAATGAGTTCCCAAACTTGGTTTCTCTCAAATTGTTAAGTTCCTCTTGCATGACATTAATCCAAAACTCATCAGTAAAGATATCTTATATATTCTTAGGTTCTATTTGAGAAATTAAAGCTACATTTACTGTTATTTCAGAATCTCTAAGAGAGGAGCGTGTACTTACACCTTTTGATACATCACCTATGATGAGTGTTTCTAGATGATCTGGTAAAAACTTCAATGTTTTAAATTTATGAGTCAGATCTTCTACAGGACTCTTATCAGTTTTTGCTTGTACACCTTCATCATCACTGTCGCTAGATCTGTGACTATTGAGCTCATCAAAAGTAACGTTAATAGATTCCTCAGCAATTATAGACCTTTTATTGAAAATTCTATATCCCTTACTCTTAGCAACATATCTGAAAAATATTCCTTCATCTGCTTTAGAGTCGAACTTACCCAAGTTGTCCTTGGTCTTCAGGATAAAACAATGACATCTAAAAACTTTAAAATAAGAAATGTATGGAATCTTTCCAAACCAAAGTTCATACGGTGTTTTTTCGAGATATGTCGAATTAACACCCTATTTAAAACATTACAGACTGTACTAACAGCTTCTGCCCAAAAATATTTAGGAAGATTATGCTGATTCAACATGACTCTAGCCATCTCGCTTAAAGTACGATTCTTTCGCTCCACAACACCATTTTGTTGAGGATTTCTAGGACAAGAAAACTCGTGGTAGTACCCATTATCATCACAAAACTTTTTGAAATCAGTATTTATGAATTCGCCACCATGATCACTTCGGATACGAGTAATCATGAAGCCTTTTTCATTTTGCAGCTTTTTGCAAAATAACTGAAATTCAAATATAGCATCACTTTTGTTTGATAAAAAAGTAAACCCAAGTAAAACGAGAGAAATTATCAACAATAACAGAAGCGTAGAGCTTACCGCCAAGACTAGCGACTCTAGTAGGACCAAATAGATTCATATGTATCAACTACAAAGGTCTAGAAATACTTACAGCGTTGATGGATTTAAATGCAGACCTATGTGCTTTGTTCTTTTCATAGTCAGCACATACCATATCTCTCTTGAATGGAATATTGTGGAGTCCTTTTACCAACTTCTTAGTGCTCAGTCGTGAGATAGTGTCCATATTTGCATGTCCTAGTCTCATATGCCATAACCAGCTTTCATCTAGATTAGCTACTAGGCATCTTCCTGTATTATTAGTACTCTCAATAAAGAAAACATAAAATATTGTCTTCTCTAATCCCTTCATATATGGGATTACCAGATGACATATTATATATGGTACATTTGTCTTTTACAAAATTGATACTATAACCATTATCAGCCAAATGACTTATGCTTAGTAGGTTATGTTTTAATTCTATAACTAGACAAACATCTTTTATTACAGGATAAGGAGATATACCAACAGTACTATTGCCAATAAGGAGGCTCACTCTATACACTCATCCGCCTACGATATATACTCTATACACTCTTACTTATGCAAGCCTTTTGAGGTAATCAGCATTATACTAGATTTTCAAAAAAAAAATCTATAACTCTGACAGGCCCAAAAGACTTGGCATAAATAAATTTAGTTTTCAACACTTACCTAGCTACTACTAAGAAATATTATATATATATATATATATATATATATATATATATATATATATATATATATATATATATATATATATATATCCTCGATGCTTTGAACCTTGATACTAAGTTTATATATATATATACTAATTTATATACCGATACCAATACTCATAGGAATAGTCCGATACTGATTATGATACCGATACTTTGAACGTTGATACTAAGTTTATATATATAATAATTTATATACTAATATATATATACTAAGTTTATATTTCGATACCGATACTTTGTGTGTGTGTGTGTGTATGTGTGTGTGTGTGCGTGCGTGTATGTGTGTGTATGTGCGTGTGTGTGCGCGTGCGCGGTCGGCGGCCGCCAACCCCTACCACCGCCGACCGCCATCCCCACCATCACGACCCCCACCCCCACCCAAACACCCACCTCCACCAGTGCCGACCGCCGTCCCCACCGCCGACCCGAAACCTGCCGTCCCCCGCCGCCTCGACCCGAAACCCCCTATCCCCCCAGCGACCCCGACCCCCCACCACCGCGACCCCCACCCCCACCACCACCGGCCCCCGCCGCCCCGACCCGAAACCCCCCTCCCTAGTGACCCCCACCCCCACCACCCCCGGCCCCCGCCTTCCCCCGCCGTCCCGACCAGAACACCCCCCCAGCGACCCCCACCCCTGCGACCCCCACCCCCACCGCCTCTCCCCGCCGCCATGACCCAACCCCCCCAGTGACACCCACCGCCTCCCCCCGCCACCCCGACCCCCACCAGCAACCCCAACCCCCACCGGCCCCCGCCTATCCCTGCCGCCCCGACCCAAGCTCCCCCAGCGATACCACCCCCACCCCTACCACCACCGGCCACTGCCGCCCCCCGTCGCCCGGACAACCGAGAGTGAGAGAGAGAGAGAGAGAAAAGATTACCTGGAGAGAGAGAGAGACTGCGGTCGGAGAGAGAGAGATAGAAAGAGAGAATTTAGGGGGAGAATGAAAAATTTCCCCTCCCCTCGGCTAAATTTAAGTTAGGGCTGGATATTTAGCGACGGACTGGTGACGGATATATTCCTTCGCTATGTGGTCGCTATACCACCCTAGCTGGCCGACGGAATATTCGTCGCTATGTGGTCGTTAAATTTTACGGCAATTTTTTTCCACATTCCCCGCCAACGTTTGTCAACTAAGAGACAACATAGCGACGGATTCTTCATCCGTCGCTTTATCTCCGACGACTTAACGACGGAATGGCGACCTTTGCTCGTCCTTAAAAGAAAATAAAAAATTATCGGCTTTTCGACAGCAATCAGTCGGTAGTCCGTCGCTATTAGCGACGGCCTTTATCCGTCGCTAATTGTCCGTCGCCAAATGGCTGTATTTTGATAGTGTATATTTTAGATATGAACTCTATGAGATCCTTAGGTACATTTGATGGTTTTGTTTACGGTGTATGCTTTTTTAAAAAATTAAGTAAAAATGTCTCTAAATGTTTTTATGTGGTTTTCCTTTTATTGTTGCTTATTATATTGGATGATATTGATAGCTTTGTAGAAATTTTCCTTTGTATTCTTAACTCTATATTTGAATCATAGCATAATACTGACTTGCGTTTTCTAAAGCATTTCCTTGGGGCTATTTTTATTTAGTATAGTTTTTTTTCTCCTATGCAACATTTGTCGTGTCTATTATTTTAACCCGTCTGTTTGTTCTTTTTAATAGGCACCAATTTCATCACATTCCATGGAGATCTTTCCTATTCATCTCAGGAGAACATAGAGAAGCTGGATCTAATTGATAGAGAGGATAGTAGGTCAGGGGTTTTAGTTATCCTAATTTGGGGGAAGACATTCATATCATGAGGTCTATTGTAGGCTATTCTTTTTGGACGACGTTCAATTCATGTGTTTTAGTTCACACTATAGTTGTCTAAGATGGAATACAATATGTTTGTGGAATACAATACGTATTTTTTTGAATGACTGCTAGATGATGTTAAAATATTACATTATTGGATTATTTTATGAAGAGATGTTTGAAGACATTATATTGGATATTATGCTGTGTTCATGGTAACTTGTTCTTTTTTCTCAAGTTCTTTGAATAAAATTTTAGTGTTTGTGTGTTGTTTTCGAAATAAGATTTTTACATTTATGTTGGAAAATATATGCAAACTATAAATAAATATAAAAAACATAGAAAATATAAATTAGTTTTTGCGACATAAAATTGTGTAGCAGGAAGTCTATCTATATTTGGCTACATTAGCTTTCACAACATCAAAATGTGTAGCAGAAAGTATTTCAAAAATATTAAAAAAAATACAGAACTAGACATTTGGCGACAATTGTTATGTTGCCAAAATATTATCTTTTTGTGACATACAAGACACATGTCGCCAAAAGTTATTTTAAATCATAAGTATGGTATGTCCCCAAGTGCTTACGTTCCGCGACATGTGTTATTTCATGTCACCAAAGACTTTTCCATACAAGACTACGACGACAGGTATACGACATAGCCAGATATGTCAGGTAAATGCTATGACGATACAAATCTAACTTTATGCTACATACTGCTTATGTCGTTGAACATGCATTTTTTTATAGTGGTCCTCTTCTACTGATAAGGCTTCTCATATCTCTGTCTCTCTAACTCACAAGCGAAGAACACAAAGTATACATAGGAAAGCCGGTCGCCTTAGCAGCCACTACCCATAATGGGCATTAAATTCGTAGTTAACGATCCATTGAGTAAGAGGTTACCCCCCCCCCCCCGTTAAGTGGGTGGTTACACTACTGGAAAACTGAATAGACGTCTTGCAAGGATGCCACACGCGTAGAAGGCCCGCGCAGATGCCACCCGCAGTTGTCGTACAAGTCTTGTTTGCACTCTACAAGACAGAACTATTACAGTTATCGGTATTTCTTAGAAAACAGCGAGATTGCAGTGGAACTAAGCAGATAACTTGAAATCACAAAGGTATGTAGAAATATGTCTCTCCATTGATATTTGCATTGAGGTATAAGGCTTGCTGCAGAATACAAAGTTCACAACTGATTACAAAAGGGCTCTTGATAACCAATTGAAATACTTGCTATTTAGGCTTTACAATGAACTCGCCGACTTGGCTTACAACGAACTTGTCACATTGACTTACAACTGGATGTGTCGGCTTGACTTAAAATCTTACGGGTACAACCGAATTACAATGTTCCATAAATTATATCCTATTTAGCAGAAGACAGATCTTGTTAGAAGAGCTTCTACACACCCATCTGATTCATCGATGCCACAACACTAATCAAACGATTTCCTATACACGTACACCTGTAAAGATGCCCACAAATGTGGGTTAATATATTGTCGTGTACTGGTGAGCGGTGTTGGCCCAACTTACCTAAGAAGACAGCACTAAGTAATCATGTGATAGGAGCATTATAAGAAGTGGTCTTTCAGTTATCTTAGGGTCAATTAGCAGTTCATATCTGACAGAAAGTAAAACATGCATTTGTTCATAATCGACATAATTGAAAAGCATATATGTTATACCCCTTGGTGAATCTTACCCACGATCATTTAGGCATCCCTATATTTGAACAATACTTACTCTGCCTGCATGAGACATTGTTATGAAACAATATTATAGTTTTTTACCATTTTGGTGATTCTTACCAACAGTCGATATCCTTCCCTCTAATTGAGTAACATATACAGAGAGAGAGTACTATCTTATCTATGTGGGTTTGTCTCTTTTATTATTAGAATTACTATGACATAACAATAGAAACTAGCAGCATAATTTATTAAGTGTGAATGTAAAGCAAAGAAAGGTTTTCCAAAACTACCCACCTGAAGGCGACAATATGCATCGCTGAGCAGAACTCTAAAACAAATCCTCTGATCGAAACTAAAACCAAACGACCGTTAAGCCAACAAACCATCTCAAAAACCAAGCGGAGCAAGACATTACACTTGCAGCTTATGCTCGTCATCGTTATCGGTGACTGGAGAGGGGGCGGATATAATAATCTCTCATATAAAAAAATGGAATTCCGTGTCATGGATTGTACGAAGAAAAACTATATTGCTTTTGAAGATTCCCTACAAACACACTTAAGTAGTGGAACTAATGAGTATGATATTCCATTGATTTGTGCTGCATCCGGTTCCTAGGAGTTGCTCTTGGTAGAACTTTTTGATTGGGACAACGAGCCGATCACGTTAGTGTTGAATCTTACCAATGCATACATGATAGCTTATCAAACGCAAAATCGTTATTACTTGCTTGCTGATGCTCCAGACAATCCTCAAATTTATGGTACCAAACGACACATGCTTTCTTTTGAAGGCAGCTTATACAGACCTTCAACGTTGCTTCTGTGGGTTGCTAGCATAGAGTTGAGGATTCTCAGGAATATCAACAATAAAGTAGTAACAATTTTGAGCTTGATAAGCTATCAAGTATGCATTGGTAAGATTTACCACTAATGTGATCAGCTCATTGTCCTAATCAAAAAGTTCCACTAAGAGCAACTCTCGGAAACCAGATGGAGCACACATCAATGGAATATCATACTCATTAGTTCTACTACTTAAGTGTGTTCGTAGGGACTCTATGGAATCTCTAGGTTTTTTTGGTGCAATCCATGACACGAAACTCCAATTTGTCATATAAGAGATTATTGTGTCCGCTTCTCTCTAATGGTAACGACGACGAACTTACCCAGATATATACATGTCCAACAATGACAGCTCATCAAACCCATATTGTTTCCAAGACCAACCACCCCTTCGTAATCACTTTCTCTGCACAATTTTAATAAATAGAATTAATGCTAGAATTAAAATACTATAAAGACACCCATAAATATATACATACATCTCTATATACTATATCAAAATGATCTCTGTCCTCTCAAATGCTTGCAAGACTTCAACCCTAATATTTTATAATTTTGGATGAAATGATGAAATTTAGAATTTTTTTAAATAATGAAATGAATTTCTTAGAACATTTTTGTTAATGTATCAGAAAGAAGATTCTAAGTATACTACTATTAATTGAGAGGAAGCTCGATCGACAAGTAATTAATGACTAGAATATGAGATCTTAAACATTATTATATACAAGATGAGAACTAATAGATAATATATAAGAAATAATAAGAATAATAAATGAATGAACTAAAAATAAACCCAAGTTTCAAACGTGAAATAAATTGCAGAGATAGCAAGGAAATTAAACATAGATGTTTTCTGAGTAAAAGATGACAAAATGAAGAAACTTTGAAGCCATATATGAATCAAATTAAGCAACAATAAAGAAAACATAATGATGCATGCATGCATGGTAGTAGTAATAACCTTGTTCTTTTATTTTTATATCATTCATTGATCCAAAATAACACATATTTATAGGCATATAGAGGGGAATATGTACGTAACGATGTCTGTAACATGATTCACAAGCTCACACAAAAATTGAATGAAACCAAAATCCATTCTATTCATGAGCCCCACCATAATTAGCATCCACCTACCTAATATTTAAATAGGTGGACGTCAATTGAGTACACTTACTAACAATATAAATATCTTCCTAAAAAATTTCATTTTCCTCCACCAGTTTAGATAAGTGAACATATTCCTCAATCATGTTCCTCAAATATGTTAACATGTTAAGCATGTTCCTACACTTTATTCAGACAAGTGAACATATTCCTCAACTATTTCATTCAAAACTTAATTGCGTATACTTACTAACAATATGTATCTCCATCTTTATTAGTGTTTACTCTATATGGAACCAACCATAAAAAAAACCTTCCATTGTTGTCATGACCAACTATTCCAAGGCAAAGGTATATATCCAAAATGATACTTTTTATAGTGCACAAGATAACTCTAGGGTCTACGAGCTCATATGTCACACATCGGTCCCAAAATACGTGGGATCAGGCTACGTGGCAATGGACAGTTACAAATCCAAGCAGACTCTAGTCCAGCTTGTATACGTATAAGCTTTACAGATCAAATCAAGTGTCCATAAGTCCATAATAAACATCCACAACTCTATCTAATATTATGAAACTAAATTAGAAAATAATTGCGGTGGAGTAAAGAATGGTATCAATTGATGATACCTGAATTCGGAATAAGAAATTTCTCATATCCTATGTCAGATCTCAGCAACAACCTGGAAGGAAACCATGTCCTTTGTGGGACGTAGCGAGATACATAATATACATTCCAAATGAAGTATAGTAAATAACATGTGATAAAGTAAGCAGGAGGTCCAAGTAGAACTATCATCAACCAGTCTAACCACACTACTTGATATGCAAATAAGGATAACGTTCCATGCGTAGCTTTTCAAATATAAAATTGATAGCTCCGAAAACCAAATCTCCTAGTAGATATTGTCGTAGCTCCGCAAATAGAAACTTATGGTAAATATAGTTGTAGCTCTAAAACAGGAATTTCACGATAAATATGAGTGGTCCGTAGCTCCATAGCTCTAGATATAGAATCTTCCGATAAATAAATAATGATAAGTAAACTAGTTAAACATGCATAGTAGCCCACACGCCTAGTAACTGTCCCATCTACCCAATGCTATTGTCCGTGTCGCATTCACGACACGACCAGTCCGACTCTAACAAGTGATAGTCAAGTCAAACATGTACACATGTATAGTCCATCAGCAGGTAAATAACATAAATCATATACGAGTCACCTATGATGCCATGCAATCTGAATCCATGTGTCATGCCTATGTGTCAACACGTATAATCATGTAATATACTGAATAGGTGATCAAACATGTATTAATATATCCAAAATGAACGATTGATAAAGAATATAAGCATGTAAGTACTGTAACCAAATGGGCAAGTGTCACATCCTAGTCCCAAAATACGTAATCATGCTAACTATGTATCAAGTAGACTCTAGCCAAACTCAAATACGTATAAGCTATCAACACTACAAGAAAATATAACGTTTACGGTGCGCAGTTGCTGTGCGCTGTAAATGACACTCTTTTACAGCGTGCAAATATGTGCGCCGTGAAATTGTGATTTTTTGTCCTTTTTATGGCGTATTTGACATGCACGCCGTAATTGACGACTCATTTACAACATGCTTTTTTGTGCATTATATTTGAAGACTCATTTACGACATACATTTTTGTGTGTTGTAATTGAAGACTCATTTACGACATACATTTTTGTGTATTGTAATTGCAGAATCATTTACGACATGCATTTTTTTGTGTTGTAATAGAAATACATCATGCATTTTTGCGTATTGTAAATGAAGACTCATTTACGGCATACATTTTGCACGTTGTAATTGAAGGCAGATTTACGGCATGCATTTTTCGACTTGCAAATGAATGTAATTTTAAAAAAAAATAGTTTACCTCCTAACAAAATTTTCCCTTAAAAAACTGTTTCCCTCTAAAATTCGGATTTCAAGAAAATGTAAAAAAAATAGTTTCCTTATTTTTTTGATTCTCCTCATTCAGGTTTTCATTTCCCTCTTATTTTTTCATTTTCTTCTTTGTATTTTCACTCAAGTTTTCATTTCCTGCTTTTTTATTTCCCTCTTTATGTTTTCGTTCAAGTTTTCATTTCCCTTTTTATATTTTGATTGGGTTTTCTTTTCCCTTCACTCCCCCTCTATTGAAGAATTTTCCTATATTGATATAACACTAGTACTATATATAAAGAATATATAGCACTAATATATAACAATATATAACTCTACTGTTATAGAAAGATTATATCACAATAAATATCACTACTAATATCTAAAGAATATATAACACTAATAAACAACAAAACATAACAATAGTTACTGTTATATATATATATATGGAAGCGGATCAAAAGCCCCCCTTAGAAAGGCCCCCAAAACCCCCCTCACTCTAATCCGTAATTTAATGTTAATATTAATGTTAATATTAATGTTAATATTAACATTAAATACTAAAATTAACATTAAACTTAACATTAAAATTAATATTAACATTAATATTAACATTAACATTAACATTAATATAAAAAAAATTTAAAAAATTTAAAAAAAATTAATATTAACATTAACATTAATATTGACATTAATATTAACATTAACATTAATATTAACATTAATATTAACATTAATATTACGAATTAGAGTGAGGGGGATTTTTGGGGGGACTTTCTAAGGGGGGCTTTTGATCCGCTCCCATATATATATATATATATATATATATATATATATATATATATATAGATATATATATATATATATATATATATTATATATATATATATATCTATATATATATATATATAATATATATATATATATATATATATATGGGAGCGGATCAAAAGCCCCCCTTAGAAAGTCCCCCCCAAACCCCCCTCACTCTAATTCGTAATATTAATGTTAATATTAATGTTAATATTAATGTTAATGTTAATATTAATGTTAATATTAATTTTAATGTTAATATTAATTTTTTTTTTAATTTTTATATATCTTAATGTTAATCTTAATGTTAATATTAATGTTAATGTTAATATTAATTTTAATGTTACTATTAATGTTAATTTTAGTATTTAATGTTAATATTAACATTAATATTAACATTAACATTAATATTAACATTAATATTAACATTAAATTACGGATTAGAGTGAGGAGGATTTTTGGGGGGTTTTCTAAGGGGGGCTTTTGATCCGCTTCCATATATATATATATATATATATATATATATATATATATATATATATATATATATATATATATATATATATATATATAAAATACATGATTTTTATCATCAGTAATACCCATCTACATGTAACCTTATATAATTGCGTGGATGTATAAAATATGAACAAAGACATATGAAGGGAGGGTAAAAGTGGAAATGTACCTAACCCACGTCCCTGCCACTGCTTCTGTTCGCTTCTTCTCCTTACTGCCGCTGCTGGGGAACTGATGAAGCGGTGGTACTTGCGGCAGAGAGGAGGACGAGGAGTCGGCCTCCGCGCACGCGTATACGGCTCAGCAGGGTGATTACATACGACCGGAGCGATGCTCGGTTCAGCGGTGGAGGTGCTCGATCTGGGTGGTGGTGGGAGTGTATGGACTGTCGTTGGAGACGCACGGAGGAGTCAGCCTAACAGGGCAGTGCTCCGTTGTTGGTGTGAGGTCGCTGGAGTCTGGACGAGTTGACGGGGCGGCCTGTGAGAGGCGACGAACTCAACTCGTCGAGGTGCGGAACATCCCTCACGATCGACTCGTGCGGTCCGGTGGATGCTTGGAGTGGGGGGTCGGTCGGGTTCCCTGGGCAGCTGGGCTGTAGATTGGTGGAGGCCGGAGAGCCGGAGGGACTGTTAGTTCTGATCGGTGTGAATGAAAGAGTTGGAGTGTACTGTGAGAGTATATTGAATGAGAGAGAGAGAAAGAGTGAGTCCGTGGTGTTCGGGAGGTGGTTAGAAAGGAAGGGGGTGTGTGCGGATGAGACAGGTAGTGGGGTGCTCTCCTCACTTTGAAGAGGTCACGAGAAGAAGGGGAGGTTGGCTGAAGAAGATGAGCTGTGAGACTGGAAGGTTAAGATGAGAAAAGCATGGCCGGGAAGTAGGAGGGGGCATGTGTTCTGCATGCACAACAACAGGGAATAGGTTATTTAAGAGAGAGATACTAGAGTTCAAATTTATCTTTAGGAGAATAGGCTAATTAATAAATTAAGATTATTTAGTTTAAGTATTCTAAATATAATCATTGATAAATACAGCTAATAGAAATAATTTAATAGAACTCAATCACATATCGTGAATTTACTTAGCTATTTGATAGCTTAAAAAAAGAAAAATGATAGTAACAATAATTGATAAGGTATTGGGAAAAATATTTAAATTAATTGGTTTGTAAAAAAAATAAATAAAGAAGATTATATTCATCTACATTATTATATTATTTAAATTTTCCTAAAGAGGATTTCTAACCGTCCATATTATATAAAATATTTTTTTTTTAAAATCTTGAGATATTACTGCCAATAAGTATGGATCCACCCATCATTCATATCTACATTATTATATTATTTAAATTTTCCTAAAGAGGATTTGTAACCATCCATATTATATAAAATAATTTTTGAAAAATCTTGGGATATTGTGTCCATAACTGGGCATAACTGCTTCATATATGCCCATTATTTTAGCGGTTTTGTAAAGCCTTCTCCATTTTTTCCTTTCACTTTCTCTATTCTATTTCAATTGTTACTCCCCAGGCCAAAAACCGAGAGAGAGAGAGAGAGAGAGAGAGAGAGAGAGAGAGAGAGAAGAAGAAGCTAGCAGTAGCGACGAAGAGGGGGAGGAGGACTTCATTGCCATCGCCAACGTTTCTCCGATCGGGGTACGGATATTCTTCCTCCTCTTGCTATTTTGATTCTTATGGTTAGGGTTTTGTGGTATTTCGTTGCTTCCGCTGGGATCTAATGGTTCTGAGGATCCTATGTTTCTTCGATCGTCCGTCAATGATGGCGATGTCGACATTTGTTGCAGGTTAATGCACATTTTCTTAATGTAGGTTCGACTAGCAAACAACACATACACTTGAGACAAAATATGTTTTGTGCGGCTAGCAAACAACACATACACTTTGGACAAGAGCAACCTTTTTGAGTATGAAATACATTTCACTGTGATGGTAAGTCTGCTCTTTATTCTTTCTCTCATTATGAGAACTTTGTATGTCATTGCTAGGTTACTTTGTTCTTAAGCATAAATAGCCACACTTTCAGAAACATTAATCTGATAATGAAGTGCACTTTCTTTGATATGTGATTATTTTCTTAATTACTTTATATATGATGCACACTTTTTCTAAGTTATGTACCTGTACAGAATTGTTTTCATAAATTTCTTAAATATGTTTGACTGTTTGATTAGCATTGTCAAGTTTTTTTTAGGGTTTTGATTTTGTGATGAGTACTACCATTTTTAATATTTTTGGTATTTATTTCAATTTTAGTGATCATAGCTTTAGATCTGATGGCTTTTTTTTGTCGGATAGGCAGTAATTATAGGTGATTTTTTTGTTGGAGAAATTTTAAGGATCCAATGTTTTGTGTGTTGTCACTTTTTTGAGTTCTTTTGTTGTTTGTTTTTTTAAAATTTTTGTTTGTTTATTTTTAAATTCATATTCTGTTCCATTGAACCATGTCGAGCAATAAATGAAGAATTGTTGCACAAGTCTTTATAGCGTATTGGTGGTAAGTATTCCTCCGATAAGTACTTTGTTAGCTTTATGATTTTGTTTTCTGTTTTTTATGTTTCTTATTGTGTTCCTACCAAGGCACCAAACCAGAGGGGCGTTTTGGTACTGGGTAATTTTTTTATTCCTGAAAAAAAAAGTTAGGATGGGAAATCTATTCTCATGTCTTTAGTTTCTAAGAAATTTTTTAGTTTTTTCTTTTACAATTTTATCCCTTTTTTTTTTTTTTTGGGGGGGGGGGGGGGGGGGGGGAGGTAAGAGGGGGGGGGGGGGGGGGTTAATTTGTTTAGATTTCTTTTTTCAGTTTTGAAAGGCTTTTTTCGTTTTTTTTTTTTTTTCAATTTTAAGAATTTTTTTTTGGTTTCCATCTAAACATTTTTTTTTGGTTTTTTCCTGCTCTTTTAATGATTTTTTTGTTTTCATTTTTTGTTAGATTTTTTTTTTCAGTTTTTTAAGATTCATCACTTCTTTGTTCTTCATCTTTTTTAAGTTTTCTTTTAAAGTTTTTGTAAGTTTTTATTTTTTTAGAATGATTTTTTGGTTTTGGTTTTGGTTTAGTTTTGTTTTTCATATTTTTTATTTTTCTAAGAATGATTTTTTTTTTGCAGTTTTTTATCTGTTTTTAAAAAATGTTTTTATTTTAATTTGGGAATGTTTAGATGTTGACCAAAAATGAGAATATAATTTTTCATAAAAATAAGTTACCTGGTATTTGAAATATCGAAAATATAGAATTTAGACGTATTTCTTATACCAAACATCTCCTTAAATTTTTCTCAGGTTGGCAATTTGCTTACAAAATATATTTTCTTCAGACCAAAGGGGACTAGCGGCTCTAAAAGAATGGACGAATATATTTTTTTCATCATGTAGGGCGGCTTCATATGGAGAATAGTGGGGACTTGCTAGATTTTCGAAAGAAAATAACTTAATCACAATTTTCAATATATATATTTCTTGAATATGTCTGGCTGTTAGATTGGTATTGTTGAGTTTTTTTTAGGGTTTTGATTTTGTAATGAGAACTATCATTTTAATATTTTTGATATTTGTTTTGATTTTAGTGATCATAGCTTTAGATCTGATGGCTTTATTTGTTGGATAGGATATAATTATAGGTGTTTTTTGGATAAATTTTAAGGATCCAATGTTTTGTGTGTGGTCACTTTGTTGATTTTTTGTTGTTTGAGTTTTTTTAAAGTTTTTGTTTGTTTATTTTTAAGTTCTTATTTTGCGTTCAAAGTAATATATACAGTCGATCAACCAAACAAACCCATCATATATTAAGGTTACTACTTATTGACTAAAAATATCGTGTTTATCATCAATAGCCTATGATCACTAAACTAGACATAAACACCATATTCATATTCGTTGAATATTTGTTATGATGTAGGAGTTTTCAACCAACTTTCTCATATATGTTATTAGATTCCAATACATTCCCCATTATTGCTTTATGATCGAATATGGTTTACTTATACAACTTTCAAGTGGTAAGATTATATTCTTATTCTTCTGTAGCATCTGTTTTTTCTACATCCTTATCTATCATGACTATTTTAGAAAAAAAATTGTCTTTTGTTTTGTTTCCATTTAGACGTTTTTTTTGGGTTTTTTTTCTGTTTTTTTTAATGATTTTTTTGTTTTCAATTTTTTTCAGTTTTTTTTTCCAGTTTTTTATGATTTATCATTTCTTTGTTCTTCTTCTTCTTCAAGGTATTTTTTTCATACACAAAAAACAACTAAATGATAGTTGTTCTGACCGTGTGTTGCACGAGTACACACACTAGTACAACTAATAGAAATAATTTAGTAGAATTCAATTATATATCGTGAATTTACTTAGCTATGATAGCTTAAAAAAGAAAAATGATAGTAACAATAATTGATAATAAAGGTATTGGGAAAAATATTTAAATTAATTGGTTTGTAAAAAAATAAACAAATTTTCAGGAAGGGGGTTTAAATCACATGCCTATGTTCATTGTTTGCAATTCCAACTTCCCATATGGATGGGAAAAAAAACTTTATTATTGAAGTTACAATGGACGTATAATGTACGTAGAAAACAAAAAAAAATTACAACAACGTTGAAGAAGAGAAAATTGCATCGACTTACAACATGAAATTCTAAAATAGAAACTTGAACTAAATGCAACATTACAATCCTTGTTACAAGACACAAAGAGAATGAGAAAAAGAAAATTTGAAGTTGACAACTCGCTGGAGTGATCAAAATCATTGTTGCTCAATGCAAGATTCGGCCTTTTTTCGTCTATCTGCTCCGACAAACCAATAAGTTTTAAAGTAAGAACTTCTGGAACGCTCACTTTACCACTTTGGAATGTATTGAAATATATACTGGGATAACAGTACCTCGTTGCTCCTCTTCCACTATTAAGGCTTCTCACTCTCACAACATATATATATATATATATATATATATATATATATATATATATATAGGAGGGATCAGATTCACCCCCTATTTTGTCCACCCCAATATCATCCACACCATATCCGTTGGATCAAATTTCATTAACGATCTTGATTAAATCAAATAAACCAATTATAGAAGTCATGGAAAAATAGAAACCCCAATCAGATAAAATTTCATCCGCTTGCCTCCTTCCCTTCCCCCTCTTCCCTTCTGATCGCCTTTCTGTAGGTCGAACTGCCGGGTCTCTTCTTGGCATCAAGCCTAGTCTTCTATCCCGTACAATAATAATATTTATTGTAAGAAGATGAACTAGCGGTGAACCCCAATCCCGACGTAAACTACAGCTAGGTTGCCGACAACCTCCCCTCACCGGATGCCACCGCTCGGCTCCTTCAATCCACGTCGATTTTGAAGGTCCGCCTACACAGCCATGACTCCGTGTCAAATAAATCATAAGTTTTCTGTTAATGATTCAAAGCAAATCAAGTGCCAATAACTCAAAAGTTTTATTGTTAATGATTCAAAACAAATCAAGAGCCAACAACCGTGTTGTAGGTAGTCAAAGGGTGGCGTGTCAAAATTCTTGTTCATCAACAAAGTTCCGATGCAAAGGTTTTCCCACTAGCACTGAAGCAGTGCCGATGCTGAAACTGTGAGCGGCGACCGCTTCTTGAATCGCTTAATTGAATATTTCGAAGAGCATGCGAGTATTTGAGTGCATATGAATTCCTGTGGTAGTAGTACGGAGTAAAACTTTTATGCAAACTTTTTTTTTTGGAGAATTCGTGCAGTAGCAGTCTGGAGTAAAACTTCTATGCTTGCTATTAATTTTTTGGAAGGAATAGCTAGCTATGCAACTCGAGTGATATGAACTGTAGTGTTTTAGTACACATGTATAATGTTTCTATGTTTCATGTGTTATCTATCATTAATAGTAAAACATTTTTGTTCTGAAAATACCAGTGGCCATCCATAGTTCCATACATTTTTGAATGTCATGGCAGAAAATAAAGAATAACAGTGAAATTATTATGCACATCATCCTAGCAATCATATGTTGGATTTGGAAAATCTTGCATATAAACAAGCAAATGACACCAAAAATTCCAATATTACTGATACTGATATAAGTTAACTCATGACTGCCCATGCCTCGTTGGCTTTTCATGTTTTTCGATATTAAGTATCAAGCATGAAGACTTCAAGAGCCTCAAAGATGTTGTACCTCGCAACTTGCAGTCCCGGATTTCAGTCTCGGCTTTCCGGCACTTATATCTCTGGTTTCAGTCTCTTATAGGATTGCACTTTCTGTGTGATACATGTTCAGTGCCGAAAGACGAGTTGGAATAGGCCCGACTTACCTAATCTTATATGCATTGAATTAATGGGAGATTTTTTTTTCGCGAGTGGCTTTTGCTCCAGCGACCAAGAAAAATTATTAATTTGATAGAAGTATAACTAGGAAAAGTATAACTGTTGGGTTGAAGCAATTTCGAGAGAGAAAGCATGACGACTCTGCCGGCACAGGGAAAACCATGGTTGAAATACCAGAACATGCTAAAATAGGAGCGAAGAACATAGTATAATAAATATTATTGTAAGGGATGGAAGAGTGGGCTTGATGCCAAGAAGAGACCAGGCAGTTCGATTGTTCGGAAGGAAATCAGAAGGGAAGGGGTGGCGAAGGGAAGAAGACGAGCACCCATGTATGGTGTGGATGAAATTTTATCTGATTGGGGTCTCCACTTCTATAATTGGTTTATTTGTTTTAATTTAGATCGTTAATAAAATTTGATCCAACAGATATGGTGTGGATGATAATGGGGTAGACAAAATAGGGGGTGAATCCGATTCCTCCTCATATATATATATATATATATATATATATATATATATATATATATATATATATATATATATATATATATATATATATAGCTCACAAGAGAAGAACACAAACTATATCTATGAGAACCACTCCCCTTAGCAGCCACTACCCATAATGGGCATTAATTAACAATCCATTGAGTGGGAGGTTACTATTGTACCCCTCATTAAGTGGGTGGTTACACTACTGAAGCAACTGAATAGACGTCTCGTAAGGATGCCATACGCGTAGATGCCCCTCTCAGATGCCACCTGCAGTTGTTGTTCGATGTTACGCCCCAATTTCTGAGAATCGAAAACTAGCCACTTGGCGTGAGCCGCGTGATGCCGTAGAAGTCTAGATTGCACTTATACAAGGCAAAACTATTATAGTTACCGGTTTTTCTCAGAGAACAACGAGATTGCTGCGGAACTAAGTAGATAACTTGAAATCACTAAGATATGTAGAAATATGTCTCTTTATGGATCTTTGCACTGAAGTATAGGGCTTGCAGCAGAATACAAAGTTCACAACCTATTACAAAAGGGCTATTGATAACCAATTGAAATACTTGCCATTTAGGCTTGCACTGAACTCGCCGACTTGGCTTACAATGAACTTGTCACATTGACTTACAACTGGATGTGCCGGCTTGACTTACAATCTCACGAGTATAACCGAATTATAATGTTCCATACATTATGCCATGTATAGCAGAAGACATCATCTTGTTAGAAGAGCTTCTACACACCATCTGATTCATCGATGCCACAACACTGAACAAATGATTCCCCCATACACGTACATATGTAATGATGCACACAAATATGGGTCAATATATTATTGTGTATTGGTGTGCGATGCTGGCCCAACTCACCTAAGAAGACAACACTAAGTAATCATGTGATAGGAGCATTATAAGAAGTGTCTTTTAGTTATCTTAGGGTCAATTAGCAGTTCATGTCTGACGGAAAGTAAAACATGCATTTGTTCATAACCAATAGAATTTAAAAGCATATATGTTATACCCATTGGTGAATCTTGCCTACGGTCATTTAGGCATCCCTATATTTGAACAATACTTACTCTGCCTGCATGAGACATTGTTAGGAAACAATATCATAATTTTTACTATTTTGGTGATTCTTACCAACAGTCGATATCCTTCCCCGTAATTAAGTAATAACTTACTCATGATCCAGAGAGAGATTACTCTCTTATCTATGTGGTTTCGTCTCTTTTATTATTAGTATTACTATCTCATGGCATAACAATAGAAACTAGCAGCATCATTTATTATGTGAATGTAATGCAAAGAAAGGTTCATCAAAATTACCCACCTGAAGGCGACTATGTGCGTCACTGAGCAGAACTCTAAAGCAAATCCTCTGATCGAAACTAAAAGTAAACGACCGTCGACAAACCACTACAAGAAAAAAGGCTTTTCTTGACAGTTTTTTCCATCAAGAAAGGGGCATCTTGACGGTTGCAGATCCGTCAAGTAGGCCAGAGTTAAGAAAAGTCCTCCACTTTTTTTGATGGTCGCTGGCAGGACTTTTTTGATGGTTTTTGGCCGTCATATGAAATAGTTTTCTTTACCGTTTTTAGCCGTTAAGAAACCAGTTTTGAAAAACCATCAATGTAGGCAAAAACTTTTCTTGACTCCGGCCTAGATGACGGTTAAAAATCGTCAATGAAAGGTCCTCCTGCAGCAGGTTTGAGTTAATAGTTGACGTTTTATAACCGTTAGGAGAAGCTAACTTTTGTATAGCAAAAATTTCATTCATAATTATATATTATGAATCGAACACACACATAATATTAATGATCCAGAAGATATACATACATCAAATAACTATAAAACCCAATTTTTATATTAATAAACTGTATATTGTCCATAAACCACAAACATTCAATACATCCAACACTTGTCCAACCACAAACATATCCAACCAAAGTATGTAGTTTCCATACACCTTAAACATCAAAAAATGATAATTATACAAATAATACCAAAATAGGTAGCAAACCCGGTCGGAGCACATCCTCCCATATTAACAGCACCTCCATTTCTTTGTAGTTCCTGAAAGAAGAAGAGAAATATATTTAAATATTTATGTGCACATGTTTATATAAATTGATAACTAAGAACAAAATGAAATAACCACAAGGCCTACAAGTTAATACAGTAATCAAATTCTAGTCTCAAACTGTTCACAAAAAATTAATATACAGAGAATATGTTGGCACATTTTCTTCTTAGCAGAAATTAATAAAACATACTAATGTTGGCTTAGGTTCACTCGCTCCTTGGTTACATTCAGTAAATGAAAAATCAGAGGCCAATATAGTTACATATTTACATCTATCAAGAACTGACTAGCTTATGGAGTTCCTTCAAACAATAAAAATCATGGGCACCGACCATTTCATCCAAAAATAGTAGAAAAAACCTTAAATAATTTTACCTGCATTGATCTGTTAGATGCTTATTGTGCCATGTCAAGTCCCAAGCAAGCTCAAACTTGCAAGTCTAGCACCAAATAAGTAACTCCCCTTTAGGTAAAAAATATAATCTTTGTTGAGTTCAACAATTTAAAAAGAAATTAGGATGACTAACAAAATGTGATATCAGTTGAATCAACCAAGCCACCAAAAAGTCCAAGATTATAGTATCAACAATGTCCAAAATACAAAAAATAACAAGTCCAGGAGTATAATATCAACCACACCCAACCTTTGTATATGACAAATCAAAGGAGACCCAACAAACTGTCAACAAGCCACCAAAAGCAACAACCAAGTAGACATTTGTATAAACAAGCAAGTATCAGTAAAACTCTAACCACCAAAAGAAAACGCAAGTAAAAAATAACTAGTAATTCCAACCAAAGTATAGAGTAGAGAAAAACTTAGATATCATAAACCCTAAGAAGAAGAAGAGTACATATGAAACAAAATGGCCCAAGCCAACAAACCCTATCCCGAGAGCAGAGCAGCCCATGGTCTCCCCGGACCCCACCCTCGAGTCCTTCGACCTCGACCTGGAGGACCTCTACCCCTTCAACCCCCTTAATTAAGAAGGTCCCCACGGGTGACATCTTCTCTACCTCTCGCGCCGGCGACGTCTCCTGCTCTGCGCCATCCTCGACGCCGACGGCATCAACGTCAATGCCAGGGATCGCTGGGACTCCGTCGCCCTTTACTACGCCTGCCTCTTCGGCCATGCCAAAGCCGTGCGAATGCTCCTTGAGGCCGGGACGATATGCTCCGAGCGGACCTCTTTAGAAGCTTTGATTTGAAGATCCCCTTCCCCCCGATGGATCTAAGGTTATGGTTTGGGATAACATTGAATGGATTTGGGGATTAGGGTTTTGGGATTGAGAAAGGAGGAGAAAGAGAAAGAAGAGGATGGAGAACAATTTCTTGGTTTAGGCTCTCCTTCTCCATTTGCTAGTGAAGAAATAAAAAGGAGAGGAGAGGATCGGAAAATAAATAAAATGGGATTGAGTGACAACCGTCAACATAGATCTACAATAAAATAAAATTCAAAAAAAAACCAAAATGGCAACTAAAAATATTGCGCCAATATTTTTGCACATATATTAGTTGACGATTATTACCGAACTGTCACAACCCGCTCCCGAATAACCGGATACGAGTCGGACACGCCTAGCCTTTGTTGTTAGACACAACAAAGTAAGCTGTACCAATCTAGGGAAACTAACCAGATAATATGAACATGAATGAAATCACAGCATCTATAAATGTGTCCCAATCAGAGTAAAGTACAACTCAAAATTATTACATTAAACAAATGAAAGAAGTCTGCTAGTCTCAATACATGGAAAAATAATAGGAAATACTAAGAGAAGCTCTAGGCTTCTGCAGCCTCTAGGTCACAAGCAGCTCCAGCTGGCTCAGCAAGGAAAGCAGTATCCTGACCATAGTAAGTGTCGCACAAGGCCTCCAACTCACCTGCAACATATCCTATTCAGGAGCGGAGCAAGTACAATTCTAGGTAATGAACAAGACATCATGATATAAAAGTACGAGGAAACATAGAAAGTACAGGAAAGAACATGTGAATAAGTACATGAAAGAACAGTGTGTAAAGTACATGAAAGAACATGGTATGTAAGAACATGATATGTAAGCACCTGAAAGAACATATATCATGGAATCACAGGAAATAAGTACAAGGTATATCTCCTGAACATGTGTGCATAATATTTAAAATATAACTAAGTATGTGACCGACTAGGGTAAGCACATGAAAGCACATGAATGGTACGGCTTAGGACCCGCGTGCACGATGCGGGGTCTAAGCTAAACACACCTGAGTTATTTCTTGGGGTTGGTCACATAAATAGTATATTTCCCCACCCCAGGTACAAGTAGTAAGAACAAGGAACATGAGCACCAGAAAAGTACATGACGTGTTGCAATGTGTCAATCAAGAAAGTACATGATATATAATGAAATGCACAAGACCGTAGAGTGTACTTGCCTTGCTCCAGGAAAGTACAAGTAGGCAAAAGAGCTGGATGATCTCCTGTTAATAATGGTTACAAGTTGGTTAAGTTCTAAACTATCAGTTGCTATTTACTCTACTTACTAATGAAAACTAATGTCTAATGAATCTAACTAGCAACTGCAGGAAGTATTCTTATTAGCTATCAATAAAAGTTAACCAGTTTTAAGAAGAGTAATTCTAGTTTTAATAATTAAACTTATTAATCAAAAAGGGATGTCTTTCTTTGGAAAGACAGTTTTTGGTTATGAATTTTATTACCAGAATTTAGTAAAAACCTTTTTAAACATAAAGAACTCAACTTCTGAAATTCATTTGCAAAGTTAGACTGAAAGTAAAACAAAAGAAAATTTATTTATATTAAATTATAAATATACTGCTACAGTCCAACCAGTCTACTGGCCCAATTTCTGGCCCAACAAACCCAACTCAGTCCAAAACACTAATGTTCCTAGCTTCCTGCCATAAAGTCCAGCACAGAACCAAACTCAAAACTGGCCCAACACTACAATTCCTATGGCCAGCCCACACATACACAAACATATACAAAATATTACAACCCAGTGGGCTGATCCAGCCCACTCCATAATTACAAATAAAACAATTAGATTATGAATAATAATAATAACTGAACATTTAGCCAGCCCAAGTAAAGCCCAACGCAAGCCCAACTCAAGCCCAACTCAAGGTTCATCCCATCAATAGTCCAATAGCAGGTACAACACGTTCACAGGGTCATCTCCTTCGTATTCGACACGAACATCGGACACAACAGCAGGTATGACACGGTCAGGGTACAACAACAGGTACAACACCAAAGTTCAACAGCAGGTACTCGCCAAGCAGTGATCACATTATACTCCAACCGTCCAATCCGGACACGACACCAAGTCCAAACCGACACGAACACCCAGAGTAGCTCGAACAGAAAGAAATAAGGGTTACTAAAAAGTAAACAACTTCCATCACAGAAGAAATGAATATAATCATACATGCAGTGTCTGACACAAGAGTGTCAGGACACAAGATCTCAGTCTTCAGAAATGAACCCAAATTCTCATATCTACAAGTTCTGTTAAGAACTTGTCTCGATTTCCCAGATCTGAGTTTTAAAACCCATAGATCTAATCGATTCTGCACACATAATAACAGATCTCTAATGAGCTCAAAGAAAAATGCTCAGATCTACTGATCTATCATAGATCTGCAAGGAAGCAGAACAACTTCGAGATCCAGACAAAATCACTGGATCCAGTATAGATCTTCAATAACAGAGATCAATCTACAGAATCCATAGCAGATCCATAGATCCCCACACATACACAAAATTAACAGAATCGATCTATAAGATCTAGCCATAAGTTATGAAGAACATCATAGATCTATAAGCATGCGAACGATCTACAAAGATTTCATCACTGATCCTAAAGATCTCAGAAATCTTTTCAAGATCAACACAGAATCGAAATAATTCTCGAAACTTCAGTCAAGTTCATCATAGATCCGTGGATCTCAGAGATCTCCTCGAGATCTTATCATAGATCTCCGCAAAAAGGAAAGGCAACGGTCAGATCTAGAGATCTGACATAGATCTACGAACAGAAGGCTAGGGTTTACCCTCAAGAAGTCGAAGCCTCGAAAGCTCGTCGGAGAAGAAGAGACAGGGTCGATTCTGGAAAGGGAAGCTCTGTCAAAGCAGTGCCTAGACGTCGAGAGAAGCTCGCCTAGACTCAGCCATCATCTTCATCGCCATCGCCATCGGGGTCGTCGTCTTTAACAGGGTCGAAGTCGCCTCGTCAGGATCGAAGTCGCCGCTCCGCTCAGGTCGTCGCCACCATCAAGGTCGCCGTCGCCATCGAGGTTGCCATCGCCATCAAAGTCGCCGACGGGACTGGAGAACCCGAGGGGTCGACAGAGAACTCAAGAGCGGAAGACTCGAGAAACTGGTGGAGGAACCGAGGAATCAGGAAAAGAAATGAATGCGCTGCTCTCTCTCTCTCCCTCGAACCGTCATTTAAAACGAATTAAATGGCATTTTGCAAATCAGCCCCTCCGCTCTGGTATTTAAGCAAAAACATCCTCCCCCTTTTCAGTATTTACATATCGCCCCTTTAATTAATAGAAAATTACAAAAAGACCCTCTGCCTTTTCATAATTACATAAAGTATATAAAAACAGTTTTTAAAATAAGGAAAACAACTAAAAAGTTGTTACAACAACTTCCCAATTTGAAAAGTTGTCCAGAATTAATTCCCTCCAAAATATTTTTAAATTATAAACTGAATTTAATTTATTATTGAAACTAGTAATAACAAGAACACAATTTTATAGAAATTGAATTTATTTTTATTTTTAGAAAACTGGGAGGTGGAGTTACAAATCTCTCCCCCAAAAAAATTTCGTCCTCAAAATTCAAGAACCCAAAAAAATTTCAGCAATCACAAGGTCCAAACACCAGTCATTTATTGAAAATAGAAATCCACAAAACAGGGTACAATCAAATCAATAAAACATAGTGGGATAGCGCTCCCGCATCTTATCTTCGCGCTCCTATGTGGACTCTTCCGGAGAGTGGTGTCTCCACATGACGCGAACGAGAGGAATAGTCTGGTTTCACAAGCGCTTCTTCCTCCGATCGAGGATCTCTACTGGCTGCTCCTCGTAAGTCAATCTCAGTCCCACCTCCAGCTCAGAATAGTCCACCACATGGCTCGGGTCTGGAATGTAGCGTCGAAGCTGGGATACATGGAAAACGTCGTGCACTCCCTCCAAGCTAGATGGAAGCGCTAATCGATATGCCACCTCGCCAATCTGCGCTGTCACGTCGAAAGGTCCGATGTATCTCGGACTGAGCTTCCTGCCTCTGCCGAATGATGATGCCCCTAGTCGGTGAGATTTTTAGGAATACTCTGTCTCCAACCTCGAACTCAAGTGTCCGTCTGCTGCTGTCCGCCTAGTGCTTCTGCCGATCCTGTACAACTCTGATACACTCCCTGATCAGTCTAACTTTCTCAGCTGAGTCTACCGCCATCTCTGGTCCAAGCAAAGCTCTCTCGCCAACGTCGTCCCAAGATAATGGCGTGCGACACCTCCGTCCATACAGCGCCTCGAACGGGGTCATCTCGATGCTAGCCTGATAACTGTTATTATAGGCAAACTCCACTAGATGCAAATGGTCCTCCCACGAACCACCAAAGTCGAGTGCGCAAACCCGCAACATGTCATCCAAGGTCTGAATGGTCCTCTCGGACTGCCCATCCATCTGTGGATGATAGGCGGTGCTGAACTTCAACTGTGATCCCAAGCTCTGCTGTAGACTCCTCCAGAAGTGTGATGTGAAGCGGCTGTCTCGATCTGAAACGATGCTAACCGGCACTCCATGAATCCTCACGATCTGACGCATGTAGAGGTCTACAAGCTTCTCGGTCGACACCCCAACCTTGAACGGAATGAAATGGGCAGACTTTGTCAATCTGTCCACGATCACCCAAATAGCGTCCTTGCCACTGGAAGTACGCGGCAATCCAGAGACAAAGTCCATGGTAATATGCTCCCACTTCCATTCCGAAATAGGCAAAGGCTGGAGTAATCCTGCTAGTCTTTGGCGCTTCACCTTGACTTGCTGGCACACAAGGCATCTTGAAACAAATCTGGCAACCTCTCTCTTCATCCCATACCACCAAACATACTCTCGCAAGTCCTTGTACATCTTGGTAGACCCAGGATGTATAGAATACTGCGACTGATGGGCCTCCTGCATCACCTCCTCCCGCAAGTCCTTGGGCACACACAGCTGGCTCCCGTGCCTCAAGGATCCGTCCTCCGTAGTGGTGAAGTCGTCGAGCAGTCCTGCCTCCGTCTGAGCTCTAAGACATCGGAGTCCCTCATCAAAAAGCTGGGCCTCCTTGATCTTCTCTAGCAGTCCCGACTGTATCTGCATATGCATCATCTGTCTTCCAAATCCTGGCAGAACAACCTCAATCCCAAGGCTCTCCAGATCCTCCAAGAGATGCCGGTCCATGATGAGATACATAGCAATGGGATATCGATTGAGAGCATCTGCAACCACATTCGCCTTCCCAGGATGGTACTGCAGACTAATGTCGAAATCTTCATGAGTTCCAGCCATCTGTGCTGCCTCATATTCAACTCCTTCTGAGTAAAGACATACTTCAGGCTTTTGTGGTCCGTGAAGATGTCTACTCTCTCCCCATACAAATAATGCTTCCACAGTTTCAAGGCAAATATGACTGCTGCAAGCTCCAAGTCATGTGTAGAATAGTTTTTCTCATGGGGCCTCAACTGTCTAGAAGCATAAGCTATAACCTTCATATTCTGCTCCAGCACGCATCCCAAGCCTTTCCTTGAAGCATCGCTGTAGATGACGAATCCTCCCGATCCTGATGGCAAAGCTAGAACTGGTGCCGTCGTGAGTCTTCTCTTCAATTCTTCAAATGCTGACTAGCAGGCGTCGCTCCAGATGATCTCCTGGTCCTTCCGCGTAAGCTTCGTCATAGGCTCTACTATCCTGGCAAAGTCCTTTACGAACTTTCTGTAGTATCCTGCTAGACCCAGGAAACTACGAATCTTTGCTACTGACTTAGGAGGTGCCCATGCTTCTACTGCTTCAATATTCTTGGGATCCACAGAAATCCCTTCTCCAGTCACCACATGCCCTAGAAACTCCACTCTATCCAAGAAAAACTCACATTTAGAGAGTTTTCCGTACATCTTCTCATTTTGCAGAATCTCTGAAACAATCCGCAGGTGCTCTACATGCTCCTCCTCCGTCTTCGAATAGATCAGAATGTCGTCAATAAAGACTACGACAAACTTATCCAAATACTTGTGAAAAACCTTATTCACCAGGTTCATAAACACAGCTGGGACATTAGTGAGTCCGAACAGCATCATCAGGAACTCATACTGGCCGTATCGGGTGTTGAAGGCTGTCTTCAAAATATCCTGCTCCCGAACCTTCATCTGGTGGTACCCCAAACGAAGATCAATCTTAGAAAAGACCTTTGCTCCACTAAGCTGGTCAAACAGCTTATCAATCCGCGATAAAAGGGTATCTATTCTTGATGGTGATGTTGTTGAGTGTATGGTAGTCAATGCACATCCTCACCGTCCCATCCTTCTTGGGCACGAAAAGTACCGGTGCTCCCCAGGGTGAAGTACTAGACTGAATAAAACCCTTGCCCTCTAGCTCATCAATCTGTGCCTTCAACTCTGCAGCTTCCTTCGGGCTGATCTTGTAACAATGCTGTGACTTCGGCGCTGATCCGGGTAATAGGTCGATGCTGAACTCCATATCTCGATCTGGCGGCAATCCTGGCAGCTCCTCGGGAAAGACGTCGAGAAACTCTGCGATAAGTGGATGCGGCAACTCCTGGTCTTCTGCAACAGCTCCGAAGTAGACTCCCTTTGGCCTCTCTGTAACTCGTCTGCTGATCTCGAACGGTGGAACTCCTGGCGGGCTGAAGATCACCTTCCCTTCATGGCAGTCTATTACGACAAACTGCTCGCTCATCCAGTCGATGCCGAGGACCACATCGAATCCGGGCAATGGTATCACTAGAAGTCGAGCTCGAATCTCTCTCCCAGCAATAGTGATAGGGCATTACACCATCTCACTCACTGGCACTAACCCACCTCCTGTCATAATCCGACAGTTCCTCCTAGTGGGCTTGGGTGTGAAGCCGTGTCTATGAAGAAACTCATATGATACAAAGCTATATATGGCTCCAGAATCAAACAATACAATGGCAGGGAAAGAATGTAAAAGTATAGAACCTGTGATCACATCTGGCACTGCCTCGTCCTCCTCAACTGTAGCCATGACGTAAGCACGTCCCTGCTGTGCTCCTCCTCTCTGCTGCTGCTGGTACTGTGCAAACCTCTGTTGCTGGGGTGGTAGAGATCCTCCTCTCTGGGGTGCAGCAGGCAATGCTCTGGGTAGTGCAGTCGATGGTCCTCCAGCTCCTCGGGGTCCTCCTGCTAGTCTAGCTGTAGCCTGAGCATAGTCCCTCATCTGATGTGCATCGGATCCACAGAAGAGGAAAAGTTCCAACCTCTTGCAGCACTCGTCGATATGGTGTCCGGGGCGATAATAAAAAGCACAACTGGTCGCCAGATGCTGTCTCTGATGCTGATGTGCAAGAGCTCTGGCTGGGCGATACTGCTGCTGCTGCTGAGGCCTCGTCTGAATATGAGTATGAACCCTCTTCACTGGCGCCTGGAAACTGCTGCTGGCTACATCCCGGTCCCTCTTCAGCCTTGGGACTGCCTCTTTTTCTACAGCCTGAGCAATCTTCAGAATACTCGCATACGTCGTCGCCTGACTGATCGCCACTGCGTGTCACAGCTCTCTGGTGAGTCCCTTCTTGAATCTCCATGCTCTGTCCTCTGGCTCTCTAACTAGGCTCTCAGTGAACCTACTGAGTCTGGTAAACTCCGAAGTGTACTGCGCAACTGTCATCGTCCCCTGCTGCAGCGCCTCGAACTACATCCTCAGCTCATCCCGCTCCACCTCTGGAAAGAACTTCTCCTTGAACAGAGTTTTGAAAACTGTCCAAGACACATGGGGCTCTGTCAACTGGGGGTCCTCCCGGTACCAAGCTCTGGCCAAGTCGAAGAGTTGCATGCTAGCCATCGTCACCTTCTGGTCCTCTGGAATGTTCGCCATGTTCAAGGTCCTTTCTGCATTCTCCAGCCATTCATCTGCATAGATGATCCCCTCGTCGCCCTAGAAGTCCATCGGGCAGAGGTTCTGGTACTCCTTGGCTGTCCCTGGTCTCGGTCCTCGTGGTGCTGGAGGTGCTACTGGTGCTGGTGCTGTCGGCTCTCTAATCCTAAGCGCGTCGACGACAGTCGCTCTGAACTGCACTGCCTGATGGTTCTGGGCCTCCAGAAAGTGCTAAAATATCGACATCACCTGGGTGCCGTCAAACGTCATCGTCGGAGGCAGCAATGGAAAAATAGGAGGCGCTGACGGGAGCTGATCTGCCGGAACGTCTGGTGCGAGCTGCTCCGTGCTGCCTGCAACTCCTGGACCGCCTGCAACTCCAGAACCGCCTGCAACTCCAGGCTGGTCTGTGGTCTTCCTCGTGGCGACCATCTGCATAAAAAAAACTTCGTTGAATGACAAACCCTAAAACCTAACAAACAATATTTTTATAATAATAAGGTACCTGATAATCCTGATAAACCTGATATACCCTTATTTCCCGATTTTTCTATGCTGTGATCAAGTTTCCCTAGTGTAATCAAGTCTCCCAATAGTACGCTAATACCTAGGTACCATTAGGATAGACCTGCATGGGCCACCACTAAAAATATGTCACGACCCGCTCCCGAATAACCGAATACGAGTCGGACACGTCCAGTCTTTGTTGTTAGACACAACAAAGTAAGCTATAACAATCTAGGAAAACTAACCAGATAATATGAACATGAATAAAATCACAGCATCTATAAATGTGTCCCAACCAGAGTAAAGTACAACTCAGAATTATTACATTCAACAAATGAAAGAAGTCTGCTAGTCTCAATACATGGAAAAATAATAGGAAATACTAAGAGAAGCTCTAGGCTTCTGCAGCCTCTAGGTCACAAGCAGCTCCAACTGGCTCAGCAAGGAAAGCAGTATCCTGACCATAGTAAGTGTCGCACAAGGCCTCCAACTCACCTGCAACATATCCTATTCAGGAGCGGAGCAAGTACAATTCTAGGTAATAAACAAGACATCATGATATGAAAGTACGAGGAAACATGGAAAGTACAGAAAAGAACATGTGAATAAGTACATAAAAGAACAGTGTGTAAAGTACATGAAAGAACATGGTATGTAAGAACATGAAAGAACATGATATGTAAGCACCTGAAAGAACATGATATCATGGAATCACAGGAAATAAGTACAAGGTATATCTCCTGAACATGTGTGCATAATATTTAAAATATAACTAAGTATGTGACCGGCTAGGGTAAGCACATGAAAGCACATGAATGGTACGGCTTAGGACCCGCGTGCACGATGCGAGGTCTAAGCTAAACACACCTGAGTTGTTTCTTGGGATTGGTCACATAAATAGTATATTTCCCCACCCCAGGTACAAGTAGTAAGAACAAGGAACATGAGCACCAGAAAAGTACATAACGTATTGCAATGTGTCAATCAAGAAAGTACAGGATATATAATGAAATGCACAAGACCGTAGAGTGTACTTGCCTTGCTCTAGGAAAGTACAAGTAGGCAAAAGAGCTGGATGATCTCCTATTAATAATGGTTACAAGTTGGTTAAGTTCTAAACTATCAGTTGCTATTTACTCTACTTACTAATGAAAACTAATGTCTAATGAATCTAACTAGCAACTGCAGGAAGTATTCTTATTAGCTATCAATAAAAGTTAACCAGTTTTATGAAGAGTAATTCTAGTTTTAATAATTAAACTTATTAATCAAAAAGGGCTGTCTTTCTTTGGAAAGACAGTTTTTGGTTATGAATTTTATTACTAGAATTTAGTAAAAACCTTTTTAAACATAAAGAACTCAACTTCTAAAATTCATTTGCAAAGTTAGACTGAAAGTAAAACAAAAGAAAATTTATTTAAATTAAATTGTAAATATACTGCTACAGTCCAACCAGTCTTCTGGCCCAAGTTCTGGCCCAACAAACCCAACTCAGTCCAAAACACTAATGTTCCTAGCTTCCTGCCATAAAGTCCAGCACAGAACCAAACTTAAAACTGGCCCAACACTACAATTCCTATGGCCAGCCCACACACACACAAACATATAAAAAATATTACAACCCAGTGGGCTGATCCAGCACACTCTGTAATACCCATATCTCGTATTACGTATTGGGAATACGTGTACGTATTTCAGGCTCGTATTTTTGGTTTGTCATAATTAGTTAGCCTTGGATTTTATTTTGCATGTTGCATTAGCATGGTTTATCATGGGATTGCATTGGCTTGGTTTGGTTCGGTTTAGTGGGTTTGGCTTGGTTTGGTTTTATTGTGGAGAACCACTCACACCTACCACCACTCCCACCATAAATATCTATCCCACTCTCTCTCTTCCATTATTACTCATTACTCATTTCTTTTTCTCCATCTTTACTCTTCACCTACCAGGAGAGAGTGGAGAGCTTAGGCAAGTGCATTTTGCTTCATGGAGGAAGTCCATTTTTATTGTTCCATTGTCTTCCTCATGTGTTTCTAACCCACTTTAGTACTTGGCATTTTTCATTTCCATGGTTAAATTTTTGTAGATCTAGTTTTGTGGTATTTCTAGTTCCAGGACTTTTGATTCCATCAAACTTGCATATTTTGCTAAGTTGATGATCCCATGGTTGCAGAGAATTTTCTTTGGTTAAATTTTGACCTACGAGAAATTTCTGAGCCGCATGGACATTTTTGCACTCAGCCGCATGGCCTATGCATGCAATCGCCAGCATTTATTTTTGCATGCATTATTTAATGCAATGCTAACAAGTCAGCCGCATAGGCATCATTATTTATTGCACTAAGAATGGAATGCATCAGCCCCCATGTGAGCCGCATATGCATGCAATATTTTGCATGCAATATTCCAACGTGTACCTCATACATACAATATTTTATTGCCTATTCTAAATGCATGTATTTAATGTATTGTTCCAATGCATTTTCCTAATGCACCACAGAGCCGCATAGCTATCTAAATGCTTGAGTGCTTTAATATTTAAATATTATATGTCTTAAGAAATTCAATGCCTTAAGCTTTGATTAAAGCTTTTTGGAGCAACAGAGCCGCATATGGCTTGGATGTTGTCTCATTCCAAATGCCTTTTGTTAAGAGCCGCATGTGAAGCATTGTCCGGCCGCATAGCCATCAAGGCATTGCTTTGTTCACAAATGCATTGATTTAATACTTTTTATGCATTAAATGCTTTACTAAGCCTTAACAAATGTCTTGTCAATAATGGGCATTTAATGCATATGAAGCTTTAGTCCAAAGCTTGTTCCAGGGAGGACATAAAAATGCATTTTCTTTGCATTTAGGTCCCTTACACATCAGCCGCATAGAATATTATGAATTGCACTTTTGCATTTAAGCCCTTTTCTTTATATAAGCATTCCATTAAGTCTTAGTACAGTAAACACTTGCATGGATTTAGTACTTTATGCATTTAAGACCTAGTATTAATATATATTGTATACTTTAAGCATTTAAGCCCTTTCATATTTACTACTTAATGTTCTCATGCATTCTCCTTATGAAGCTAGGCTAGCCGCATGGGTCTGGGGGTTGTTCCTAAAGGAATTTTCTTAGGTTTTGTCTTATATGCTTTAATTGTTTGGTCAAAGCATTTTGCTTTAATGCTTGGATTAAGCATTTTGGAGATGCCAACCGCATGGCCATTATTTCTTTATTATTTGTTTGTACTTCTTGCAAGCAAATTGAGGGTGAGCCGCATGGCCTTGGTTATTCCTGGGCCGCATGGCAAATTGCCATTATGTGCTGACCACGTGGGTTTAATATATTGATTATTGTTGGGTCCCACATGACCACTATACTTGAGTGGTCACGTGCCCCTTTTTCTTGTTGAGTGGAAGCTTGCATTTATTGCGGGTCCCACTCTCTTTGACCGCATGTTTGTTCTCCCACTTTTGGACCACATGGGTCCCACTTTGACTGTTTAATGTTTTATTTGTCTAAATTGTGGTCAGAATTTCTTCCCACTCCCAATATGAAAATTGTAGAGTTTCTCCTTGGCTTCAAGAATATATATATATTATTATATTATTATTTAATTTGCTCAAGTTTCTTCCCTCCTTGATAAATGGCATGTCTTGATAGTGACCCGCCTGGTGCACTCCCGACATGATAACTTGACCTGACAAAATTTGACATGATAACTTGACATGATAATTCTTGATAGTGGCCCGTCGTGGCGCACTCCTGACAAAGTACACTGGACATGATAAACCTGACATAATAGCTCTCGAAATGCTGTTGCGACGGCTAACACGACTTGACAAGATTGAATAACTTGGACACCGTGGACGATTGTGCTTGTACAAATGAACCCGTCTTGTCTTGCATCATGTCTAGGACGGGGATCCCTGAGTACCACGGTCAGGGGTACCCACTGAAATCGACTAAGGATAATCACTAGAATAAATCCAGTAGTCATGAAGAGATTTCCCAGCTACAGGTAATCCCGTTATCTGGGCGCCCCACTTGGGATCTGTAGCCTGCCGTCGAGTAGGGCACATTTCCAGCACACTGTCATGTGTTGCACCCTCTAAGTCACCTAAGGGTACATGCGTTTCCTGGACGATGTACCCACTTGAATTCAACTCTAAATTGCGTCTGGATAGCCTGGATGGTCTGCAGGGCTTGTGGCTGTGGAATAATCTCACTGCATCTTGCTAGTAATTAGGCCTGTGATAACCCTAGTTAGTTAAAGTATCAAGCCGTACTCACTGTTTGGCCGTGAAATGTTGGATGAGGTTTACCAGTCTATTCTTGTCTTGATCCTGTACAAGATTATTACATGTCTTGATTTCTTAATTTGTCCTGCCGATAAATGGTGGGAGAAACCAAGTTCGGTTCAGACGAAGGGTTACAACCCCGGTCCTTGTTTGGTTTAAGGGTTGTAACCTGTTTATCTGAATAGTCCCATGGTTATCTCATCGTATATCACCTGTCCTGTTTTCCTTAATTGTTGTCTTCATTTTATATTATTACTCTTGTGCTGATGGCTGGTTTTAGTTCCTAAGTGAAGCCTCCTTTGTGGCACTTGCTCTTTCTGGGGTCTGACCCAGCTGGTTTTGTATGGCCAGATACCAGAGCAGCTCCAAGGGATCCACCGACTTTCCAGCCCGATGGTGAACACCAGGCGTAACCAGGGCAACGAGTGGGTTTATTTTTGCTCTTCCACTCTATTGTAAATTAATTCTTTTGAGGCGTTTAGCCACCGAGAAAGTGTTAGCTCGTGTACATTTTTACTTACTGTCTGCCTACGGGCTGTAACATGATTGGCAACCTAGGGTTGATCATGTATGACTGAAACTCTTGCTAGTCCTCACATTTTGTAACGACTAGCTTCATGATCAGCTGAATATGTAATGTTTGGGACGCCATACTATTGTATATTTGGTGATCTTACATCTTGTAACTCTATTTACTTGCTTGTGATTGAGACACTAGGCTTGTTATCGACCATAAGAGACTGTTGGCTTGTAGATAAACCCTCATATATCTAGACAGCCGTGACCGTATAATGGAGTGGATTCTATTTCATTATACGTAGCTGGCTATGTCTGCCCCCGCTCTCCAGTATTCTGGTTCTGGGGCGTGACACACTCCATAATTACAAATAAAACAATTAGATTATGAATAATAATAATAACTGAACATTTAGCTAGCCCAAGTAAAGCCCAACGCAAGCCCAACTCAAGCCCAACTCAAGGTTCAGCCCATCAATAGTCCAACAGCTGGTACAACACGTTCACAGGGTCATCTCCTTCGCATCCGACACGAACATCGGACACAACAGCAGGTACGACACGGTCAGGGTACAACAGTAGATACAACACCAAAGTTCAACAGCAGGTACTCGCCAAGCAGTGATCACAGTATACTCCAACCGTCCAATCCGGATACGATACCAAGTCCAAACCGACACAAACACCCAGAGTAGCTCGAACAGAAAGAAATAAGGGTTACTAAAAAGTAAACAACTTCCATCACAGAAGAAATAAATATAATCATGCATGCAGTGTCCGACACAAGAGTGTCAGGACACAAGATCTCAGTCTTCAGAAATGAACCCAAATTCTCAGATCTACAAGTTCTGTGAAGAACTTGTCTCGATTTCCCAGATCTGAGTTTTAAAACCCATAGATCTAATCGATTCTGCACACATAATAACAGATCTCTAATGATCTCAAAGAAAAATTCTCAGATCTACTGATCTATCACAGATCTGCAAGGAAGCAGAACAACTTCGAGATTCAGACAAAATCACTAGATCCAGCATAGATCTTCAATAACAGAGATCAATCTACAGAATCCATAGCAGATCCATAGATCCCCACACATACACAAAATTAACAGAATCGATCTACAAGATCTAGACATAAGTTATGAAGAACATCATAGATCTATAAGCATGCGAACGATCTACAAAGATTTCATCACTGATCCTAAAGATCTCAAAAATCTTTTCAAGACCAACACAGAATCGAAATGATTCTCGAAACTTCAGTCAAGTTCATCAAAGATCCATGGATCTCAGAGATCTCCTCGAGATCTCATCATAGATCTCCGCAAAAAGGAAAGGCAACGGTCAGATCTAGAGATCTGACATAGATCTACGAACAGAAGGCTAGGGTTTACCCTCAAGAAGTCGAAGCCTCAAAAGCTCACCGGAGAAGAAGAAGAGAAAGGGTCGGTTCTGGAAAGGGAAGCTCTGTCGAAGCAGCGCCTAGGCGTCGAGAGAAGCTCGCCTAGACTCAGCCATTGTCATCATCGCCATCGCCATCGGGGTCGTCGTCTTCAACAGGGTCGAAGTCGCCTCGTCAGGATCGAAGTCGCCGCTCCGCTCAGGTCGTCGCCACCATCAAGGTCGCCGTCGCCATCAAGGTTGCCATCATCATCAAAGTCGCCGGCTGGACTGGGGAACCCGTGGGGTCGGCGGAGAACTCGATAGCGGAAGACTCGAGAAACTGGTGGAGGAACCGAGGAGTCAGGAAAAGAAATGAATGCGCTGCTCTCTCTCTCTCTCTCTCGAACCGTCGTTTAAAACGAATTAAATGGCATTTTGCAAATCAGCCCCTCTGCTCTGGTATTTAAGCAAAAACATCCTCCCCCTTTTCAGTATTTACATCCCGTCCCTTTAATTAATAGAAAATTACAAAAAGACCCTCTGCCTTTTCATAATTACATAAAGTATATAAAACAGTTTTTAAAATAAGGAAAACAACTAAAAAGTTGTTACAACAACTTCCTAATTTGAAAAGTTGCCCAGAATTAATTCCCTCCAAAATATTTTTAAATTATAAACTGAATTTAATTTATTATTGAAACTAGTAAACAAGAACACAATTTTATAGAAATTGAATTTATTTTTATTTTTAGAAAACTGGGAGGTGGAGTTACACGAACCGTAAATAAATAAAGGGTTGTTTCTTGACGGATCCTCTAAAATCGTCAATATTGTGCTATAAAATTGCTAGGTTGACATAAAATAAGGCATTTCTTGACGGTAGGCTAAAACCGTCAAGATAATCCATTTTATTGACGGTTTTTCATGAATGTCGAGAAATAAACCGTCATGAAAGGCTATTTTTCTTGTATTGAACCATCTCAAAAACCAAGTGGAGCGGGGCATTACACCTGAAGCTTGGGTATGGTCATCCTCGTTATCGGTGACTAGAGAGGGAGGCGGACACAATAACCTCCCATATAAAAAAATGGAGTTCCGTGTCATGTATTGCACCAAGAAAACCTATATTGCTTTTGAAAATTCCCTACGAACACACTTAAGTAATAGAAATAATGCGTATAATATTCTATTGATGCATGCTCCATCTGGTTCCTAGGAGTTGCTTTTGGTGGAACTTTTTGATTAGGACAATGAGCCGATCACGTTAGTAGTGGATCTTACCAATGCATACGTAATAGCTTACCATGCTCAAAATTGTTACTACTTGCTTATTGATACTCCTGAGAATCCTCAACTTTATGCTAGCAACCCACCCAAGCTTTCTTTTGAAGGCAACTATACAGAACTTCAACGAGTTGTAAGAGAAAATAGAGAAAATTTTGATTTGAGAATCAATAAACTAGCACAAGCAATCTTAACTCTCTACTACTGTTCATCGCCAAAGGAGGAAACCTCTGTGGTACATTTCCTTATTGTTTTGATCCAAATGGCCTCCAAGACAACACAATTCAGAATGATTGAGTAACATATTCGTCAAAACATTATACGAGCAGGCCATTACGACAAAAATTATCGCAACGACCAAATTGTATAATGTTTCGACGAGCTTGTTGCTCAATTACTCTGAATCGTGCTGCCTCAGCGACCATTTAGAATCAAAATAATAAAGGAATGAGCCACGAATGTTTCTACCTAAGGCGGAGACCAATTGTAGAGAGTTAAGATTGCTTGTGCTAGTTCAGTGATTTCCAAATCAAAATTTTCTCTATTTTCTCTTACAACTCGTGGAAGTTATGTATAGTTGCCTTCAAAAGAAAGCTTGGGTGGGTTGCTAGCATAAAGTTGTGGATTCTCAGGAGTATTAACAAACAAGTAGTAACAACTTTGACCTTGATAAGCTATCACGTATGCATTGGTAAGATTCACCATTAACGTGATCGGCTCATTGTCCTAATAAAATATTTCACTAAGACCAACTCTTGGAAATCGGATGGAGCATGCATCAATGGAATATTATACTCATTAGTTATACTACTTAAGTGTGTTCGTAGGGACTCTATAAAAGCTTTATAGGTTTTCTTGGTGCAATCCATGACATGAAACTCCACTTTGTCCTAAGAGAGATTATTGTGTCCACTTCTACCTCTAATGGTAACGACGACGAACATACCCAAGATACATGTCCAACAATGACAGCTCATCAAACCCATATTGTTGCCAAGACCAACCACCCTTCATAATCACTTTCTCTGCACAATGTTAATAAATAGAATTAATGTTAGAATTAAAATACTATAATGACACCCATAAATATATACGTACATCTCTATATACTATATCAAAGTGATCTTTGTCCTCTCAAATGCTTGGAAGACTTCAACCCTAATATTTCATAATTTTGGATGAAATGATAAAATTTAGACTTTTTTTTATAATGGAATGAATTTCTTATAACATTTTGTTTACGGTATCAGATGAAAGACGATTCCAAGTATATTATATTAATTGAGAGAAAGCTCGATCGACAAGTAATTAATGACTAGAATCTGAGATCTTAAACACTACTATATCTAAGATAGAACTAATAGATAACATATAAGAAATAATTAGAATAATAAATGAATGAACTAAAAATAAACCCAAATTTCAAAGAAATAAATTGCAGAGGTAGCAAGGAAATTAAACAGAGAGGTTTTCTGAGCAAAATATGACAAAATGAAGAAACTTTGAAGCTATATATGAATCAAATTAAGCTACAGTAAAGAAAACATGATGATGCATGCATGCATGGTAGTAGTAACCTTGTTCTTCTCTTCTTATATCATTCTTTGATCCAAAATAACACATATTTATAGGCATATGGAGGGGAATATGTATGTAACAACGTCTGTAACATGATTCATAAGCTCACATAAAATTGAATGAAACCAAAATCCATTCTATTCATGAGCCCCACCACAATTAACATCCACCTACCTAGTATTTAAATAAGTGGACGTCAATTGATTACACTTACTAACTTACTAACAATATAAATATCTTCCTCAAAAATTTCATGTTCCTTAACCATTTTAGACAAGTGAACATATTCCTCAATCATGTTCCTCAAACATGTTCTGACAAGGGAACATGGTAAGCATGTTCCTAAACTTTATTCGAACAAGTGAACATGTTCCTCAACTATTTCATTCAAAACTTAATTGAGTACACTTTCTAACAATATGTATCTCCGTCTTTATTATTGTTTATTCTATACAGAACCAACCACAATAAAACCTTACATTGTTGTCATAACCAACTATTCTATAGGCAAAGGTATCCAAAAGGATACTTTTTATAGTGCACAAGATAACTCCAGGATCTACTAGCTCACATGTCACACATCAGTCCCAAAATACGCGGGACCAGGCCACATGGCAACGGACAACTACATATCCAAATAGACTTCAGTCCAACTCGTATACGTATAAGCTTTCTAAATCAATTGATAATGAAGGTATTGGAAAACATATTTAAATTAATTGGTTTGTAAATAAATAAACAAATTTTCATAAAGGGGGTTTACATCACATGCCTATGTTCCATTGTTTGCAATTCCAACTTCCCATATGGAAGGGGAAAAAGAGAGAAAAAAACTTGTTATTTCCAAAGTTACAAAGAATGTATAATGTACGTAGAAAATCCAAAAATTACAACAACTTTGAAGAAGAGAAAATTACAATCGACTTGCAATATGAAATTCTAAAATAGAGACTTGAACTAAATGCAACAATACAATCCTTGTCACATGACACGAAGAGAATGAGGAAAACAAACATTGAAGTTGACAACTCATTGGAGTGATCAAAATCACTATTGCTCAATGTAAGATTCGGCCTTTTTTGTCTATCGGCTCCAAGAAACCAACAAATTTTGAAGTAAGAACTTCTGGAACGCTCATTTTGCCACTCTGGAATGTATTAAAATCCACACAGGTATAACACCTCATTCCTCCTCTTCTACTGATAAGGCTTCTCACTCTCACAACATATATCTCTATCTCTCTAGCTTACAAGAGAAGAACACAAAGTATACATAGGAGAGCCGGTCCCCTTAGCAGCCACTACCTATGATGGGCAATAAATTCAGAGTTAACGATCCATTGAGTGGGAGGTTACTATTATACCACTCAATAAATGGGTGGTTACACTACTGGAGCAACTGAATAAATGTCTCGCAAGCATGCCACATGCGTAGAAGCCCCGCGTAGATGCCATCCGCAGTTGTTGTGTGATGTTACGCCTTAATTTCTGAGAATTGAAAACTAGCCAATGGGCGTGATGTCGTACAAGTCTAGATTGTACTAATACAAGACAGAACCATTACAGTTACCGGTATTTCTCAAAGAACAACGAGATTGCAGTAAAACTAAGCAGATAACTTAAAATCACAGTAAGATATGTAGAAATATGCCTCTTTATTAATATTTGCATTGAAGAATAAGGCTTGCAGTAGAATACAAAGTTCCCAACCGTTTTGAAAAGGGCCCTTGATGGACAATTGAAATACTTGTCATTTAGGCTTATAATGAACTCGCCGACTTGGCTTACAATGAACTTGTCACATTGACTTACAACAGGATGTGCCATCTTGACTTACAATCTCACGGTTACAATCAAATTATAATGTTCCAAACATTATGTTATGTCACTACTAAAATCTGCTCAATTGGTGACATATATTTAGCGATGTTCGATTAACGTTGCTAAATTGTGTACATTAGCGACGTTTTGTCTAAACGTCGCTAATAATCGCCACTAGCGACGACCAAAGCGACGTAACAACGACGTATATTAATCACATGATCAAGTCATCACAAAACGTCGCTTTGACGTCGCTAATAGCGACTATTAGCAATGATAGTGATAACGTCGCTAAATTCTGATTGTATCCCCTCCTACCGATTTATTTTCCCCCATTTTACTCTCTCACTCTCTCTCCTCCCCCTCCGGCGCTCTCACTCTCTCCGGCGCTCTCACTCTCTCCGGTGACTCTCACTCTCTTCGATGACTCTCCTCCCTCTCCAGTACGTGACTCTCCCCCCCTCTCTCTCTTCGGCTGTTTTGGTTGTTGGTGGTTGGGGGGTACGGGTAGCTCAGGGGGAGGTTCAGGGGGGATGCGGGTGGTTGTGGGGTGAGTGGGGGGTGGCTAGGGGGTGGGACAGGGGGGACGAGGGCGGCTGGGGGAGGAAAGCTAAGGTTAGGGTTCGGGTTTGGGTTCATTTCCTTCCATTTTACTCTCCCACTCTCTCTCCTTCTCCCCTCCGGCGCTCTCACTCTCTCCGGCACTCTCACTCTATCCGGCGACTCTCACTCTCTCCGGCGACTCTCCTCCCTCTCCGGTACGTGGTACTCTTTCCCTCCCTCTATCTCTCCGATTGTTTTGGTTGTTGGTGGTTGGGAGGGTACGCGTGGCTCGGGGAGAGGGACAGGGGGATGCGGGTGGTTCGAAGGTGAGTAGGGGGTGGCTGGGAGGGTGGGACAGGGGGATGAGGGCGGTTGGGGGAGGGGAGCTAGGGGTAGGGTTCGGATTAGGGGTGGGTATGTATGGGCGGCTGGAGGAGGGGAGCAGGGGGTGGGGGCGGCTGGCGGAGGGGAGCAGGAGGGAGGAGAGGGTTAGGGTTCAGGTTAGGGGTGGTGTAGGAGGCTTGGTCAGGGGCACCGATAGTGCCAAAAAATCTGATAATTTAGTAATAATTATTTGTTTTTCGACACCGAAAAATATGATACTCCGATTCGAATGCATCGATAGTGCCGATATTTGTAACAAGTAGTTTTGTTGGTTGGTTAATTGGTAATATGATGATCAGGACATATAGTCCATGCAGCCATTCGACTAGTGAGACAGAAACTATGGTATGACATGGTGATCAGGACATAGTCCCTGCAGCCATTCGACTGGTGAGGTAGAAACTATGTAGCCGTAGATAAAGTTGACTGTCCTCCGACCCTCATCCCTCGGCAATGATGATATGACAACCTATCACTATATCTTATATAGTAGTAGATGATGTCTTAGTATTACATTATGTTAGTTCATCTTGATTCTGTTACATTCTTCAGATACTAGATACGATAAGAACATATACTACACCATATGTACAGAACATAGATGATTCACACTAATGTATGCTAGAATGAATTTTGGGTTGTGTTCTGAGCCATCTGTTCTCACACTTGGCAAAAAATCAAATTTTTTGTACTTTATCTGCTTTTGAAAATGTACTCAAATTACATGATGGTTCCTTTAGTTACCTTGCTTATGTTACAATTATATTATTTATGAATATCGATCTTACCAGATGGCACCCATGACCCGAGGAGCGGCACGTCGTTTGAGGGAAACAGTGAATGCTGAGGTGGCTCCTCCTACTGTTAAGGAAGAAGTGGCACTGGTAGCTAGTGAGACCGGGAGTTCTATTCATCCAGCACCGGTAGCTAGTGAGACCGGGAGTTCTATTCATGCATCACTTGCAAGGGACTACATCTCTCCTGCCTCCGTCGATCCCACTTATTCGAGGTGGTTACGTGATCGTATCACTGAGAGTTTTCGTGAGCTGTGTGGTTCTGATTAGCTATTAGTACTTATTTGTATTGGACTATTTGTATTGGGTTCACTATTAAAATAAGCCAAATTAGCGACGTCCAAATACGTCACTAATTGAGGAAAATATGTCGCTAAAGGTAATTAGCGACAAATTTAGCGACGAAAAATGAAGGTCGCAAAAAAGCTAGTCGCAAATGACAAATTCGTCGCCCTACGTCGATGTTTGTGACGTCACCACATTGTTGCTGGGTCGTCGCAAATTTGGCGACGGAGGGCGACGAATAGGAATGTTGCTAAATTAGCGACGTTGTGCGACTACGTAGCGACGTCGAACCTTTTTATGTGCTGACATGGCATGTATGCTACGTCAGTAGTTTAGCAACGTATGGCCACCAAATTAGCGACGTTAACTCTATGCCACGTCAGCTACTGAGCGACGGACTGCGACGGATAACGATGTGACGGCGCTAATTAGCGACATCTGTTTACGTTGCTATATGTCGCAAAACGTCGCTATATGTCGCAGATATTATGAAAAAAATTTAAAAAAATATGTTTGGTATTTTTGTTATGTTGTGTGTCTGTGTTTACACAGACACACATCATCACAAAAATACCAAACATATTTTTTAAAAAATTGGGCAGCACCTCCTTTGTATATCAGATCATCGCTTATAACCCAGCGTAGGTATATTTGTCATCCCCGTCGCAGATATCACAAAGTAAATATCACAAAGTAAATATCACAATAAAAATACCAACAAAGTAAATATCACAAAGTAAATATCCAACAAACATACATGTCCACAATGGAGGGCAAATAAGAATGAAAATCAGTGTACAGAACGGTCAATGGGCCCATAGGGCCAATACATACAAAGATGATAAAAAATCTATAGGATCACTGAGGACCCCTGCCGCGTATCTGGGATAGCATGTACTCATACTGCACCTGTGTGAGCTGTACCGTAGGGGCAGTAGGAGGCAGTACAACGTCTGGAGTCGATGCTGTCGATGGACCGGGAGAACGTATCTGCTCTAGATCTCGCAGGAATGCTGAACGACGAGAGAGGAGTCGCAAACTTGCTGGAACCGCCCTGTCCCGGTAATGGACCGAGAACAGAATGGTACACTAGCGTACTCGGAGATGAGGATGAGGGTACAGAATTTGCATCCCCAGCCCGAGGCAGACGGGACTGCCTAATATAATATCCTCCGTGTCGTCCTCCTCCTGGTCTAGTCATACCTGATAATAACATATGACAATAAAACAAATATACATATTTATATGATAGACATCACAGATTTTTGAAAAATCTCATAGTCACAGATAAAAGTGTCACTAAAGTGTCACAGATTTATATGATAAAAGTGTCACTAAAGTGTCAAATATGATGATAAAACAAACGTATAGATTTAATCCTCTTCTAAAAATTCATCTAGTTCGTTTAGCTCTTCTTCTTCTTCTTCTTCTTTTTCTTCCTCATCCTCAACATCTTTACTTTCATCTGCATCTTCCTCTTCAGATAATTCTACTTCTTCTACACATTTAGATATGTAATGAGGAACTTCCATCGTGTCCACTTCTATAATATTTGTTACAAGAGGTAGTTCATCCTCCTGATAAGCTATATCATCAACCTGAAAGGTATTTCTAGCTTTGGTCTTGCATACTGTCCACCAGTCCGACCTTGTTGTTCCCCGTTTAGGATAACTTGTGAAGTACACGAGCTGAGGCTGACTTGATAGGACAAATACTTCATAGGTTTGATATCGACACTGATAGTTTATATCCATAAGACCGTGCTTGTCTTCTTTCCAACCTTGACCTTCAATCGGATCGAACCAATCACACCTGAATAACACAATCTTAGCAGGCTCTATTCCATAACTATATGTCAGCTCCACAATCTCCCGTAGGACGCCATAGGAATCGTTGCCCGTATCAACATCTTTGTAGTTCGAAGATCTGATACACAAACAGCTGGTTTTGGTGGAATCGAGATCCATAAAGTTGTCTCTGATCGGGCAAGTTGTTGACTGTAATGCCCCAGTCCCAAAATACATATATGACTAAGTACATGCCGGCATCACTTCACCAATGGGCCAAATCTTAAAGTAAGCCCATTAGCGAAATGCTTAAGCTGTAAATCATGATAACAATCCAGAATATAGTACAAGTCACAGGTACACAGCTAATCTCATCCACACAGAAATATGACACAAAATATCAAGTCCAATAAAATGATACTAATAAAGAAATCTGTCCAACATGAAATATGAAAGTAACTGTACGGATAAGACATCCCGAAACCATAGTAGAAGAAATACATAATCCACTACATGTCCACTGAAAAGAAAGAAAATAAAATAGCAAGTCTATGAATGAAGAGAATGTCTCAAGAGAAGTCTTCAGCCACTATCTCGTCCCCCTGCGAAGGTGTGTCACCAGTCTCCACTCCAGAACCATAAACCTCCGGGTAGTCCTCGTCTCTAACTAAGCCTGGAGAGATCACCAGGTTCTCAGAGGACTAGCAAGATACATAATATACAAGCCTACTGTACAGTGAATAACATGCAGACAGAAGAAAGTGAAATAGATATTGATCAATAAGGACGTCTCAATATCGTAACGCCATGGGACGCTCCCGACCTCGAGACAAAAGATGAGTATATACTACCGTAATGCCATGGGACACTCCCGGTCCTAGAGACGGGATAACAGGTCAATAAGAAGTCTCTAACACCGTAACGCCATTGACGCTCTCGATCTAGAGATGGAATAACAGGTCGACAAAAAGTCTCTAATATCGTAACGCCATTGGACGCTCCCAGTCCTAGAGATATCAGGGCTAATGTCTATTTAATCAATCATGACTACAGGTCAAGTCAATCTCAAGGGCGAAGGTAGAAGACTAGTCAAAATCGTCACAAGACTCGCGTAGAACAATAACGGCATAAGATGACTCAATAAGGAACGTGCATGTAAAATAAGAAAGTAGAAGTAACATAAATATGAATGAAAGATATGAAGTAGAACTGGAAAGAGATAACAATATAAAATATGCATGTAAATACTGTAAAGTTTGGCAGAGTGTACTTGCCTGGTGTAGACTCAACCACGTCTAAATAACCTATCAAATCAATTGTCCGCGAAAGCTGAACTGCTGCAACGGTCCTCGGATGCTGAAACAGACATTACCAATATTCTCAAAATAAGTAAAATAGCTAGGATCGACTACCCATAAGTCCAATTCTGGACACAGGGGTAAAACGGTAATTTCGGATCAAAACGGTGTCCGCCGTTGGACCCGCTTTGCACCGAAAAGTATGCCAGAGTCAACGGTCTCTAAAGTCATCAAACTACATGTCTACGGATTTGTTTTGATGATATGAACCCAATGGTATGTCCAATTTTGGATTTCGATGAGCCGTGCACAAAATTGCCCGTTGAATCGGATCGTGGGGCCCGCAAAACAGCGATCCAATCAACTATCTCGGAATCGGACCAAACTTGGCCTACAGGACCAGAAAAATGATACGGTCCTGTTGGCGCAAGTTTCGTCTCGATCTGACGAACGTGCACAAAGTAATTGGAGAATTTTGAAAAAGGCAGATACGGTAATTTTTGACGGATACGCATCAAATTCGTCGCGCACACGTGACCAATTTGAATTCCGTCAAAGCCCATACGTCCACGAAGTTGATATACACCTTTCGATGCTTTCGGTTCGCGACCACATCGCCCGGATTGGCGGGACGCACGTTGGTTCGAAAGAATTTTAAAGTTTTCGAAAACAGGTTTTCTAGTTTTTTCCTGATTTTTAGATTGATTTTTCTTGATGTATAATAGACGAAATTAAAATCCGTAAACACCGCCTAGAAGCCGTATAGGTTGTTTGCAGGTTTGTTCAAATCAACTTTAACAATTCACATCATTCTGGTTGCAAAGTGACGACAAACATGTGGTGTTCAGGTTCTAAAATCTGTCAATATGACAGTGCTTTTTACTAAACTTCCAGGAGTTTTCCCGTCTATGCAGACCAAAATAAACTAATCTATTTATTGCATTTCGAAGAGGGTTAACTAGGCTCTGTGTAAAAAATTACGATTCGTAAAACGGTCGAGTATCGAGGAAGAAAACATGGTACGAATAAGGGTACCTGGCTGCGGCTGTGTCCCCATGTTCTCACGCGCGGGTTGGCCTCCCGGCGTTCGTCTGATGATGCAGGCGGCATATTGCAGCTGCGGTGGCGTGCCTGGTGTCGAGGAGGGTGCGCGTGGAGGCAGGTGTCGTGAGAGAAGAGTTAGGGTTAGGGTCTCGATGAATTCATCCCTCTCCCTCTCGTTGTAACTTATATAGATATAGGTAGGGGCTGTTTATTCGGGTGCAAGCCTATACTGTTCCCGAATGGGAACAGTATTCGAACTATTTTTTTTCTTTTTTTTCTTTTTCTCTTTAGCTATATCTAGTTATAAATATATTTATATATTTTCTATTTATACACATATATCTAAATATACATATATATTCATATGTATATATCTAAAAAAAATACTCATAAATTCCATAAAACCCTTTTTAAATCAAATAAATAATAATAAAATAATTCAAAATTCAGGGGTGTTACATCCTACCCCTCTTAAAAGAATTTCGTCCTCGAAATTAAAATCACTCACTACAGAAAAGAAAAATAGGTCTATGGTTCTAAGATCTCTAAGGTGTGCTATGTTTCTATTGTTATTCCTAAGCAAACATGTAACAACCTAGCATAACTAATATTCTACTCTCTATCATTATCATAAAAGACTTAAGTTGTTACCTTCTCTTGTTCCTTGTGTTGTCGCACCGTCTTCAATCCTCATGGCAAAGGCATGTCCTTGTCGTGGTGCTTACGCATGTCGTCTTGCCCGCACGAACTGCGTTGCCTGGTTGGGAAGTGGTCCTCGTGGATATCCTCCTTGTGCTGCTGGTTGAGTTGGTCGTTGCGGTGGTTGCATCCCGGGTCGTGGATTTGGACAGTCTCGTGCAAAATGCTGGGTGGATCCACAATTCAAGCATTGGTTTAGTCTTCTGCGAGAGTCTCTCTAAAGATGTCCTTTTCTTCCGCAAAACTCATAAGTTGGCAGTTCTAGATTTGGATATGGGGCTGCTCTTGGTTGCTGGTGTGCGACGACGCGTCTTTCAGGTCCTCCTGATGATGCTTTTGCTGATAGTGTCGTTGGATGTGGTCGCTTCTCGCTTGTTCCCTTTCGATGGACTCGCTCTAAACGTCGGGCTGCAGTAAGAACTTTGGAGTAAGTGGTAGGTGCTACATCCCCAATAAGCTCCTGTAGTCTGTAGCTCAGTCCTTCATAGAATTTCTCGGCCTTCTCTTCTTCAGTCAGGATCAATGTAGGTGCGAAGCGGCTCATTCGTAGAAACTCGGCGTTGTATTCTTCCACGGTCATGCTGCCTTGCTCGAGGTGTAAGAATTTTCTTTGAAGCTCTGCCTTGAAAGTGGCAGGGATAAATATCTCTTGGAAGAGTTTGGAGAACTCCTCCCAAGTAACCTCATTCTGCCTAAGTCTTTTCTCCTCCGTAAGCCACCAGTGGTGCGCATTGCCGGTCAGCTGCATCCTGACGGCAATCATCCATCGATCTCTTGGTAGCTCGACTGCCTCCAATTGCTGCTAAATGTTGGTGAGCCAATGTTGGTGAGCCATTCACAGTAGAAGAAATACATAATCCACTACATGTCCACTGAAAAGAAAGAAAATAAAATAGCAAGTCTATGAATGAAGATACATGTCTCAAGAGAAGTCTCCAGCCACTATCTCGTCCCCCTGCGAAGGTGTATCACCAGTCTCCACTCCAGAACCATAAACCTCTGGGTAGTCCTCGTCTCTAACTAAGTCTGGAGAGATGACCAGGTCCTCAGAGGACTAGCAAGATACATAATATACAAGCCTACTGTACAGTGAATAACATGCAGACAGAAGAAAGTGAAATAGACAATGATCAACAAGGACGTCTCAATATCGTAACGCCATGGGACGCTTCCGACCTCGAGACAAAAGATGAGTCTCTACTACCGTAATGCCATGGGACAATTCCGGTCCTAGAGATGGAATAACAGGTCGATAAGAAGTCTCTAACACCGTAACACTATTGGACGCTCCCGATCTAGAGATGGAATAATAGGTCGACAAAATGTCTATAATACCGTAACGCCATTGGACGCTCCCAGTCATAGAGATATCAGGGCTAATGTCTATTCAATCAATCATGACTACAGGTCAAGTCATGCTCAAGGGCGAAGGTAGAAGACTAGCCAAAATCGTCACAAGACTCGCGTAGAACAATAACGGCATAAGATGACTTAATAAGGAACGTGCACGTAAAATAAGAAAGTAGAAGTAACATAAACATGAATAAAAGATATGAAGTAGAACTGGAAAGAAATAACAATATAGAATATACATGTAAATACTGTAAAGTTTGGCAAGGTGTACTTGCCTGGTGTAGACTCAACCACGTCTAAATAACCTGTCAAATTGATTGTCCGCGAAAGCTGAACTCCTGCAACGGTCTTCGGATGCTAAAACAGACATTACCAACATTCCCAGAATAAGAAAAATAGATGGGATAGGCTACCCATAAGTCCAATTCTAGACACAGGGGTAAAACAGTAATTTTGGGTCAAAATGGTGTCCGCCGTTGGACCCGTTTTGCACCAAAAAGTATGCCAGAGTCAACGATCTATAAAGTCGTCAAACTACATGTCTACAGATTTGTTTTAATGATATGAACCCAACGGTATGTCCAATTTTGGATTCCGATGAGCCGTGCACAAAATTGCCCGTTAAATTGGACCGTGGGGCCCGCAAAACGGCGATCCAATCAACTGTTTTGGAATTGGAACAAAGTTGGCATACAGGACCAGAAAAATGATTTGTTCCTGTTGGCGCAAGTTTTGTCTCGATCTGATGAACGTGCACAAAGTAATTGGAGAATTTCGAAAAAGGCCGATACGGTGATTTTCGACGGATACGCATCAAATTCGTCACGCACACGCGACCAATTTGAATTCCGTCAAATCCCACACATCCACGAAGTTGATATGCACCTTTTGATGCTTTCAGTTCGCGACCACGTCGCCCAGATTGGCGGGACGCACATTGGTTCGGAAGAATTTTAATGTTTTCTAAAACATGTTTTCTAAAACATGTTTTCTAATTTTTTCCTGATTTTTAGATTGATTTTTCTTGATGTATAATAGACGGAATTAAAATCTGTAAACAGCACCAAGAAGCCGTATAGGTTGTCTGCAGGTTTGTTCAAATCAACTTTAACAATTCACATCATTCTAGTTGCAAAGTGACGACAAATATGTGGTGTTCAGGTTCTAAAATCTGTCAATATGACAGTGCTTTTTTACTAAACTTCCAAGAGTTTTCCCGTGCTTTGCAGACCAAAATAAACTAATCTATTTATTGCGTTTGGAAGAGGGTTAACTAGGCTCTATGTAAAAAAAATTGGTTCGTAAAACGGTCGAGTATCGAGGAAGAAAACAGGGTACGAATAAGGGTACATGGCTGCGGCTGAGTCCCCTGTTCTCGTACGCGGGTTGGCCTCCCGGCGTTCGTCCGACGGTGCAGGCGGCGTACGATGGCTGCGTTGGCACGCCTTGTGTCGAAGAGGGTGCACGTGGAGGCAGGGGTCGTGAGGAAAGAGTTAGGGTTAAGGTTTCGATGAAGTCATCCCCGTCCCTCTCGTTGTAACTTATATACATATAGGTAGGGGCTGTTAGTTCGGGTGCAAGCCTATACTGTTCCCGAATGGGAACAGTATTCGAACTCTTTTTTTTCTTTTTCTCGTTAGCTATATCTAGTTATAAATATATTTATATATTTTCTATTTATACACATATATCTAAATATACATATATATTGATATGTATATATCTAAAAAATACTCATAAATTCCATAAAACCCTTTTTAAATCAAATAAATAATAAAAAAATAATTCAAAAATTCAGGGGTGTTACATTGACTTGAACCTAAACCCATTAGCACAGTAGCTTGGCCATATTTTTGCAGCATAAATTGGTCCCTTGGCCAGCGTTCTAATAGACTCATTCGCAAGTCTTGCGTATGGACGATCGACCTAAATACCATAAAAAAATAAATTAAGCTCATTCTCAAGTGCATATACAGAAATGTAATTACAGAGTTCTCAAGTCTTACATATGCACTCAACCATGATGGAAAATAATGCCTCATTTCTTGTTCTAGTTATTCTTCTGTTATGTGTGGCCTACCAGACCTCACATTATCATTAAATATGCTGAAAACAATATCGTTCAATTAATGTAATAGTATAATAATTAACACTATTAAAATAATGTAGACGTATTAATTACTTACCCCTCCAGCTTCTCTACTTCATTATCGTCGCAATTGAGTAATACATACACCTGAGCAGCCCTTAGCTTATCATCGTTCAGATATCTCTTCTTTATTTTACCCGATGGTTTTCATGGGGCATTGAATACCTTCAGTATTGTATCATTACATTTATGATCTCCGTCGTTGTTTCTGGAAGCTCTCGTTCTATTAGTTGGGCTTGAAATACATCGAACAAAAGTTTGTAATCTTCTCGAGAACATAGGCTTCACAAATAAAACCCTCGACCCGTGCCTTATTTTTTACCTTTCTTTTTAGGTGATTCAAATATCGCTCGAACGGGTACATCCATCGATATTCTATGGGTCCACCAACACGTGCCTCATAGGATAGATGAATCGGTAAATGCTCCATAGAGTCGAAGAATCCAAGAGAAAACACCCTCTCTAGCTTGCATAGTGTTACCGCAATGTCCTTCTCTTGCTTTTCTAGACGATCAACGAGCAATTTCTTAGAACAAAGATCCCTGAAGAATATGCTAAGCTCCGTCAATGGATCCCAAACTGCTTGTGGTAAGAATTCCTGAAATGCAATCGGAATTAACCTCTCCATGAATATGTGACAATCGTGGCTCTTCATACCCGTCAATTTGTTTTACTTCGGATCGACACATCTTCTCATATTTGACATATATCCGTCTAGAAATTTTAGGCCCTGGATCCACCGACAAAGTCTCACTTTATCCTCCTTGTCCAGTGAGAAAATTGACTTCGGTAGGAACTGTTTTCCATTCTCCTCTATCAAATGTAATGCAGGACGTTTGCATATTTCTTCTAAGTCCAACCTGGCCTTGGGATTGTCTTTCGTTTTTCCCTTTACGTCCATCACAATATTAATTATGTTGTCAAACATATTCTTTTCAATATGCATGACATCAAGATTATGTCTAATCAGATTGGTACTCCAATATGGCAGATCCCAGAATATGCTCCTCTTTGTCCAGTTATGATCTCTACCAAATCTATCGCACTTGTACCCAGTTGTAGGATCTTCGATAGCACTTGGAAAATCTCTAACCTCCTCCCATATCGTGGCTCCGTACCACCTTGGCGGTGGATCACCCTTCTCTACAACGCCGAAACGGAATACATTCCTGTTCCTTATGAACGGATGATCTTTTGGCAGAAATTGGCGATGACAATCAAAGAAGCACGATTTTCCTCCGTGTTTCAAGCGAAAAGCCTTAGTACGATCCATGCAATACGGACATGAAAGACGACCATGAGTACTCCATCCAGATAACATTCTATAGGCCGAAAAGTCGTTGATGGTCCACATAAGGGTTGCCTTCATCTGAAAATTCTGCTTCCTGGAAACATCATACATGTTAGCACCTACTTCCCATATCTGATTCAACTCATCTATTAAAGGCTGTAAGTACACATCAATATTCCTTTTAGGATTATTTGGACCAGGAATTATGACGGTTAGAAATATGTACTGAGTCTTCATGCACACCCAAGGCGGTAGGTTATACAGAGTGACAATCACAGGCCAGTACGAATACTGGAATTCCGAAAGACCAAAAGGAGTAAAACCGTCAAAAATATCCCCAACCTGACAATACGCGGATCTGAAGCAAAATCAGGATACACTCGATCAAATTGCTTCTACGCTTCTCCATCGGATGGGTGATCCAACACTCGTTCAATCTGTTCTCGCATGTGCCAACTCATATTTTCAGTCGTCTTTTTTTTACCATAAATAATCTTTGCAACCGCGACGTTAAAGGCAAGTAGTGCATTAAATCGTCGGTCTTATTACCCTGGTACACCTTCCTGTACGAGTTGTCTTATAGCGATCAGCACCACAAAATCTGCACACATCTGCGTCCTTGTTGTCTTTGTAGTACAACATGCACCCATTACGACAAGAATCAATTTTCTCGTATCCCATCCAGAGCGATCTCACCATCCTCTTAGACTGATAGAAGTCTTTAGGTAACTTAGCACCCGCCGACAAGATCTCTATAATCAACTCCAACACTCAGTTGTAGCATTCTTACAACATGTTAAAATCTGACTTAATGCTCAACAGTCTTGTAACCACCTCCAACGGTGAATGATCCTCACAACCAGGATACAATGGAGTCATTGTATTCTCCAGCATCTCGGTGAACTTTGCAGCATCGACATTCGGTGCCTCTTCAGCTGCATCATGAACGAAACTAGGCCCCGCAGCGTCGAAAACCATGTTCACGCAGCCGTCGTCATATGCATGATTATCTGAAATAAAATTAGGTCCCGCATGCATATACGGCTCAACATAAGGCTCCGGCTCTGATGCTAAAGACACAAGTTCTCCGTGTTCGGTCTACTGATTGTAATTAGGCGTAAAACCCCTCGAGTACAAATGATATGCCACTTCCACTTCTGGATAATATTTCACGTTATGACATTTCACACACGGACACTTAATTTTGGTGCCGTCCATGTACTGAGGGAACACCTTAGAAAACTGCAGGAACTGCTCTACTCCCGCTATGTATTCATCCCGTACACTACACATATTATCAGGACGACGATTGTACATCCATGAACGATTTCGCAAGTAGTAATTCATAGCCATTTGGAAATAATTCTGCAAAGATGTACACACATTATCCAATAGACATAAATTCGTATATTATGTCTTATTATGGGACACACATTAGTAGCGGACAGTTACTAATAACCATGCTATATCGCACATAAGTTCTTGTGCATCCAACTTGTGCACATACGCTATCGATTCTTACTGATTTCAATCTCACTCAGACACACTAAATTCGTTTCGATATCACCAGGGTCAAGTTGAAAATTGTCTTAACATCAATTTTCAAGACTTGAATATAATGTCACCTACAACAGATATCTAAGACCACATGACAAAGTCAAAGACCCCATGAATATAATGTCACCTACAACCGATATCTCATTCAGACACACTAGATTCGTTTCGATTTCGCCAGACCATATATATAATGTCACCTACAACCGATATCTAAGACCCCATGACAAAGTCAAAGACATTATTGACAAGACTTGAATATAATATCAACTAATTACAAGCACAACTAGTACTAAATAAGTCTTCTAGTATGATATAGAGGTAAATAAATAGTATACTAGATTGACTGACTCTCGTCTGAACACCCTCTGAACACATACTCAAGCCTATACTACACACTCACACACCACTCTACTATACTCACATAGACATACATAATTGTTACCTTATTATATATATACCTTAATATTACACACTCTCAAACGCTACACAAACCTATAGCTAATGCATACACACACTAATATCTATATTCCCATATACATTTAGTATCACACACTAATCAATTACTCTCAACTCTACACACACACATATATGTGTAGCTATATTTACCTTATAACTTAGTATCTTGAGATACCCAATCCTTACCTACACTTGGCAATTATAATAATTCTCTCTCTAATACTAGCTAATGATCTAACAATGTACTCCATCCCCGATCGGGTTTAAATTTTTATCACCATCCTCGTCCCCGTATAACAATGTACTCATGTATCCGAGCATAATAGTGGGTACAAGCACCTACCCTCTAAGCCTATTTGTTAGTACACAAGCCTTTGATGTCCTGATACCAACTTACCCACTCTGGTTCAAGCCCATACCTAAATACCCATCTACTCTATGACTGTAAACCACTCCTTACTAACTGTCTGCTGCAAGTATCTCAAATCAGATACTATCATGTACTTTAAAATATTATGCATAAGCCTACTCCAGTGCCTAATATCCTGAGGCTTAACCTGTCCCTAAGCATTACCAAGTATCAGAGCCCCATATGAGGTTCCTAACTAGAACTGGGAACATCACCATGGCCAACTTTTCTACAAGTGAACACTTATACAAAGGAATGAATTAAATCCTACTTATCCCTCAAATTGCTACAGACCCTTCTACTCACACAGGTACCTATTTACAGGTCTGCTAGTACATAGCCCCAAGTCATGTGCACTCTTGCAGTAACTTGGTATCAGCACTCTCTGGTACCAATTGCTACCTAGATATGCTAGTCAAATCTGATATCTAGGTGAAAACCTTATAACATAACATGGACACTCTTGCATTGACTTGGTATCGGTTTGAATATAAAGGGAAGTTTACCTATTATTGTCTAATCGGTATCAAAGAGGAGTTCATGCCTAACATGCCTTCGAAATCCCCACCTATTATTCGGGTCCCCGTCGGGTTTGGAGGAAGTTGCCATCCCTGCTCAAACACACACAATAGCTGTGTGTGTGTGTGACCGTATGTGTCTGTGTGTGTGTGTCCGTGTGTCCGTGTGTGTGTATCCGTGTGTGTGTGTGTGTCTCTGTATGTGTGGGGGGGGGGAGAGAAGGAGGAGGAGGAGTTAGGTTAGGGTTTATCGGAGAGGATGAGTAGCTCGGATTGGGGGAGGAGGAGCTCGACGGGGGGGAGGGGTAGGGGTCGTGTCACGACCCGCACCCTAGAGTAAGGGCACGAGACGTGAATACGTCCAGCCTACGCCACAGTGTCGGCGGTAGAACGCTGTCCTAAGTCACATCATCTAGCAGTATATATCTAAACAGTTTATACTCCCCGAATGGGGGTGACATAGCAATAGAAAACTCAATCACAGCTAAGGAAGAGATAGCACGATATGAACAGAACTCAAGGAAATGAAATAGATAATAGCAGTCTAAGATAATCCCAACAATACAAGGTCTCAGATAAAAGAATATATACAAAACTGATCTCCAAAAATAGAGTCTAACTAGAATATGATCCAACTACATAAAGATAATAGCCTAACTATCTAGTCTAGGCAGTCGGGGGAACATCCTCAGCTACAGCTGGGTCCTCCTGGGTGTCCAGCTCAAAGGTGTCATCTAAGGCTGCCCCGTAGTAGGTGTCCAGGCAAGCCTCCTCCTCGTCCTCTGTAATATTTTCAACAGGTCCAGTCAGGACAGGAGCGAGCACAGTACATCTCAACAATTCATAGCAGGTTAGAAAATATGAACATGCAGTAAAGTAAGATACAAGTACTGAAAGAAGTGCAGTATAAAAACAGAGAGAGAACTGTAATAGAAATATCTACTATACATAGAGAACTAGCAGCGACTAGTGAGTCAGAGTACAACATGAACATGTAAATGGCCTGGGATGATTCAATGAAGACACTACGGAATGATTCAATGAAGATACTACTGGTGTATTATTCACATGTCCACTTCTACTCCCCCGTACCCCCAATCAATACACAAGGATCCGGCCAGGTTATGTTATATGATTCCATGCAAGGCCCGCGAAGGGTGATACATATATGTCCCATAAATGGGGAGTCTGGGGGTTACCCAACTGTGTAAGATTCAAGAGACTCTGTGATCATGAGAGTACATGTCACAAGTAATCAAGTAAACCAAGAAGCATAGTGATACGCCATGTAAGTAAAACGCACAGAACACGTAGTACCCGATGCTCCCTAAGGATAACATCTCAAGCAAGGATCCATATAGTACCAATCCGTATGACCATCGTGACAGTACAAGTAAAGTAATCTACTGCAGAAAATAATTCTAAGCAGGATATGAAATGATCAGAGAATGTACTCGCCTGTAACTGAGTGTCTGATATGAATCGTACTGTCCAAGGAGGGGTGTCTGGCTCCTAAACAGAACAACACAAGTCACAACAAGTCTAGAATAGCAAAATGGAGTCCTACTATGCATTCTACATGATTCTAAGTCAATCTAGGCCAAAGTCAACTCTTGGTCAACTTTGGTCAACCATAGAAGTCAAACTAGGTCAACTATGGTCAATCTAGGTCAAACAGGTCCACATTAGGCCCAACTATCCTATCTAGTCCAATCTAGACTATACTAGTCTATACTAATCCAGTCTGGATCTATCAAGGCTAAACTAGCCTAACAATCATGCAACACAAGGCTATAAATCCTATTCTATAAATCAACACATCTCAAGATACAAGTGCTCATAACATTCTAAGTATATATACAATATGTATATATACACACATAGATTAGAACTTATAATCTAATATAGGAATATACCTATAGCTATCTATGAAATATCATATATCCCATAGGATCACTTATGTATATATGCACAACTTCACACATTCCTATATATAAATAATATGTACATACATATTCACATGTGTAGAGAGGGGACACTAGTGTAAGTGTCCAAGTGTGTGTGTGTACCTAGATAGGCTGTGACAGGTTTAGGAAAGTGGTGTAGGGTGTTTAAGGCTCAAGAAAATAGTGTGTGTATAGGAATTAAGAGTGTGTGTGGCTGTGACAGGTTATGAAGCAAAACTGAAATGTGGGTGGTAAGGTGAGAGTGTACAGGGAAAAGCAATCAGTGCAGCAAACACAAAGGAAAAAGGAAAGGAAATTAACTCATGCTCCCACCCTCAATCTCAGGTTTAGAATTTAATAACCCAGCCTACATACTCATCAAAACAGTGAACAGCAAGGCAACACATAACAGTGAATGGGAAACAAAACAGTGTGTGTTATGACAATGTGCAGGAAATGGCAATGTGTGGAAGGGTGTGGTGTACAGGAATTCATAATATGCAGGAAATAACAGTGTACAGGAATTCATAATAGTTGACACCAATCTCATGTTTGCATCAACTGGAAACTCAAACAAATGGGAATAAGGAAGGGAAAACAATCTCAGGTTTTAATAAATAACCAAATGGCAGGACTCAACAGTGCTACTCACTGAATTCTCAGGTCAAGTAGCAACCAACCTCAGTTCAGTCCCATGAAGAACATTCAAATCTTTCAATATGAACCCACAATCAGTTTGAAAAATATTAACAGTGAACTGGAAAAATCAGTTTATGATATATTATGAACATCTACCTATTTAACAGTCCATCAATTTAACCCCAATTCATGACCATGCAAGACAATGTATATAGGACATGATTAGAGTCTAACTCAGCAATTAACATCAACTCTAGGATTTAAATCATTAACAATATCAATTCGAAAACTGGAATGAAGTTAACAGTCTTAGTATTTGCTTGTATCAGTTATACATTGAGCCTCTACTCCTAGGCCAAAATCCCATTTACACAACTATCACTCCATATCCAAATGTAAGAATTAATCTAACTGGTATTATGATGTGTGGGGATGAAAATTTGATTGAACAAACATAGCAAAAACTAGAAAGTAATTGATTTGCACACAACAGTAACTGTGTCAATGTAAATATCAGGAAAAATAGTTTGTTTGCCAAATCGAATCCAATAATCCACATATAACCCATCTAAAAACATGTAAACAAATCTATATACATTGTACCATATATTAGGATCTAAATTAACACTTTAAATCAGGAATCAACCATTAGAATCGAGTTGAAACAACAGAACATAAACCCAATCAGTGTACACGCACAGCCTACCCCATGCACACGAGTTTTCGTATCCGACACGACACCAACTAACACGAGACTTGGGGAGTGTCATGACAGACACTGCCCCTTGCTCAGTATCGATTTTCAGGTGTCCTCGTGTCCTGTACAGCCCGCACGAGCACACTGGTAGCAGGGAAGCTACAGTGCTCGTGCGCGCGCTACGAATCAGCGCATGCACGTGTCGACCGTGACTCGACACGACACAGAAACTTAAGGGCGACACTCGAAACCTATAAGCAAGCCCTAGGACTAGATTCCTATTCAAAAACTTTCCTAAAAACTGAACGAAGTGTCCTTTGGGATATTTCGTCGAACACTAAAAGCAACCTATTGATACGTGTCCGATACGGACACGAAACGAATTCGAACCCTAGGTTTAGCCTATCCTACAGTAGGGGTAGGGCTAGGGCCTTCCTAAAATGGATTTAAACAGGAAATTAATGGGGTATTGAGAGTTATACCTATTGATGCACAATGAATGGAAAAGCTTTCAAATGGAAAGAACTCCTCAAGCCACCAAGTCCCACAAATTGATATCTCCCTGCAAATAACTCATACCAGCAGCAAGAGAATGGATTTTAGGTCCTAATGAAATTGGTTTGAAAGAAAAAGGATCTAAAATGGATTTTTAATAATTTTTGGAAGATGGGACTCACCTCTTTCCTTAGAACTTTTGAAAGAACCTTAAAAGAGGCTAGCCCTAAAAACTAGGAGGGATTAAATAGGTGGAATCCCTAGGTTCAGCTAAGTGGCCGGCCATGTTAGGTTAGGATGGGGTTGAGCTAGGTTTAGCTAGTCCTATCTAGTTTAGTCACAAAATGACTTGTGAAACCACAAGCCATTTATCAAATTACTTGATTCCTAAATTCCTAATTCAAGTTCTATGAATCACTAACCACTAACTTGAGTCACACTAGGTTAGACTAGGGTCACTTGACCTAACCAAGCCCAACTAACTAGGGTTAGTTCCTAGGTTGGTCTACATGAGTCAAAACTAGTCAAAAATCAAACTAGTCCAAATAAATCCAAAATAAATCCTAAAAATTCCCATAAATTCTAATTAATACAAATAAATTTTATTTACCCCAAAAATGACAAATTTACCCTCAAACTAGAAATGTGGTAGTGACAAATCTACCCTCCTTAAAAGAATTTCGTCCTCGAAATTGAAAGGCGAAATGCAACTGATGAGAAGGATAGAAAGTATACCTCAAGGTCCAAATAGATGGGGGTACCGCTCACGCATCTCATCCTCCCGCTCCCAGGTAGACTCTCCTGGAGAATGATGCCTCCATGCGACGCGTACCAAGGGTATCACCTGGTTCCTCAGGACCTTCTCCCGTCGATCCAGAATCTCCACTGGCTGCTCTGGATAGCTGAGAGAAGGATCCACCTCAATCTCCGAATGATCGAGCACATGGCTAGGGTCAGCCACGTACCTTCTTAACTGTAATACATGAAATATGTTGTGGACCCCCACAAGTGCAGGCGGCAAGTCTAGCCTGTAAGCCACGTCACCGACTCTCCCGCTGATAACGAAAGGGCCGATGAAGCACGGGCTAAGCTTCCCGCCTCTACTAAAACGTATCGTACCACGAGTCAGAGATATCCTCAAGAAAACTTGGTCTCCGACCTAATCACAAGCAAGGTCTCAATTAAATAATAATAAACAAACATGATCAAAATCACAAGCAACAACCTAAATCTAACCCTACTCTAATCTGTACCTCAAACTCCAAGGGCCTTCGGTGGCTATCGGCCCAGTGCCGATGTCTGTCCTGTGCCATGCGAAGTCTGTCCCTGATGAGCTTCACCTTCTCCGCCGCATCCACAATCATCTCTGGCCCCAGCAAAGCTCGCTCACCAACATCATCCCAGAATAAGGGTGTACGGCACCTACGCCCGTATAGAGCCTCGAAAGGTGACATCTCGATGCTGGCCTGGAAACTATTGTTGTAGGCAAACTCCACCAAATGAAGATGATCCTCCCAGGAACCTCCAAAGTCCAGAACGCACGTCCGCAGCATATCCTCAAGAGTCTGAATAGTCCGCTCCGACTGTCCGTCCGTCTGGGGGTGGTATGCAGTACTGAACTTGAGCTGAGTGCCCAAGCTGGTCTGCAGACTCCTCCAAAAATAGAAAGTAAAACGGCTATCCCGATCTGAGACGATGCTGACCGGAACTCCGTGGATCCTGACTATCTGCCGCATATACATCTCCGCCAGCCTCTCTGTAGACGTACCCATCTTGAATGGCAAGAAGTGGGCCGATTTGGTCAACCTGTCCACGATGACCCAAATCGCGTCTTTTCCTCCTGGAGTACGCGGTAATCCTGAAACGAAGTCCATCGTGATATGCTCCCATTTCTACTCGGGAATGGGCAGCGGCTGCAATAATCCACCGGGCCTCTGTCTCTCTGCCTTGACCTGCTGACAGACCAAGCACCTAGCTACGAAGTGGGACACCTTCCGCTTCATCCCTGACCACCATACGTGCTCCCGCAGATCTCGGTACATCTTGTTGGCACCCGGGTGTATAGAGTACTGAGATCTGTGGGCCTCCTGCATAATCTGCTCTCTGAGCTCCCCGCTAGGCACACATAACCTGGCACCGTACCTCAGGGCACCATCCTCTGCAAGTGAAAACTCAGGATCCCCCACTCCTATACTGATCTGCTCTCTGATACTCTACAAAGCCACATCCTCGAACTGGGCCGCCTTGATCCTGTCCACCAAGTCTGACTGAATCTGCATCCCCCATAGCTGCATCTGCACTCCCGGCACGATCACCTCGATCCCAAGGCTCTCCAAGTCGGCAAGCAAATGCTGATCCATGGTCAAACACATGGCTGTTGGATACCTACTCAAGGCATCGGCAACCACGTTGGCCTTCCCTGGATGGTACTGAAGTAGGATGTCAAAATCCTTCATCAACTCCAGCCATCTGCGCTGTCTCATGTTCAACTCCTTCTGAGTGAACACATACTTCAGGCTCTTGTGATCTGTGAAGATCTCCACCCTCTCACCATACAGATAATGCTTCCACAGCTTCAAAGTAAAAATCACTGCTGCCAGCTCCAGGTCATGGGTAGGGTAGTTCTTCTCATGGGGACGTAACTGTCTGGAAGCATAGGCAATCACCTTCCCGTGCTGCTGTAACACACAACCCAGCCCCTTCCCTGAAGCATCACTATAAATAGTGAATCCACCTGATCCTGAAGGCAATGTCAGAATCGGAGCTGTCGTCAGCCGCTTCTTCAATTCATCAAAAGCTGCCTGATACTCCTCTGACCATACATACTCAGTATCCTTCCGGGTCAACCGTGTCAACGGCTCTGCAACCCGGGAGAAATCCTGCACGAATCTCCGGTAATATCCTGCCAGCCCCAGGAAGCTCCTGATCTCTGCAACTGAAGTCGGCGCTGCCCATGCCTCAACTGCTACAATCTTCTTGGGGTCAACTGAGATACCATCTCCAGTCACCACATGCCCCAAGAAGTCCACCCGGTCCAAGAAAAACTCACACTTGGAGAGTTTTCCATAAAGCTGCTCCTTCCTGAGAATCTCCAGCACTATCCTCAAATGCTCCTCGTGCTCCTCCTCAGTCTTGGAATATATCAAGATATCATCAATAAACACTACTACAAACTGATCCAGATACTGATGGAACACCTTGTTCATAAGGTTCATAAACACTGCAGGTGCATTGGTTAGCCCAAACGGCATAACCAAAAACTCGAACTGTCCATACCGCGTCCTGAAAGCGGTCTTGGGGATATCCTCCCCCTTCACCTTCACCTGGTGATATCCCGACCTCAGATCAATCTTGGAAAATACCCGAGCTCTGCTCAACTGGTCAAATAGATCGTCGATCCGCGGCAGTGGGTATCTGTTCTTGATTGTGAGGTTGTTGAGTGCCCTATAGTCAATACACATGCGTACTGACCCATCTTTCTTCGACACGAACAACACTGGTGCACCCCATGGCGACGAACTCGAGCGGATGAAGCCCTTGTCCTGTAGCTCATCTACTTGCTTCTTCAGCTCCACCAGCTCGCTGTTGTTCACCCGATAGACATGCTGAGAGATGGGTTCCGCTCCTGGAACCAAGTCTATCGAGAACTCTATGTCTCTATCTGGTGGCAGACCCGGCAACTCCTCCGAGAAAACATCCATATAATCTGCTATCAAGGGGTGTGGAATCGTCTGCTCCTCGACCGAAACTCCACAGAAGACTCCGCTGCTCTGCTCTGCCTGACGTCTGGAGTACTCGAACTCTGGCTCCCCTGGCGCTCTGAAGAGAACTCTACCCCCTCTGCAATCAATGCTGGCGTGGTGCCTGCTCAACCAATCCATGCCTAGTACTATATCGTAGTTCGGCAATGGCATTACGAGCAGGCTCACCTCCAACTCACGGCCTCCCAAAACTACTCTCCGACCCTTACAAATATCACTCACGAGGATAATACCACCCCCGGTCGTGATCTTGTAAGTCCTAGGCAACGATTCAGCGACTATACCATGTCTAATCGTAAAAGATACTGAAATGAAGCTATGCGAAGCACCGGAATCGAATAAAGCAAATGCTGGACTGGAGTCGAGAAGAATCGAACCTGCAATCAGCTCTCCGATGGCCTCCGCATCCTCTGCTGCCATGGCAAATCCTCGCCCCTGCTGGCATCCCCTGGCCTGCTGCTGGTGCTGGACAAACCTCTGCTGCTGCGTCGGCAGGGCTGGTCCCCGCTGCTGTCCTGCTGGAGCTCTGGCTCCTCCTCCTGGGCCTGCTCGTACTACGCGGCACTCCCTCATCTGGTGGTCTGCTGAACCACACTTCAGGCACTGGCCCAGCCTCCTCCGACACTCATTGGCGACATGCCCGGGCTTCTTATAATAGGCACAAGTAATACTCTGCCTCTGTCCCTTCTGGTGCTGCCTCGGCTGCTGCTGATGCTGCACTGGCTGGTGCCTCGGCTGCTGAAACTGCTGCGGCTGGAACCTCTGCTGTTGGTGGTGCTACTGCTGAAAGTGCGGCCTCTTGGCCGGTCCTCCGCTACTGCTGCCTCCCTGGGAGTCTCGCCCCCTCTTGAGCCTAAGCTCAAGATCATCCTCTGCAGCTAGTGCGTCAACCAGGATCTCCTCAAATGTAGTACTACGGGCGTTCTTGGTGTAGGACTTGACCTCCTTTACCAAGCCCTTCCGGAACCTCCGGGCCTCCGTCGCCTCCGATAAGTCCTCTACAAATCTGCCCAGGCGGCAGAACTCTCCTGCATACTCCTCCACAGACTGACTCCCCTGAACTAAGGCCTCGAACTGAGTCTCGAGGGCTCCCACAGCTGCCTCTGGGAAGAACTTCTCCTTGAACAGCTTCTTGAATGCTGCCCAAGTCTGTCCTGCTGTGCCGACCCTCGGGTTGGTCTGGTACCATATCCGGGCCAGATCCTGTATCATGCTGGCTGCTGCCTCAATCTGGAGCCTCGTCGGAATCTCCGCTAGCCTGAAGATCTCCTCCATATGCTCAATCCACTCATCGGCATACATGATCCCCTCTGTCCCTCGGAAGTCTCTCGGGTGCATCTTCTGGAAGTCCTGGATGCCTTTCTCCCGTGGCTGGTGCGGCTACTGGACTGCTGCTGGCTGAGCCGCGACTCTCTCCACTGCAGTCACTGCCAGCTCAATGCCTCGAGTGAGCTCTGTCGTCTGCCTCTGCTGCTGAGTCTGCTGGCCCTCCATGTACTGCCGAAAGAAGGCTAGTAGCTGCACTGCGTCCACTGTCCCTGTAGGTGGCTGCCGGTAGGGATCCTCTGGGAGAACTGGGTCCTGCCTCCCTGCCGGTGGAAGCATACCCCCTGCTGCGACTGCCGAGGTCTCAACACGAGCTGAGGTGGCAGGAGCTGTAGTCCTCTGGCCTCGCTGTGCTGGCTGAGAGGTAGCAGTCCCCTCTATAGCATCCTCATGGACGGCACGCTGCGATCGAGTCTCTACCATCCTGAAGATAGACAAACAAGAGTATCAATTTCTGAGAAGAAGCAAAATAACAAAGGCGGACAATTATAATTCAAAGGATCAGCTGACAAAAGGATTTAGATGGCAATAAAAGGAATTTTCCTAAAGTGATTGAGTATCTTAAAATTAATATCCTATATCCTATAGCAGGCTGCAGTGATACTCTAGTTCGAGTACCACTACACTTCTAGTCTAGACCTGCATGGGCCACCACTAAAAATGTGTCACGACCCGCACCCTAGAGTAAGGGCACGAGACGTGAATACGTCCAGCCTACGCCGCAGTGTCGGCGGTAGAACGCTGTCCTAAGTCACATCATCTAGCAGTATATATCTAAACAGTTTATACTCCCCGAATGGGGGTGATATAGCAATAGAAAACTCAATCACAGCTAAGGAAGAGATAGCACGATATGAACAGAACTCAAGGAAATGAAATAGATAATAGCAGTCTAAGATAATCCCAGCAATACAAGGTCTCAGATAAAAGAATATATACAAAACTAATCTCCAAAAATAGAGTCTAACTAGAACATGATCCAACTACATAAAGATAATAGCCTAACTATCTAGTCTAGGCAGTCGGGGGAATATCCTTAGCTACAGTTGGGTCCTCCTGGGTGTCCAGCTCAAAGGTGTCATCTAAGGCTGCCCCGTAGTAGGTGTCCAGGCAAGCCTCCTCCTCGTCCTCTGTAATATTTTCAACAGGTCCAGTCAGGACAGGAGCGAGCACAGTACATCTCAACAATTCATAGCAGGTTAGAAAATATGAACATACAGTAAAATAAGATACAAGTACTGAAAGAAGTGCAGTATAAAAACAGAGAGAGAACTGTAATAGAAATATCTACTATACATAGAGAACTAGCAGTGACTAGTGAGTCAGAGTACAACATGAACATGTAAATGGCCTGGGATGATTCAATGAAGACACTACAGAATGATTCAATGAAGATACTACTGGTGTATTATTCACATGTCTACTTCTACTCATCCGTACCCCCAATCAACACACAAGGATCCAGCCAGGTTATGTTATATGATTCCATGCAAGGCCCGCGAAGGGTGATACATGAATGTCCCATAAATGGGGAGTCTGGGGGTTACCCAACTGTGTAAGATTCAAGAGACTCTGTGATTATGAGGGTACATGTCACAAGTAATCAAGTGAACCAAGAAGCATAGTGATACGCCATGTAAGTGAAATGCACAGAACACATAGTACCCGATGCTCCCTAAGGATAACATCTCAAGAAAGGATCCATATAGTACCAATCCGTGTGACCATCGTGACAGTACAAGTAAAGTAATCTACTGCAGGAAATAATTCTAAGCAGGATATGAAATGATCAGAGAATGTACTCGCCTGTAACTGAGTGTCTGATATGAATCGTACTGTCCAAGGAGGGGTGTCTGGCTCCTAAACAGAACAGCACAAGTCACAACAAGTCCAGAATAGCAAAATGGAGTCCTACTATGCATTCTACATGATTCTAAGTCAATCTAGGCCAAAGTCAACTCTTGGTCAACTTTGGTCAACCCTAGAAGTCAAACTAGGTCAACTATGGTCAATCTAGGTCAAACAGGTCCACATTAGGCCCAACTATCCTATCTAGTCCAATCTAGACTATACTAGTCTATACTAATCCAGTCTGGGTCTATCAAGGCTAAACTAGCCTAACAATCATGCAATACAAGGCTATAAATCCTATTCTATAAATCAACACATCTCAAGATACAAGTGCTCATAACATTCTAAGTATATATACAATATGTATATATACACACATAGATTAGAACTTATAATCTAATATAGGAATATACCTATAGCTATCTATGAAATATCACATATCCCATAGGATCACTTATGTATATATACACAACTTCACACATTCCTATATATAAATAATATGTACATACATATTCACATGTGTAGAGAGGGGACACTAGTGTAAGTGTCCAAGTGTGTGTGTGTACCTAGATAGGCTGTGACAGGTTTAGGAAAGTGGTGTAGGGTGTTTAAGGCTCAAGAAAACAGTGTGTGTATAGGAATTAAGAGTGTGTGTGGTTGTGACAGGTTATGAAGCAAAACTGAAATGTGGGTGGTAAGGTGAGAGTGTACAGGAAAAAGCAATCAGTGCAGCAAACACACAGGAAAAAGGAAAGGAAATTAACTCATGCTCCCACCCTCAATCTCAGGTTTAGAATTTAATAACCCAGCCTACATACTCATCAAAATAGTGAACAGCAAGGCAACACATAACAGTGAATGGGAAACAAAACAGTGTGTGTTATGACAATGTGCAGGAAATAGCAATGTATGGAAGGGTGTGGTGTACAGAAATTCATAATATACAGGAAATAACAGTGTACATGAATTCATAATAGTTGACACCAATCTCATGTTTGCATCAACTGGAAACTCAAACAAATGGGAAGAAGGAAGGGAAAACAATCTCAGGTTTTAATAAATAACCAAATGGCAGGACTCAACAGTGCTACTCACTGAATTCTCAGGTCAAGTAGCAACCAACCTCAGTTCAGTCCCATGAAGAACACTCAAACCTTTCAATATGAACCCACAATCAGTTTGAAAAATATTAACAGTGAACTGGAAAAATCAGTTTACGATATATTACGAACATCTACCTATTTAACAGTCCATCAATTTAACCCCAATTCATGACCATGCAAGACAATTTATATAGGACATGATTAGAGTCTAACTCAGCAATTAACATCAACTCTAGGATTTAAATCATTAACAATATCAATTCGAAAACTGGAATGAAGTTAACAGTCTTAGTATTTGCTTGTATCAGTTATACATTGAGCCTCTACTCCTAGGCCAAAATCCCATTTACACAACTATCACTCCATATCCAAATGTAAGAATTAATCTAACTGGTATTATGATGTGTGGGGATGAAAATTTGATTGAACAAACATAGCAAAAACTGGAAAGTAATTGATTTGCACACAACAGTAACTGTGTCAATGTAAATATCAGGAAAAACAATTTGTTTGCCAAATCGAATCCAATAATCCACATATAACCCATCTAAAAACATGTAAACAAATCTACATACATTGTACCATATATTAGGATCTAAATTAATACTTTAAATCAGGAATCAACCATTAGAATCGAGTTGAAACAACAGAACACAAATCCAATCAGTGTACACGCACAGCCTACCCCATGCACACGAGTTTTCGTGTCCGACACGACACCAACTGACACGAGACTTGGGGAGTGTCATGACAGACACTGCCCCTTGCTCAGTGTCAATTTTCAGGTGTCCTCGTGTCCTGTGCAGCCCGCACGAGCACACTGGTAGCAGGGGAGCTACAGTGCTCGTGCGCGCGCCACGAATCCGCGCGTGCACGTGTCGACCGTGACTCGACACGACACAGAAACTTAAGGGCAACACTCGAAACCTATAAGCAAGCCCTAGGACTAGATTCCTATTCAAAAACTTTCCTAAAACTGAACGAAGTGTCCTTTGGGACATTTCGTCGAACACTAAAAGCAACCTATTGATACATGTCCGATACGGACACGAAACGAATTCGAACCCTAGGTTTAGCCTATCCTACAGTAGGGGTAGGGCTAGGGCCTTCCTAAAATGGATTTAAACAGGAAATTAATGGGGTATTGAGAGTTATACCTATTGATGCACAATGAATGGAAAAGCTTTCAAATGGAAAGAACTCCTCAAGCCACCAAGTCCCACAAATTGATATCTCCCTGCAAATAACTCATACCAGCAGCAAGAGAATGGATTTTAGGTCCTAATGAAATTGGGTTGAAAGAAAAAGGATCTAAAATGGATTTTTAATGATTTTTAGAAGATGGGACTCACCTCTTTTCTTAGAACTTTTGAAAGAACCTTAAAAGAGGCTAGCCCTAAAAACTAGGAGGGATTAAATAGGAGGGAATCTGTAGGTTCAGCTAGGTGTCCGGCCATGTTAGGTTAGGGTGGGGTTGAGCTAGGTTTAGCTAGTCCTATCTAGTTTAGTCACAAAATGACTTGTGAAACCACAAGCCATTTATCAAATTACTTGATTCCTAAATTCCTAATTCAAGTTCTATGAATCACTAACCACTAACTTGAGTCACACTAGGTTAGACTAGGGTCACTTGACCTAACCAAGCCCAACTAACTAGGGTTAGTTCCTAGGTTGGTCTACATGAGTCAAAACTAGTCAAAAATCAAACTAGTCCAAATAAATCTAAAATAAATCCTAAAAATTCCCATAAATTCTAATTAATACTAATAAATTTTATTTATCCCAAAAATGGCAAATTTACCCTCAAACTAGAAATGTGGTAGTGACAGGTCGCCGGGGAGGAGGGAGTCGCCGGTGGGGAGGGAGTCGTCGGGGGGGAGGGAGTCGTCGAGAGCCTAAGTAAAAAAGTTAGCGACGTCAACAATCGACGTCGCTAAACGTCACAACCATTTTAATATATGGCGACATATTTTAATAATATGTCGCTGAACGTCGCTATTCCGCGACGTAATTTATCTACTATCGCTGAACGTCGCTATTCAGCGACGTTTTGCAATGTCAATAGAACGGAGTCGCTATATTACATATTTAGCGACGGTATTTTATTCCGTCGCTAAACAACATCACTAATATAGCATATTTTAGTAGTGGTTGTTTTTGTATTAGACTATTTGTATTGGACTACATATATGAATTAGTACCGTGTCAATCTCTGGATTGTATTGGACTACGACATAGTGATCAGGACATAGTCCCTGCAGTCATTCGACTGGCGAGGAAAAAACTATGTAGCCGTAGATGAAGTTGACTGTCCTCCGACCCTCATCCCTCGGCAATGATGATACGACAACCTATCACTATATCTTATATAGTTGTAGATGATATTTTAGTATTACATTATGTGAGTTCATCTTGATTCTGTTACATTCTTCAGATACTAGATACTACATTCGATAAGAACGTATACTACACCATATGTACAGAATATAGATGATTCACACTAATGTATGCTAGAATGAATTTTGGGTTGTGTTCCGAGCCATCAGTTCTCACACTTAAAACACATATGAATTAGTACTGTGTGTCAATCTTTATTTTTGTATTTTCGGCGAACCTAGGGATTGGATTCTGTATTTTGTATTTTGGATTTTGTATTTTGGCTCTAGCTCCAGCTTCATTTGCATAAATCTACGGTACGACATGGTGATCAGGACATAGTCCCTGCAGCCATTCGACTGGCAAGGCAGAAACTATGTAGTCTTAGATAAAGTTGACTGTCCTTCGACCCTCATCCCTCGGCAATGATGATACGACAACCTATCACTATATCTTATATAATAGTAGATGATGTTTTAGTATTACATTATGTGAGTTCATCTTGATTCTGTTATATCCTTCAGATACAAGATTCGATAAAAATATATACTACACCATATGTACATAACATAGATAATTCACACTAATGTATGCTAGAATGAATTTTGGGTTGTGTTCTGAGCCATCCATTCTCACACTTAAATAGATATGAATTAGTACTGTGAGAGCGCCGGAGAGAGTGAGAGCGTCGGAGGAGGGGAGGAGAGAGAGTGGGAGAGTAAAATGGGGGGAAATAAATTGGTGGGGATATAATTTGAATTTAGCGACGTTCATACTAACGTCGCTATTAGCGACGTCATAGCGACATTTCGCGACGACTAGCTCATGTAACTATGTAGCCGTAGATGAAGTTGACTGTCCTCCGACCCTCATCCCTCGACAATGATGATACGACAACCTATCACTATATCTTATATAGTAGTAGATGATATTTTAGTATTATATTATGTGAGTTCATCTTGATTCTGTTACATTCTTCAGATACTAGTTACTAGATTCGATAAGAACGTATACTACGCCATATGTACAGAACATAGATGATTCACACTAATGTATGCTAGAATAAATTTTGGGTTGTGTTCTGAGCCATCCATTCTCACACTTAAAACACATATGAATTAGTACTGTGTGTCGATCTTTGTTTTTGTATTTTCGACGAACCCAAGGATTGGATTTTGTATTTTGTATTTTGATTTTGTACGTATTTGGGGATATTCAGTTTTTTTGTTGAGGATACTGAGTTTGTATGTATTTGCGGATATTGATTTGGTTTGTTGAGGATATTATATATTGACATTGTTCGTTGCGGATAGTATTTTTTTTTATATTTTTTGTATATTCTGGAATGTATTGTGCGTGCCGGTGTTGAGTGTTCCACCGAGGGGGTCGACGAACCCAGGGATTGGATTATGTATTTTATATTTTGTATTCTGTATTTTGGCTCAGGCTCCAGCTCTATTTGCATTCTGGAACCTATTTTTCTATTTTTTTTTAACTTAGCGACGTTTTTAGGGACGTTAAAGTTCGTCGCTAAAAAGTAGCGACGTTAATAAATGTCGCTAAAAGCGTCGCTAGATGCTGACGTGGCAACACGTGGCACCAAATCTTATATCAGCACGTCGTCGCCAAAATGTCGCAATAGTGTCGCTAAATGGCGACCACACGGTAACGTCGCCTTTTACGTCGCTAATTAGCGTCAACGTTAAAACGTCCCAAATAACGTCACTAATTAGCGTCAACGTTAAAACGTCGCAAATAACGTCGCTAATTAGCGACGTTAATAATGTCGCCAACTAACATCGCCCTAGCGACGTTTTGCGACATTTTCTCGTTTAGCGACACATTTTTTCCGTCGTTCCCAAAACGTCGCTAAATTAATTTAGCGACGTTTTCACCGAGGTTAGCGACGTTTAAAACGTCGCTAATCTAACAAATTTTTGTAGTGTGTATAGCAGAAGACATCATCTTGTTAGAAGAGCTTATACACACTCATCTGGTTCATAGATGCCCCAACACTGATCAAATGATTCCCCCATACACGCACACCTGTTAACATGCCCACAAATGTGGGTTAATATATTGTCGTGTACTTGTGAACGGTGCTGGCCTAACTCACCTAAAAATACAACACTAAGTAATCATGTGATAGGAGCATTATAAGAAGTGATCTTTCAACTATCTTAGGGTCAATTAGCCGTTCTCATCTGACGAAAAGTAAAGCATGCATCTGATCATAACCAACAGAATTGAAAAGCATATATGTTATACTCCTTGGTGAATCTTACCCACAGTCATTTAGGCATCCATGTATTTGAATAATACTTACTCTACCTGCATGAGATGTTAGGAAACAATATCATAAGTTTTTACCATTTTGGTGATTCTTACCAATAGTCGATATATTTTCCTGTAATTGAGTAATAACTTACTCATGATACAGAGAGAGATTACTCTCTCATCTATGTGGGTTCATCTCTTTTTTTTAATTAGCATTACTATCTATAAGACCCCTTATTTATATTTTTGATATTAAATTATTTTATTTGGACTTATTATTATGAACACTTGTCTAATATTGTGTTATCTAATTACAATATTTGATTAGTTTTTATTGTTATTATAAATTAATATATTCCTTATACATATGATATATATCTTGAATAATTTTTCCTCAAGTAATCGACCATTGTCTAGTTTCATTTATTTTTCTTCTTTTTTTCCTAAATAAGCATCCATATTTATTTGATTAGACTCCTACTTCCGTAAGGGTGCTTGGAGTACTCAAGTGTTAGTTTGATTTCCTATCTCTAACCCATCAATTCCCTCGTAAGCTAAGTACCTAAGGACTGACCATTAATTTGTTTCTTTTTTTCCCAAGACAAATCATATACCATCAAATAATTTCAGCCCAAATAATGGGTTCAAGTTAATCACTATTATCCAAGTCCAAATGAAGACTTCTTAGGAAAGCCTTTTAATACAAGTCCAGCTAGCAATAATGATTTCTTTTCTTCATTAATTATTTCCTAAACTAGAACCGAGGTCCGATCCCAAATATTTACTCACTCCTGGCCTCGTTTGGTTCGCGGAATGGAAGGGAAAGGAAATCAATTCCTTGTCATTTCTTTTCCTTTGGGAAAATTTAATTCCTATTGATTTTCCTTTCCGATGTTTGGCAATGCCAAGAAATTTGGAAAGGAAAGTGAATACTTTAATGTGGGAAAGTGATTCCTTCCTTGGATGGATGGAATCACTTTCCCCTCTAATTTTCCTTCCATTGGGAATCACTTTCCTTTCCTCCTCAATTCTTTGGGCGCCCAAACATAGAAAAGTAATCACTTTCCTTTCCCAACCGGGAGATTCCGCGAACCAAACGAGTTAGTGATCCTTGACCAGCTGGAAGTTAAAACGTTTTCTCCCAAGAGTGTGTTACACCATTCCAAAATATTGTACCGCTCTAACAACTCCTTCAGTCCATGCAGCATGTCTCGTTCTTATTCTTCCCCGTTATTTTATGCTGCGTACACCATCCCCTCATTTTGCACCTACACATACTACGTACAACTCCTTTATTTTCTTCCTACGAACCCATCAAAACTCTTTCAAACTCTTCTCCCAAGCTCCCCACAGTAAAGAAGTCACGTCTCCCTCCCTTACGCATCTCCTTTACTCTGGAAACTCACCACCGATACCCCCTTAATTAGGACCAAACCGTAACTCAACTAACCTGCCCTTGTACTCGCCCTCACCATCCTCCTCACCATGCTGCAGCACCACCAGCCCCGGTGGAGCACAATACTCGTCCACTTCTCGCCACCCCCAGGCGTCACTGACCTCAACATGTCTTCTAGCGCAGCAACCCACCTCCACTTTCGACGTCGCTCGACCTCCGACGGCTGCCATCTCTACCTCAATATGCAACCATTCCCACTGGCATCCCCGACCACGCCACCCACAGCCCCGCCGTGAACCCATAGACTTAATCCACCTCGAGTGATGTCCCGTCAGCTCTCTGTTCCCTCGCCTCCAGTCGACGTGCACTGATCGGACCCCTCGTCGTCCTCCATTGTTACTTGTCGAAGTCGGCACGAGCGACCTAGGCCTCCCAGCAACCTCCGGCTTCCCGACGACCCGTGGACACGCCTGTCGGGCCTCGACCTCGTGAGGCCAGCCAGGATCACCTCGGCGCGGACGAATGCCTATTTCTTCAATTTTCTTGTAATAAAATCTACAAACAAAATTAAACAAATAAGTGCTACCAGCCTCCGGGGAAGTCGTGCACGTAGCACTGCCCTAAGAGTTAGCTCGGGTCAATTTGCAGACCGTATCCGAACGCTCCTAGTGGTAAAATCTCCGCTCCACCAGAATCTCGTTGTCGTACACGACGTCGGAGAGAGTGACCACGTACTTAGCTCTGCCCAGAGCAACAACAAAGAGCATCAAAATTTCGGGAAGAGGAATTTTGTAGAGAGTTTCGGAATGATATTTTTCCTGTGTAGAGAAGAAGGATAGGGGATTAGTACATATAGGCTGCTGGATAATTACACTAACGGACATATATTAAAGAGAATTTAATTCAAACGTTTAAGAAGACAATTATGTTGAACATTATAAAACGTTTACAGTACATGGTTCATTGAACCTACATGGTTATCAACATCCAACCGTTATAGAATTTAAAGAGAATAGTAACGGTCAGAATTTTTAATAGGAGGAAAAAGATTTTTGGGTCTCAGCCCGAACCCGAAGAAGGAATCGGATCGGCATTCGACGCTCGCAGATGTGGGCACGTGCCCGCACCCGTTACGCGTACCGAACCGAACCGAGCCGAGCCAGGCCGTGCGGCGGCGGCGGCGCGCGCATGTGGCCCATAGGGCTCCCACTCAATGGTTTAATAAAGCAAGATGGGAGGAGTATAAATATGCACATTGAAAGCTACTATGCTAGCCGATGTGGGACTAATAATACATGAACTTGAGCTTTTGCTCAAGCTACAACACTAGTAGCTAACAATCCCCCCCCCCCCCCCCCCCCCCCCCCCCCCCCCCCCCCCCCCCCCCCCCCCCCCCCCCCCCCCCCCAAAGGTCAAGTTCCAAAATAATAGAAGGATAGAAATAAGAAGAAAATTAAGAAGAAAATTAAGAAGAAAATTTTTGGGCAGTTGTGTACTACGCATAAATGAGATGGACTACAGCCTTGAATTTCACGTAGTGACTATTGTCTTTGTCTGAAGAAGAGCTTGATGGACTACGCCTTGAATCAGTCTTCTTGAACCAGATTCAGACTATAACACACATAGTACGCAAGAGGTACTTGGGTCTATCGGGTGGCGCGTTTGGTTGGCCATGCACACTTTTACACATTCATGAGAGTTGTCTAGGATCTCCCTGTCCTATAGTCGTGGCCCTCACGACCTCTCATATAGGTAAGTCCTTAAGGGTTGGTGATAGGAGTCAACCCTGCATATCATGCTTGGACTTATTAAGAGTTTAAACTCACCCTATCCATATCACAAAAGGAACACAGTCACCATAGGGATGGGATATCAATGTACACATGTACAGCCTCCTAGGCTTTTATTTTAAAGAGAATTTAATCTCAAGGTTAGTGTTCCTTAATAGTCACTTAGTCCAGCTTGTTTCTACCCATTGAACCGGCTTCTTGGGATCTCCAGTCAGACTCGGTTGGGTTGCCACTGCTGGTGACTATACTATGGGCTTAACCCCATGCCCCTCGATGATTCTAGGATCAATGTCCTAGACAGACCCTTCGTCAAGTGGTCTGCAAGGTTCTTTTCTGACTTTATATAGTCAAGAACCACATATTTGCCCAATATGCTCTTTATTGACTTAAAGCGCAGCTGCAGGTGCATGTTCATCTTTATATTCACAGAATCATGCTTTAGTAGTTCTATAACAGATTTATTATCATAGTTTATAGAAATTGCAAGAACATTGTGAATAGAAACAGGTATATGCATAATAAGATTTCTAAGCCATTCGACTTCTTAAAGCAAATGGTCCACAAACTTAAAGCAAATCAACACAAGCAATTTTTGGTAGCAAGTAATTTGATGATATATATATATATATATATATATATATATATATATATATATATATATATATATATATATGACAGCAAGCTATTTATAAATTGTGGCAACAAGTTATTTCTTCATATATTCCAATATACTTCATTCAACATACATATACTGTTCAAATCCTTTGTGTGGACATTTTTAGCCCTAGAAAACTATTCTGTTAACATTTTGTACTATCTCTAGGAAAATTGGTCCGAGCTAAAAATTTGTATATGCTAGAAAAATAATTTTTAACATTTTCTTTGTGTTACGACTATTTGTTGTTACCATTATTCTTAGAAAAGCAAACTGTTACCATTTTTGTTGTTATTCAACTCTCATTACATATTATGCTAGTGTATCATAACAATACATTTTGTAAATCAAATTTAGCTTTCAAGCATTCCATTGGATACATTGCTAGTCTAATACTTTATATACTAGTTATGGACTCTGTTTTCGTAAGACTGCCATCAATAGAAATTGTCTAATATTTGTCACACTAGTAACAATTGTCATCATTGGTTAAATTGATACCTTGGACAAATATTAGTGTGTTAGTACATTTTGACAATACTATCTGAGTAATTTCTATTACTCAATATTTTATTTTTAAGCTAAAAAAATAGTTTATCGATTTAGTAAAATTTCTTTAATTTTAAAGTTCTAAAGTAGAGATTTGTTTGGGTACAAGCCGAGAGGGCCCTTCTGTCAACAAGGCAAAAAATTGTCTAAGCGACCGGTTCTTAAGTGTTCCTAGTGAACCTCCGCTTGCTGGGATCTGGTCCCTATAGCTAATCCATCCTTATCAAAACTTGAAAAACTAAAATTTTAAAGGTCGATTACTGAAATCATTTGAATTGCTAATTTTTAGCTTAAACCATCTTTATTGAGTAAATAAATTTCTGCAGCCTTTTGGAATCGTATTCTCAAGTTCTAAATAGACCTAGAACAGAAACAGATTAGGCTAAAGTCCGTAGCTAGATCTGATTCCAAAGTAAGATAAACCATATAGAAGTCTATGGCAAATCCAAGCCTAATCTCCAAGGAAACCTCCTTCAAAGAGAAAGGCTCAAACAAGCTAGAGGCTAACATGATTCTGAATGAGTATTCTAGCTCCTTCAGGTCTGTAGGCTATCAACCTACAATAAATATTTTATACCATTCTGATGATTGGTGGTTGCATTCTGGAGCAAATGTTTATGTCTCTTTTGATCGCTCATGTTTTTCAAACTATCCATAATCGAGTGGAGGAGGTGTGACCCTAGGAGATAGCCCAACATCACAGATTGTAAAAAGAGGAAGAATAGACCTGAGGATGATATCAGAAATTTTTTTACCTCTCCATGATGTACTTCATGTGCCATCGGTTAGGAGAAACCTAGTTAGTGGATCCCTAATTGTAGCCTCAGGATACAAAATTGTAATGGAGGCCAATAAAGTAGTTTTTTTTAAGAATGATCTTTTTGTGGTGAAAGGATTTGTAAAAGATGGACTCTTTATTTTGAGCACTATGAATAAATTTTCAAATCCTTCATTTGTTGCAATTGTTGAATCATCAAATATTTGGCATGGCAGATTAGGCCATGTAAACTTATCTATTAAAAAGATGATGAACTTAGATCTTATCCCTAAGACTCCTATAGATGATGAACACAAATGTGAGATCTGTGTTCAAGCCAAACACACTAGATTATCTTTCAAATCTGTCCATAGGGATTCTGAACTCCTAAAACTTATCCATAGTGACATTTGTGATTCCAATAGGGTTTTGACCCGAGGCGGTAGGAAATACTTTATCACTTTTATAGATGATCATTCAAAGTATTGTTACACCTACCTTCTTAAAACCAAAGATGAAGTTCTGGACAAATTTAAGGTATATAAGTCTGAAGCTGAGAACCAGTTAGATAGAAAGATTAAGATCCTTAGATCAGATCGTGGTGGAGAGTATACCTCAAATGAAATGACTAACTTCTGTAAAAAGTATGGAATTATTCATGAGGTAACTGTTCCTTATTTACCACAGTCCAACGGAGTTGCTGAAAGGAAGAATCGCACTCTGTTAGACATGGTCAATGCCATGCTTCTCAGCTCAGGTGTCCCAGATAATCTTTGGGGAGAAGCTCTTTTGTCAGCCTGTTATATCCTTAATATGATACCCAGTAAGACTAATAATAAGACACCATGTGAGTTATGGAAAGGTCGAACCCCTAGGATTAATTACCTTAAAGTTTGGGAATATCTAGCCAAGGTAGGAATTTCTGAACCCAAAAAGAGGAAGATATGACCTAAGACTGTAGATGTTGTGTTCATAGGATATGCCCTAGATAGCAATGACAATAGATTTCTTGTAACCCATTTTAAAGTAAATAAAATCTCTAATAACACAATTATAGAAGCTAGAGATGCAGTTTACTTTAAGAATATATTTTTATTTAAGGATAGAACATCCTTGTCTTTCTCGAATCCTCCTCTTACTCCATCTACTAGTTCTCATATTAAATACCTAGTTCTCAACCTGAACAAACTATAGAACCTAAAAGGAGTAAAAGAGAAAGGATTGAAAAGAATTTAGCAGAAGGATTCTTTACATTTTTGATAGAGTGTGATCCCTCAACTTCTGAAGAAGCCATATCTTTTCCTGATGTCCCTTTCTGGAAAGAAGCTATTAACAATGAGTACAATCCCATTATGGAGAACAATACATAGTTTTTAGCGGACCTTCCTTTAGGTAGCAAACCCATAGGTTGTAAGTTAATCTTCAAGAAGAAACTTAGAGTCGATGGTACCATAGAGAAATACAAGGCTAGGATAGTAGCCAAAGAATTTGCCCAGAAGAAATGATTAGATTATTTTGATACCTACTCACTGTAGCTAAAATCACTTCTATTAGAACCCTTCTAGCCTTAGCTTCCATTCATGATATGTTGATCCATCAAATGGATGTAAAGATAACATTTCTAAATGAAGATTTAGAGAAAAAAATATATATGGAGGAACCTGAAGGTTTTATTGCTAATGGACAAGAAAAGAAGGTTTGTAGATTAGTAAAATCTCTTTTTGACCTAAAGCAAGCTTCCAAGCAATGGCACAACAAATTTGAAAGTCATTATGGAATTTTGTTTTGTGCCAAATGAATATGACAAATATTTGTATTCGAAAAATACAAATGAAAGTTGTGTCATCTTATGCTTGTATGTTAATGATATCCTTATTCTAGGATCTTCACTGGAACTGATAAACAATATTAAGAATTATTTATCTAACCATTCTGATATGAAAGACCTAGGTGAAGCAAACCTGATCATAGAAATGCAAGTGCCAAATGTAAAAAAGGTTATACTCTATCCCTAGCATATTCAATTGAGAAAATTTAAAGAAGTTTGAGTATTTTGACAAGAAACCTGCCCTTACTCCTTATGACAATAATGTTGTTCTCAAGAAGAATGAAGGATCACCTATAGAACAACATAGATATTTCCAAATGATAGGGTCCCTTATGTATATAACAAATAGGACTACACCTGACATTGCATTTACCATTGGGAGACTAAGTAGATATACTATAACCCAAACCAATCACATTGGACCACATTAGACAGAGTATTTAGATATCTTAAGGGTACTCTAGATTATAAACTTTATTATACTAGACATCCTGATATCTTAGAAGGTTACTCAGATACAAATTGGGTAACTGATTCACATGATGTGAAATCTACTACTGGATATGTTTTTACTCTAGCAAGAGCTGCGATATTCTGGGATCATATAAACAAATTATCATTGCCAGGAGTACTATAGACTATGAAATGATAGCTTTGGACACAACCTATACAGAAGTCGAATGGCTTAGAAATCTTATGATGCATATACCTGTTTCTATTCACCATTTCCTACAATTTCTATAATCTGCGATAATAAATCTGTTATAGAACCACTAAAGCATGATTCTGTGAATGCAAAGATGAACAGGCACATGCAGCTGCGCTTCAAGTCAATAAAGAGCATATTGGGCAAATATGTGGTTATTGACTATATAAAGTCAGAAAAGAATCTTGTAGACCACTTGACGAAGTGTCTGTCTAGGACATTGATCCTAGAATCCTCGAGGGGGATGGGGTTAAGCCTATAGTATAGTCAACAGCAGTGGCAACCCAACCGAGTCTGACTGGAGATCCCAAGGAGCCGGTCCAATAGATAGGAACAAGCTGGACTAGGTGACTATTATGGAACACTGATCCTGAGATTAAATTCTCTTTAAAATAAAAGCCCAAGAGGCTGTACATGTGTACATTGAAACCCCATCCCTATGGTGACAGTGTTTCTTGTGTGATATGGATATGATGAGTTTAAACTCTTAATAAGTCCAAGCATGATATACATGGTTGATTCCTATCACCAACCCTTAAGGACTTACCTATATGAGAGGTCGTGAAGGCCGCGACTATAGGACAAGACGATCCTAGATAACTCTTATGAATATATATAAAAGTGTGCATGGCCTACCAAATGCGCCACCTGATAGATCCAAGTACCTCTAGCGTACTATGTGTGCTATTTAATGAATCTGGTTCAAGAAGACTGATTCAAGGCGTAGTCCATCAAGCCCTTCTTCAGACAAAGACAATAATCACTACGTAAGATTTAAGGCTGTAGTCCATCTCATTTATATATAGTATAAAACTGCCCAAAAATTCCCTTATTCTTCTCTAATTTTTTCTCTTCTAAATACCTTGAAACTTGAACTTTTGGGGCGAGATTGTTGGAGCTGCTGCTTGCAAAAGCTCAAGTCCTCAAAGTTTTAGTCCCACATCGGCCAAGAGAGGAGCACTTCATGTGCTCATATTACTATTCCTTTTCTTGCTTCTTTGAAGTCCTTGTGGGTAGCCCGATGGGCCACATGCCCGTGCTGCCGTACGGCTCGGCTCGGTTCGGTTCGACGTACGTAACGGGTGCGGGTACGTGCCCATATCTGCGGGTGCCGAAAGCCAATCCGATTCCGTCTTTAGGTTCGGGCTGAGACCCTAAATCCTTTTTGCTCATGTTTAAATTTTTGACTGTTACTATTCCTTTAATTTCTGTAACGGTTGGATTCTGAATTATGTCCAGGTGAAATGAACCATGTGCTTTTTATTTGGTGTAAATGTTTTGTAACGTTCAAATTAAATTGGTTAATTAAAACTAAGTTTAATTATCGTCTCCATTGTAAGCCTATATATTGAGCTCTCTTTTCATTCTCCAAAGACACAGAAAAAATCATTCTTGCCAAAACTCTCCTCCAAAAATCTTCTCTTCCCGAAACATTATGTTCTTTTTTGATCTTGCTCTAGACAGAGCTAAGTTGGGGTCACTCTCTCTACGTCATATGCGATAAGAAGATTCTGGTGGAGTAGGGATTTTACTACTAGGAGCATTCAAATATAGTCTGTGCATAGACCCGAACTAACTCTTAGGGCAGTGCTACGTGTACGACTTCCCCGGAGGCCAGTAACATTTACTTACTTTATTTCGTTGCAGAGTCAAATCAAAGAATTATAAAAGAAATTCCAACAGCTCCATCCGGACATCGCTGTCATTTTCTCTTGCGTGCGTAGCAGGAGGACCTAGGCCGATCGTCTTTCTTGTCACGTCCAGAGCGCAGAAATAATGTACTAGTTGAACGTCGACCAAGGAACCGATGGATGCGACATCGTTCACTTCAAGAAGAAGGTGAGGAAGCTATAGCCACCTCTCGTGTAGAAAAGAAGGGAGCGGGTGCAAGTACAGTACCATGGGTACTGTAGCACCATGGCATAGAAGGGTGACCCACGTTTTTAATAGTTATTTATAAAGGCACATCAAAAATTGATCAGGACTAGTTCGGATTGGGACTAGCCCAGTTTTGAGGGAAAATTACTCAGGACATTCCATTTTTTTTATTCATTGGGTTGTCACAACCCAACACCCCTCAGAACCCAAATTTTGAGCTTCATTTTAATTTTTCACTCTCTTTCTTCTAAAACCCTAGCTTTCTTCTTCTTCTTCTTCACTTTTTTTCTTCTCCCAAAGCTACATCTTCTTATTCATCTTAAACCCTTCCACAAGCTCTCATTCCTAATTTCAATGACACCCGAAGGCTCTCTTTCCAAAACCCTAGTTTTTCTCTCATATTCTTCTTATAATGTTTATTCCCAAAACTCAAGTATAAATTATCATGATGGAAAATATATAATGTAATGTTTATTTCAATTATTTATAACCAATTTAATGATCGAAGTAAACCCTAACAACATTCGAGCAAATCGATTTTAGGACTGCCACAGTTTCTGGTAGTCCTAAATACTGATAGGACTGCCAAAATTTATAGCAATCATGATGTACAACAAGTGCATTCCAGAACTGCCATAATTTATAGCAGTCTTAAGAGTATTAAGGACTACCAAAAATTGTGACAGTCTTGATGTACATCAAGTGCATTTCAGGACTGCCACAATTTCTGTCAGTCTTTGAAGTTTTGAGAACGGCCATAAATTGTGGCAGTCTTGAAATAGATTTAAAATTTTGAGTTTTTTAAATAGATAGATTTAAATAAATAGATACATTTTGAGTTTTTAAAAATAGATTTAAATTAAGAGACTTATCTCTAAAATATGATGGCCAAAATTAGATTTATCTATAAGATAGCTTTAAAATGGATAGATATATCTATGAAGATTTATTAATACAGAAAATTAAGAGATTTATCTACAAGATATACTTAAAATTTAGAATTTTTTTAAATCAAGTAAATAATTGAGAGACTCTAAAATAGATTTAAAATTGAGAGAAATATTTCTAAAATAGGTTTATTTTGAAATGAAAAAAATTGAGAGACTTATCTCTAAAATATATTTATACCTAAGATGGATTTTTTGGACGGCCAGGACTGCAAAAAATTTTGGCAGTCCTATCTACTACCAAGACTGCCATAAATTTAGACAGTCATAAAATGGACTTATTGGACAACAAGTCCATTTTAGGACTGCCCAAATTTTTGGTAGCCCTATAATTATTTTGGACTGCCAGAAATTTTGGCAGTCCTAAAGTCGACTTAGTCGATCTTAGAACTACTAAAATAGGGTTTTGTCGGCCGGGGAGTTAACAAGACTGTTTCACAAAGAATGCGTATTTTTCCACCAAAGGATTTGTACATTGTTTGTTCACCCACCAATATAGGGTTTGTACTTATTTTTGAGGAGCCATTGAGTGCCATCGAAATTGGGAATAAGAAGGAAACTAGGATTTTGATGGAGATGGTGAGGATGAAAATGGTGGAGAAGAAGAAGAGATGAGAAGAAAATCCATCCCACATTTTTGTTTTTGTTTTATTCTTGTTCTTGTTTTCTTGTTGTTCTTCTTCTTGGGTGTGTTGAAGAAGGAGACAAGAGGAAAAAAATTGACTTATATACATAGAGTTGGGTTAGCCCTGAGTAATTTTTTCAATGGCAAACTTGTAAATAAACCAAATTAGTTTTGGGCTAGCCTTGAGTAAACTTTGATGTGCCCTTATAAATAACCTTTTTAATGGGTAATCGTTTCCTATCCTTGTGTGTCTACAAGCAGTAAATGCATGTAGGGTTAGTATAGTACTTTTATAAGCATAAGATATAAGTACATTAGTTTATTATATATATATATATAATATATATATCTATATATTATATATATGATATATATATATTATATATATCTATATATATAATATATATATATATATATAAAGCAGCATAACTAGATAGTAGAAAACTTAAGGTGATTACAAATGAGGCAAGAGGCCTCTATTTATACTACACACAAACTCGAAACAGACCGATAGTTTCCGGTTATTGAAGGCCAAGTGTCAGGCCGAACCGCCTCGATCACATCATTAAAGAAACATGCATATGATGTACATACGTATTTATAGCTTTATATCACATCTTCTTTTCTTTAGTAAAAGAAGATTCCTTCTTATCTTTAATTAGGCCTGATGCATAATTGTAGCCCCACCACCATTATTAACATTTGTGGCTGTCATGATCATTTTCTTCTTTATTTCTCCTCCGTACAGCTGTCCTTCACTTGTCATTCTCGCTATTTCTAGGCCTCCTTCGTGGAGCATGGCTAGTGGATGATTCTGCCACCACAATTCTTTCTTCATTATTATCAGAGGAAAAATTATCCTTGTCCTCTTGAGCTGCAACCGACGCTCCCGATGACTTCATTGATTCATCATCTCCCAAGTCTAATAATTCATATTTATTTTTAATCCTCAAATAGCGCCTTTATTTGAGAATAAAGATATTTTTGGCATCAAACTTTGAGTTCTTGGCGAATTTTTTTTGGATTTTTCCTTATTAAGGAATCCCTAAACTTTTTTAAAGAATTATCTTCATAATCCATTATATTTGCTCTTCCTGCAGATGCTGTGATTCTTTTGCCTCTGCTGCAAGAGACGCTTTTATTTCAGCTATTTTTTCTTTCTCATCAATTCGGTTCCACCATTTGACGAGGAATATTCTTTTCAACATCAGAATTCCCATTAGGCCCTATTCACATTTCACATACCACTTCATTATATAAGGAATATTATTGGCAACAAAAAAATACATTGTTGTTTTCTCGTCATAGTAATTCTGATGGCGTTGGCAAATTTTTGCCTGTTCGACCCATTATTCGAACACACTCATTAAAGATGGTGACAATATTTTAAGACTGGCTCCGAAGTAGGACCACCATTTGTAGAACCAGGCATGAATGTCCTGCTCTAATACTTTTGGACATATTTTCACGAACCATGAATGCCTTCTTCTATCATTCTCATAATAGAACGCATCAACATAGTCCCAATATATGAACTTGATTAAGGTTGTTTTATCTCTAGAGAACATTGCCCTCTCTATATTTGGATGCAAACCCCAAGATTGAGGGGTCAAAATCTTGTGCATAGTAATTTTACTATATATTATTTCAGTTAGTTGATCCTTCTGATTTAGCCTGAACTGCTCAATCTCCACAGAATTGGTTGAAAGAAGCATTCCCTCATAATGGCTTCTTGCTCTATTCTTGATTGGATAAAAGTCTTGCTCAAAGTATTTTTCTCTAAGCTTTCATGGGTCATTGATTAACGGCAAATCATGTCTATCAAGACATATTATGTCTTCAGAAATTAATTTATGAGTGTATAAATATCAGAAAGTGCCGTCGCTTCCTTGTAGGAAATTTGTTTCCTTATCATTATCAGCCGTATTAACTATATTCGAAGAAACCACAATATTTCTTCTGACAAAAATTTGGTCCTGTCTCTTGTGAGTCTTTCGATTCCTGGGTTGCTCCCATTTGGGGGGCTCCCATGGCGGTTTTCCTTTGTCTTGCCTATCCATTCTACAAAATTCACGGGTTAGGAAATCTGGAAGACTATTTTTTCACCTTTTATATATTCAATTTCAAAATCAAATATAGCTAATTCAGCTTGCCATCTAGCAAATATTTGTTTTGATGCTAGATTTTTAACATCTTTTTCCAAGATTGTTTTTGCATAACTACAATCAATTCTAAGCAAAACTTTTGATTTAGCAAATCATCTTAGAACTTATGAATACATTTTATTATAGAAAGAATTTCTTTCTTGATTGTGGAATAATTTATTTGGGTATCATTCCATTTTTTCGTGCAGAACCTGACTAAAACTTTTTATTAGTCTCAGGATTCTCTGCTTTAAGATGCCACCATAACCAATGTCACTAGCATCTGTTTCTACTATTTTAAACCATTCACATTAGCTAAATGTAAACAAGGTAAAATTTTAACCTTTTGTTTTATTATTCTCACTGCTTTGGTATGTTCTTCAGACCAAGCATGAGGATTCTTCTTCAGCCTTTGATACAAACTTTTTGTATCCTGCGCTATATTTTTATAAAACTCAAACATATAATTAAGCGCTCCCAGAAATCTATGCAACTGCTTATTATCAGTTATTTCATCCGAAAATTTAGAAGCAAATTCAATGCTTCTATCAATAGAAATTATTGTCCTATTAGCAATATTATGTCCCAAAAATCTTATTTCTGTTTGGAACAATTTCATTTTTGGTGCTGATATCACCAACCCATTCTTGATGACTAAATGCTTGAAAATTTTCAAGTGCTTAGAATTTCATCCAGAAAATTAGAAAATATTAAAATATTATCAATATTTGACAATATAAACTCATAATATTTAACGAATATTTTATTCATTATGTTCTGAAATTCTGAAGGAGCATTCTTTAAACCAAAGGGCATTACATTCCATTCATAGTGCCCGTCTATCCTGCTCAGCTATCTGGATTTGCCAATAGCCTAATTTTAAATCATATTTAGAAAATATTTTTCTCTAACAATTCTTTTGAGCAAATCCCTCTGATTAGGGATTGGATATCGTATCCACTTTAAAACCTTATTAAGAGGTTTATAATTGATTACCAACCTTGGCACTCCTCTCTCCCTTTCAGCATTATTCATCACATAGAATGTTGTACAGCTCCAAGGGGAGTAAGATTCTCTTATTAATTTTTTCTCTATTAATTCTTGTATTTCTTTCTTGAATATTTTTAAATATTGCTGGTTCATTTGACAAGGTCTAGCCTTGGTAGGGATGTCTTTCTCATTAAAGTCATCCACATAAGGAAGTGAAACAATATGTTGTTTCATATTCCAAAAAGTATTTAGAAGATTGCTACAAGTCTGTAGTTTAAATTCTTCCTCTATTTGCTTTATTTTGTCTTTAGTCCCTGGCTTATTCAATTGATCAGAGATTTGTATCTGCTTTACTTCCTCCCAAGAAAATTGATTTGTTTTTCTTTTAAATCAATTTCTCTTATTTTATTTAGTATTTTGATTATTGGATCCCGAATAAATTCAAAGGTTACTTCTCTGCCTTTGTAGACAGTAGAAATACCATATGTATTAATATTCTTTATTGGCATAAGCTTTTCTAGGAAAGTGTTCCCAGAATAACATGCTGAGTTATTTCTTTTATCACTATAAATTGTAGTGGTATTGATATTGAATCTTTACAGACATTTACATCTGTAACTTTATATGGTGCTGTTAATGCTTTATTATTTGCAGTAATTAAAGTTTGAGTAATTCGTTCGCAGTATTTTATCGAAATTACTCCTTCGCGAACACAATTTAAGTCTGCACCACTATCATCTAATGCAAGTAAATTCTTAATATAATACTCATTATTAATGAGTAAGTCTATTTGTATAAACCATTTCTGAGTAATGTAGAGATCTATTTTCTCTACTTTAGATTAAAGTTCATTTTTCGTAGCAGAGGTATTAGGAGTAGAAGTATTACTTCGTTTAGAACTTTCTCTCTTCTTTGTCTGTATTATCATATTTTTAGCCACTGTCTCAAGATTAGACAGTCTTATTTGGGTAATATCATCCTGAGATTTCAATTCTTTTATTTCTTTTTTCAATATTTTGATCCCATTTTGGAGATCCTGTATTGTCACAGGTTTTACTTCTCTATTTTTTTCTTCGAAGAACTTCTTTCATTGTATAAATTTTTTCTTTATTTACTCCTTCCTCATTCAAGGAGTTTTTACCCGTTTTCTCTTCTATAGTAAGAAAATCAATTAATTTCTCTCGAGCATTTCTACTGATTTCAGTAGACATTAGAGATTCTATTATCTCTCTTTTATCTTGAGATGTCAGTACACTAATTGAAAATCCATTCATTTCGACTATTGATTTGTAATATTCCAAATCATGTTCATTTGAACATTTATCACAACTACATTCACTATCACATTCACACATATTAATAGAATCAGCACTTGATTCCTCATTCGATGAACATAGTTCTTCATCAAAATTTATTAATATTTTGTATAGCATTCTCTTCAACCCTTCATCCTCTATTTCATTGATTTCTTTTTAGTGTAGCATCTGTTCGCATAATGGCCAATTTTGCCACACACACTTTATTTCCTTAGAGGATTTTTTTTCTAAAAGATTTCTTTTCTTTTCCTCTATTTTTATCTTTAAATTCTTGAGGATATTTTTTCTTTCTTTTCCTTTGTAGTAGGGCATATTTCTCTTCTCTCTATATTCTTTCTTAGCATTTCCCTTCTTATCATAAGGCTTATAATTGTCTACAATAAATTGGCTGCAAAATTTGCCTAATTGTTTCCTCTGTGAGATTCTTTGATTTTAATTGATGCTCCATAAGTATAATTTGATAGAGAATTTCTCAATTATTCTTCTCCCTCATCTTTTGTCTAATTCTTTCAGCAAAAAGATTGGGTAATCTATCTATAAATTTAGATTTCCAGTGTGATGTATTAGCATCATCAAGCTCCATGACTCTGCTCAAGAAGGTATCTTTATACCATCTGAAATGAGTCAAAGTAGGACATCTTAAATTCTGTAATAAGGTTCTAATTTTCCCCCATCAGAAATATGTCCTGTAAAATGCTCTAATATATTATATATGAGAGTATATACACATCTGATTTCTGCTGTCCATCTTCTGTTTTGGTAATATTGATTATTTCCATTCTTTGCTCATTGGTCAAGCAATGATCCCACCATCCTCGTAGTATTCCTGTAAATCCACTTGCAACAAATAAGGCAATCTGCCTATCGTTATTGCCAGCGGCTTTAGCCACATTTGAATACATTAGTATTCGATGTATTTGGTCATGTATTGCTTATCAGATAGACCATCAATATTCTATTCATAAATTTCTCCAGCACAATAATGATTATGTATTATAGAATCATTCTCCTCATAGAGAACATCCATTGGAGAAGGTCTTTTGTAGTAATATTTAACCAAATTAGGTTTGTCAGCAAATTTAACAGTATTAATTCTTTCACGATTCACCTCATTCTGAACTGGGTTGAAAGAATTAATCATTTTCTCTATTTGAATAGGATTCACTTGTTCTTCATCTTGTACTGAACAAGATTCCTCGGAGTCAAATGCTGACTCTTGGCAACATTGTACAGATGATTCACCCTCTAACATATTTAATTTGGGTGCCTTAGCCTTAGGATCATAGTTTATAAACTTTTCCTTAAGGCTTTCGTATTCATGTTTTTCATACTCATTATGGAGTACATTAACACTTTGATTCCTAAATTATTCGACTAATTCCTTTAGATCCTCCTTTGTAAATTCTGTTTTGGGTCTAAGTTTATAGTCGGTTACCTCCATGGAGGTCTGATTGGAATTCTACTCGTCTCCATTTTCGGTCTAATAATAGTACTTTCATGGAGTTCTATTCCTTTTATTGTGTTAAACTTTTCAGTCAACTTCTGAATATTTTCTTCTAATCGGGTCAATTGTTTACCCATGATCTGGATATAAGTATTTGTATAATTATTCTGCAAAATTATTTTTTCTATTTCCTTTATTAAGCTTTCTCATGCTCTATTTGTTTGTAAAATGAGTTGGCTTCAATATTAGTTTGAAATGGTGCAAAATCTTCAGACTCATTAGGAGGATATAAAGATTTTTTTTTCTCCTCCTTTGGTTGTGCACACCTTATATTGTTCTTCTAAGACATTTATTTGTCTTAGACCTCCACTCGATATTCTTCTAAAAACCATTCTCGGAACCATTGAATCTTTGGAGTATTATGGAGATGCTCATTATAAGCTTTCTATATTCTCTAAGCAGATTAGCATTAAATTTCTCTCTAAACCATTCTTGAAATTCTTTATTTTCCTCATTGTAATATTCTTTGTTACAGTACTCAATCATAAATGGTGAGAGTCTATAATGCATTAAATAGGGAATGTCATTTTCGATATTGTCGGCTCTTCATCCGATTTGGATGGTTGAGAGGCATATATTGGATGCACTATATTTGATTCAATTATTTGAATCTTCTTCACCTGATTTTCTTCTATATTAGAAGATTCTGATTGTTTATCTGAGTTTGATTTTTCAGATATAAATCTCCTTGAACTTGATGTTGAAATTCTAGCCTTTATTTGTGGAGTAAATCTTACTTCCACATCTCCATCTGAGTTTGAATTATTTGATCAATTTTCGAATCCATTATGGATTTCGGAGGTACTGCCATATTCAAGTCCATTCATTCGGAAAGTTTATTTCTTTCCATTTTATTATTCTATTTGTAGCTACTTTAGTAGTTAGGAGATTAGTTTCCACTAAAGTAGTTTGTCCTGGCTTCGTTAGGTATATAGCCTTTGGGGCTAAGGTATTTAACACCTTGTAATGAACTCTATAGATTATTGCTATAGTTTCTGATCCAGGAAGAAAATTATAACCAATATCTTTAAATTCAAAGACACTGCTTCCAACAGATTTGCATATGTTAAAGGTAAGCTTAAATTGGAATAAAAATTGAAATAAACTGGGCCATGACACAGACTTGTTTACATGACTGCCATTAGAGACTGTGCCCAATCCAAACATCTTCCGTCTCTTAGAGATGTTAATAAAGATGCATTTAAACCTTGAAGTGTCAAAGGCTCTAATGCAATCTGCATTAACCCAATATGGATAAAATTATATTTATCTCTATAATTAGAGATATCGTCTTCAGATAATAACTTAATTATTTGTTCATTATCTGAGACTTGCACTATTCTTTCCATCGTTTTTATTGCAATGGAAGATTTAAATCAAAGGTACCAATTTGGTATATTTCTTTCGGTTGAACTTTTGGAATGGTCCATTTGTTCAACTCTTTTAATTCTGTAGGAAATTCATACAGATTAGTATTCTTGACTGATTTACCTTATTAAGGTTTTCTTATTAGAGCCTATTAGGTTGGCCAATTGGTCACTCATCCTTTCGGAGGTCTACCTTGCTACCTTCCTCATGTAAACTATTAACCAGCAGTCTGCTGTTAGTACTATATTACAACAGCTAATATCCATACGTCTTAGGTCTAATTCTTCTGGTAGTAAAAAGATTGTACGGCTGTCAACAATTTACGGCTAAACAAGGCACTCTCTGCCCAAAAATGCCTACGCGACTTTGACGCCGTCCCACAACACATAAACACCATACAAACTATCCCAAAGCATTCAGATATAGCCACGAGTAATAGAAGAATAACAATAAATTACATTTTAATAGTCACATAAAGAACTTAACAAGATAGAACGCACCTATTCACAAGCCATAATGGCACTGATACCAATTATAGCAGTGTAAGTAAAAGCAGAACAGAAACGAAGAGATAGTAGGAAACTTCAAACTTTATTGATAATAAGAATAGTATAGGAGCACACAACTAGACAGTAGAGAATACTTAAGATGATTACAAATGAGGCAAGATGCCTCTATTTATACTACACACAAACTCGAAACTGACTGACAGTTTCCGGTTATTGAAGGCCAATATATATATATATATATATATATATATATATATATATATATATATATATATATATATATATCTATATATTATATATATATATATAGGCATCTGCTATATATTGAAGGCCAAGTGTCCAATATATATATATATATTATTATATATATATATATATATATATATATATATATATATATATTGGATACTTGGCCTTTAATTATAGCAAGTTATATATATATATATATATATATATATATATATATATATATATATATA